>JAWMRA010000090.1:67459443-67489278 GCA_035584735.1 Pseudotriccus pelzelni | reverse complement strand
TGCCAGGCATGCAGTGGAAACACAACCACGTGCTCCCGCTGGCCTTGTTTTCTCCGCGCCCGAAGACCGATACGGGCCGATGTCCTGCGCTTCGTCCCTGCGGGGAGAGATGTGTAGGGACCACACTGGATGTCACGTCCGGGAGAAGCTCCAGAGGAGCTCTCTCTGTGCTCTTGGAAGGGTCTGTAAGCCCTGACTTGCTGGTTGTTTACCGAAGAGGGTTGCAAAACCACAGCCTGAGCCGCTGAGGGGTTTCTGTCATTAGCCCTCAATAACGCCCTTGTCTTCTGGGGGAGAGGCACAGGGACCCATCAACCCCACAACACATTCGGGGCCTCTGCGTTTCATGTCCTCTAAAGCAAAGCTATTGATGGGCTAAGGCCATATGTGGTCAGGTCTGCGGACATGAGCTTCCACTGCCCTGCACAGTGTGTGAGACGTTACCGAGACACTGTGGCCCCGTTTGACTTTGGGAAAATTATTTGAAATACATGATTTTTTTCAACAATTAAAATTTTAACCAGACCGTTTACATTTGAATTAAAAAAAAAAAAAAAGAAAATCAACAATGTAAAAAACCAATCTATTGTGTAATCTCCACCACATTACTTAAGCCAAAATTTTCATTCATGGATATCTGAAGTTAGGGCTCTTTTGGATCCTTGTAAGTCCCTTTCAACTCAGGATATTCTGTGATTCTAACCCTTTCCTTTCAAGTGTAAAATTCCAGCCTCCTTCAATATTCCCTTTAGCACATAAGGCATAGTCCTTATTCGTCCACATTTGCATATAGATTTTCCATAAAACCAGATTTTCTCCACTGGAACATCAGAGGTGGGTGTCACCACTCCACACTGAACTACTAATCCTTACTTCTGTTTTTATGGCATTTATATTAGAGACTATAATCTGGGATTTCATGAAATAGTCAGAATTTTCCAGTTCTTGCTCTCTTTGTACAGGGAAAAAAAATAAAATTAATTACTGGGTTGAAATGGGAGAGCGAATTTCTTTGTTCTTTGAATGTATCTGTAGGAGGCCACAAGAAGAGAAGTTTCACGATTAGGCTGTGTGTGCCAGTCAGCACAAGTCAGAGCTCACAACCACGGTGTGGATACCCAAAGCAGCATGTGGTTATTGTGATCTGGTATCAGGTGCAGTCACAGTCATGGCATTTAATGTGGTGCTGGTCTATGACCCATCATTATTCAGGTAGTGACCCTTCTGCAGAATAAGATTTGTTCTTCGTGACCCGGGAAAAGGCAAGGAAAGGAGTAAATTCGTAATTTTTGTTTTTCTTCTTCTTGTAGGAAAACAGAGTATTTTTATTGAAGTTTCTCCTCGTGGCCCTACTGGGAAGAACCTGAAGAATTTTTGGCCTCAGAAGAAGAAGGCAGAAGAATTTACAGTCTCCTCAGCTGCCCAGTTTGGTATCTCCTAGAAATCCTCTTTTATCGGCTCCAGGGCTTTTAACAACAGGGAAGGAGGAGTCACTTAACAAGGCAAGAGACAGCTTAAATCTGCTCGTTGATATCCTGAAATCACACTGAACATCTACCCTGGTCTTGAAGGCAAAGCCACCTTCTTCAGAATATTCACTGGAGAGATGTTTGGTATTTAAGCAGCTGCAAATAGATGTGGCTTTGGATATAAATGTCTCTGGGAATGTAGAAGGGAAGCTTAGAGGCAAATGACCACCTTAGTAACAGGTAAAATCTCTGCCAGGTCTGAGATTCACTTTGAGAGAGAGTTCACTTTGGCTCGTGTGGCTTAGTTATCATGATGTTGAGACTGAATCTCAATTTGACCTCCTGAAATTGAATATTCACTTTAGCCTAGATTTGCAAAGCTATTTGTTAATGCGCACATACAGGGCTGTTTCCTCCAGGGTTTTAAAGAAAAAACTCATTTCAATGTAAAATTCACAGGATCAAATTGAAATTTATTTTGAGAAGGTTAACATTACTGATTTTCAGGCTCAGACAATCACTTCCATGTCAGATTGTAATTACACCTTTTTGTGCATCAGCTGCATGCATGGTATGGGAAAAAAAAAAAGGTAAGATAATGCTGTTTCTTTCAGCTACATAAAGGACCTTTCTACTGTCCTTCCCTGGAAATCCCCCACATTGAAAGGGAAAAAAGTGATTTATTTCAATCACTCTGGCAGTAAGAGCTAACACATTAATTGCATAAAGACATTTCTCTTACCCAAAGTTTTGTTTGAATTTTACTCCCAATAGTCTGCTAGGTGTCTGCATAGCATTTTCTTTTCCCCGCAGCAGTTTTCACCGCCATAAAAATCTTGCTTCTGTTAAATAGCAACATTAAAATATTGTAGTGCTGACCTTAATGGTTTACAACATTCAGCTAAGGAGCTCGAGTCTCTAAAATAAGAGTGAAACACACAGTAAAAATTTATCTAAGGAAAATTAAAACCTCGGAAGACTGACAACCACGATGTGATTTCAACCCTTTTTTCGTACGTCCGTGGGTTCTACCCAGCCGTGTGGGTGTGCAGAGGATTGCAAGAGCCCAGTGCAGCCATGTGGGACTGAGATGGGCAAGAATTTGGGCCCAGATATCCCATCACTGGCTGATGCCAGCGGGCTATGGGAGTGTGAGTTGACATCACACTGGTGGAGCATCTCTACTCTTGTGTGCAGAGCTGAGCTCAAAACATTACTGAATCAGGAAGGACAACATCTCCTGCTTACTTTGTCCTGGTGCACAAGGCTATGTAAGCTGAAAAGGAAGAACTAAATATCATGGCTTTAATGTTATTTAATATTTTATTAGGTTAAATGGACACACATTTTGTACTTTGAAAAATACTCAGCAGAGACTAGCTATTTTGGTACAGCATTTAGAGGAGAATTACATTGGGGCAGATTCTGCTGCAAGACATTCCCAGTAATCAAGAAGTCTGTTTGTTGGTTTTGGCTTTTTTTCAAGGAGCACTGGATATATACAGAGAAAATAGTTTGTTGGTGAATCATACTGTCACTTTGGTGTTATAGACCCCAGGAATGATTCTTGCCTATCTATTCCCTTAAAATCTGTCAGGAGACTCTGTCCAGTCACATAGAGCATCTTACAAAACCATCAGCTCCCCCCAGGCTGAAGAGGGGGGATCATCAGGGGATACTGGGAAGGCAAAATACCAAGTGATTACATGGCCAGGGGTGTGCTAGAAAAGACACGTGAGACCATACTCCAGAGGGCTGAAATCACCCAAACACTCCTTGGTGAATCCCTGCTGCAGAGATTGTTAGAAATAGTCACAGAACCTTGGTTTGTTTTGGAAGGGACTTTAAAGACCATCTGGTCCAGTCCTCCTGCCATGGGCAGGGATTCCTTCGACGAGACCCAACCTGGCCTTGAACACTTTCAGGCATGGGGCAGCCACAGCTTCCAAAATCAGTTAGGTGAATCATGATAATATTTTCTGTAAATTCAAAAGGAGAGGATCCACAATTCTGTGGATTATTAAATTTGGCCCAGTAGCCATTGAAAAGATGGAAATGCTTGCAGGAACCTCAAGGATCTTGGGAACAGAAAAACTGCAATATAGACTGTGACCCCTCTTTTTATTTTAATACTAGCACAGCAGGCCAAGGAGTCAACAAGTGCTAATTCTTCCCCCCAAAAAACTAAATCTTGAGAGCTGTAATTTGTATCAAGTAGCAGAAAATCAACAATGTCATACAGACAAATTCTGGTCCTTCAGATCCTGCAGCAGCGGAGCACCAAAAAAATTCAGCTGAGCTTGATCCCAGGACAGCTCACTTAACAGGACTCTTTCCAGCAGACCCATAGGGTTTGAGCAGGGACATGTAATTATAACCCCAACCCAACTCCTACTGAAAATGATGGAAAAATGTTCCAGGTGGTCTTCCTATCACCTCCATAAAGTATTTCACAAGATGACAATGGTGACCAGTGCTGCTTCCCTTTGCTATAGTACCTTTAAAGAGCAGCCTGTAATTCATGATGAAAAACAACAACAATATTGCTTTACATAGGAAGATAAAAGCCTTCCTTTGCAGCAATGAAACTCAGATGTCTTGAGCAATGTGTGTAGCTTAAGGGGGTTTTTTTGACAGTGCAATATTGTATATAATAACAATTACCAATGACCTCTATTAGGTTGTCCAGTCTCATTAAGGCCAATGCATTTGGTACCTGCCACTGCCAATTTGCCTCAACAGAGGTTTTATTCAGTGGATATGATAGAGCTGTAAAGCAATCTTTTTTCATTTAAATAGTTTAATTGAGGAATGCTATCAGATGTTTCAAAATTTAATGCATACAACAATTTGCTTCCCCTATCTCTTTTCAGAGTTTAGTTTGGAGAAAATGACATCTGATTCTTATAGAAAGAAGGCAATTACATTTTGGAGCCTGCCTGCCCGTATTGCATATGTTTTTAAACATAAAAAGAAATTCTTAATATGTAATTGTCAGGTAATAAAAAGGAAAATATTTTACTTTGCATTTATGAAGTAATTTTTCAAAAGCATAAGGGAATTGCATGTTAACGTTTTTCGTTTATTACCACACTCCTAATGCTGCACTGTTTTCACAAGTTTAGATTAAAAAAAAAAGCAGATCTGATGCTCATATATTAGTATGGTAATACTCTATAAAGTAATTAGGACAGAGGAAACTGCAAAGGTTTGTTGGTTCTGGTAAGCCTGTGCCTGCTCTGGGGCGTCACAGAAACCCATCGGGAGTCTCTCCCCTAAATTCCATGGGCCCCAGCTCTTAACTTAATCTTCTGAGAAACTTCAGTCCCAGCTCATCCATCTCATGATCTGTTGTCTCCACATCTTCTCCTACTTCACCTGGAGCACAGGCCTTGAAGACCAGCATGGTGCCTTGAAAGTTTTTTCGCTTTTGCAGGGCAATGATGGGACTATAAAGTCATGGAATAGTTTGTGCTGGAAGGGACCCACTAAAGATCACCTTGTTCTAACCCCGTGCCACGAACAGGGACATCTTCAACTCAGTCAGGTTGCTCAGAGCCCCATCCAACCTGACCTTGAAAGTTTCCAGGGATGGGGCTGCCACCAGTTCTCTGGGAAACCTGTGCTACTGTTTCACCACTGCCATTTATAAAACCTCTTCCTTATATTTTTATCTAAATCAACCCTTTCTTAGTTTAAAACCACCACTCCTCATTGTATCAAAACAGGGCAGGGCAGCACTGTGCCTGTGCCACCGCATGGAGGTGAGGACTGGAGTGATACCCCAGTAAGCTTCACCTTCCTCTGGCTGTGTGTTTGTTGTGCTTTCATTTTACAGAGCTGACCTTGCTTCTCTGAAATGCGCTTGTTCTCCACAAAGCCAGTAAATACCACCCAGTTGTCCTCAAGTAAATCACATACGTATGAACGTCTGGATTGCAGATGCATTAAATACTCACCCATATTTATTTTAAGTTACTCTTGCCTCATAAGAACAGACACTTGAAGATAATCCCAGTTAGTAAAGAAGGACTGAGCTTCATCAGGGCATGGTAAATCCCCCTTCCTCCTGTGGCTTCTTGGTTGGAACAAATCCATCTTTAAATTTCTGTCAAATTTGGTGCACTGCTCAACTAGAAAAATACAAAACCAAGCATTAAAAAATAGCGAAGTAATTAATTCACCTTTGATGTGCTTGTTTGTAATGTTTCCATTGGGAAGTGAAAGAAAATTGGGAAAGGGAAGGGAAAGGGGAAGAGGAAAAGGAAAAGAAAAGGGAAGAGGAAGGGGAAATGGAGGGTGAAGAAGAAAGGGAAGGGGAAGGGGAAGAAGGGGAAAGGAAAAGGGAGGGGGAACGACAAGGGGAAGGATGCTTCCACCTCTGCCTTTAGCCAGCCCATGTGGGCTCAGGGATCCCCTTTCCAGCTTCTCTCAGCTCCTGTTCCATGTAAGTCAGTGCCGAGAGCTCTCATGTACTACTGTAGTCAAAGACTCAACAATGAGGAATCCAAGCCCTTCTTCTTTTGAAGTGCTTTTAGAAAGAGAACACTCCATGATCAGCAAGGGGACCTGAGCTGGCAGCGCTAAAAATAAAATAACCTCTTTTCCAGAGAGGGGGTAAATTATGGGCAGCATGGGATAACCTACTCTGTCCCTGCTCTTCCCTACAGGTCAGCATTGTCCCATCAGTAGGGCAAAAATACCACCAAAAATCCTTCAGAAAACCCTATGAGCTTTACTCAGAACTGCACATTCAAATCCAGCTGAAGCAATCAGGTGCCTGTGCCATCCCTGGGCTCTCGGAGGAGTTCATGGGTCTCCACTGAGAAGATTCTCAAAGCCCTGGAGCAGGTTGCCCAGAGACGCAATGCACCTCCAACACTGGTTAAAACACACCTCACAGGAGTGGCTTAGGTCTAGCTGATATCACCCAAGGTCAAGGTCATACACTAAATGACTCTTTGGGGTTCCTTCCAGCCCTGTTTGCTGTACTTCTGCAACTGCAAGCTGAAGAGACAAGACAGCAGCTGGGCAGGTCTCAGCCTGGGTGGACACACCGTCAGCAGCACCCGACGGGCACCAGGGCTGTTTTACGGACTTGCTGGTACCTCCTGACTTAGTGCCACTTAAGTGCGAGATTAATGCCATGTGAATGCAGCTCATGTCCCCAGCTGGGATTTCCTACAACCTACTGCTGATGCTTTGCTGGCAGCAAGAGCAACAAGCTTTCAGTTTACTGTTGGAGGTCAAGGTAAAGTGATTTCAATTAGAAGAGGATCACGTAGGTCTCAATCCAATGCAGGCAGGTTGTGTAACACTGGCAGCGTGAAGAGGAGAGTCATTTATTCATTTCTTAGCTGCATGGTTTGGGATTTCATCTTCCCCTCTCTGTTTTCACAGTCTTCCCTGTCCCTTTTACCATTCAAAGGGTAATGGAAAAAGGCATTAGGGTTCATAGCTCCTCCGTTTTCATCAGGAGGTGGTTTGCTCTGCCCCAATCGCCCCAGTAATTAGCAGTAATGAATTAGAGGAAGAGAGAGGAAGCAGAGATGGAAAATGAATATTCAGCTGACCAGTTCCGTCCCCTGGTGGCATTTGCTTCTGTGTCATGCAACTGCATTTCAAAACCGCGTGCGTATTTACATGCCTCTAAGAAGAAGGGCATGTGTTTGCTGCCCTGCTCAAACCCAAGCACGTATTTACCTGCTTTGCTGAATTGGGGCCACATACCCTCCTTTTTCCTTGACACCGAGGGCAATCCTCTGTTTCTGCTGGTCAAACAAAACAGAACACACACAAAAAAAAATGAAGGGAGACCGGGGAAAGAAAATGTATTTATTAAATGGTTCTATAAATAAAAGAGCTGGGAAGATATAGGAGGCTCTGATCTCTGAGGGGTGATGGCAAAGTGCTACTGATAAAGTGGCTACGATTCAGATCAATAGCAAACAAGACAGGCAGGTGAATTTCCCCTTTGATCTTCATTCCCTGTGCAGCCCAAGTCGGTCTGACTCTGCCACACAAATTACTGCTTTGTGCAGGGAAAAAGCAGTTTGCTTGGCTTTTTGCTTATTGCACAAGTGTATCGGGTGGCAAATGATAAGTGTTGCTTGTTATCGTTTCAAAAAGCCACCGGAAAACGGTGGCTCCGGCACTTCAACTTGATGAGCTGACATTTTTTGTGTCAGCAGGGTATTACAGGGTTGATACATAGATCAGTGCTAAACATTCTTAATAAAAAAAACATTAAATCTGGAAGAAGGAAATAAAGCTCAGGGCAGGTTCACCTGTAAAGATATTAATATAGAGTAGGGAAATTCAAGGGGGCAAAATAGCGATGATGCAAGATGATGCTTTTCGGGCCAAAAAAGTGATTTTGGCCTCAAAAGCTGTGTCATAGCCTGCTCTGCACTGCTACTGACTTGGGAAAGATCACATCAGCTTGTGCCTTACTTTCTCCAACAAGAAAGTAGGCACGGCTGAGAAGAGCTCTGCATACTTAGCAAGGGAGGTGACTTGTGAGCCTCCAGCCTGGAAGTCACTAGCCCGGATGGCTGCATAGAAGTGAGCCCAAGCTCAATTCCCTGCTGGGAGCCACTTTTCCCAAGCTCCAGGGAGCTGCATTAAAGGGGTTTGAACTTCTCCAGAGCAATGGTGAATATAATTCCTGTTAAGGACTGTGAGTGGGTTTTGCCTTCATCTTTTCACCTCGGTAACAGGGGCAGGAGGGTCACTTTGCAGTCTAGCCTTCCTTCATGCTGGCAGGTTCCCTACATAAACCAAATGATAGACTAGATAGAATCACAGAATCATTTAGGTTGGAAAATCTCTCTAAGACTATTGAGTCCAACCATTCCCCAGCACTGCCAAAGCCACCACTAACCCATGGCCCCAGCTGCCACATCCACACGGCTTTTAAATCCCTCCAGGGATGGGGACTCCAGCACTGACCCAAGGCAGCTGTGCCTGGGCTGGGTAACCCTTTCCAAGAAGAAATTTTTCCTAATACCCAATTTAAACCTCCCCTGGTGTGTCTTGAGGCCCATTTCCTCTTTTCCTTTGTCAGTTGTTACCTGGGAGAACAGACAGACAACAAAGACATTACAGGTGGGAAGAGGGTTGCAAGCCATTTGGACCCCTTTCCACCCAGTAAATCCACCTCTGTGGTCCACAGAGCGAGACAAGCCTCACTGGGTATTTGTTATTCCTGGACTGTCATGGATGGGGCCACATCCACATTGAAAAGCTGTTAAACTGTAATATATTGACTTCCCATATGTTCTCATTTTTATCACAACAGCCCAGTCTGTTGCAGGAAGAACTTCCCTCTGACAGGACTGATAGTTTCTCAAAAAATAAACAATGATCTTGCAGCTTCTATGCCCTCTACTGCTGTTCAACTTCCCACCCAGCTGTTTTAATTGTTTTAAAATTAAGTGTACACCATGGAGATCTGTGGGTAGTTGAAACTTGGAATGTGCTTTTGACTGGGGCTAATGAGTCAGTGATATCCAGCCAGATGTATGCCACCCTACGGGTTTCTGAGCAGTCACGGGACAACCTCTGACTTGGTTTCACATAATTTTTGAGCTGGTTGTGCCTTCTTTCCTTTTTAAGTCTCAGGGATCGTTGCAGGTCTCTGTGTAGCTTGTTAGTAGAACAAGTATGATTAATGAAAAACAAATCACGTTTTCCAGATACCTTGTACTGCACGTGAACACAACTGCCATTCATTCATCATCAAATCTTTAATACCAATCATCTTCTTGCCGTGTTCCCTGCACTCACATCTAGCAGCAGCTGAATTATTCTCACCTCTCTGTTTCTTAGGGTTTTGTACTGATTATATTTTTAATCAGGAGACCACGCAGATCACTAGAAGAGACCTCCTGTTAACAGTGATAAGGAGAATAGCAAATGCCACAGGGAACAGCTGGTGAAAGCACAAACCCGTCTCTTCCTTTCTGGGGTGCACGACCCCATCTTGCAGGGTGAAGTCCAGCTGTAACTAAAGTAGCTTCAAACCCTGAAAGGGAGTGATACAGCTCCTGTGTCCCCATGTACCCCATGGACCATCTTAGCAAAACCATTATCTTGTTCCTCACAATCTCTTCCAGGGGCTTCTGAGCCCCTTTGCCGAGCTGATGGGATTCAGTTGGAGCATGATTTCTTTTTTGGTCTTCGCAATTCCTGTTCTCCTACACACAGGTATTCAATTTTCCGCGTTACTTGCTGGTGGTGACCTGCAGGGAAATGGAGATGGAGTTACTTGGTATCACCATAAGGAGGGGAGCTGATGGTGGAACTTCAAACATTTTACCAGTGGAAAGCTGATTTTCAATCAACATTTCCAAATATGCATATTGCAGACAGAGTATTACATAAATAATGCCTCCATTAAATGGTGTGCAGTGCTAGTCTAAATGAGTAAAAATGGAAGGAGCTTTTTATTCAGTTCAATTTTAATCAAATTCTACAGAACAGCATTTCTATGGCCTATTTAAAATTTAGACAAAGGCAGGATAGATCCCTCTATATCTATACCCTCTTACTATTGTCACAAGAAAAGAACAAGTAAAAGCTAAAAGAAGCCCTTACAATCCCATTGACATTGGCCAGATGCAAGCTGCACAGATATTTTAACCTCACTAAATAACTGTATGAAATGCCTTTTCCTTCTATTTTGGGGTTCTAAAGAGCCTGATGAAATGATACCTGGAGAAAGTGGCCAGTCCTATTGTTTGTGAGATATCTCTGTGGATTCTTAATAGCAATTTTGAATACTAAGCAGTTGCCCTGGTGCCTGTTGTGAGATTCTCAAAAATCTGCTCCAAAGTGAAATAGACAAAAGACAATGAATGAAATCAAATTGAGTTGTAGCAGGGGACAGATGGGACCCACTCACTAATGTAACCTGGCCTATTCATGATATTCTCTTCCATGCAGAACAAGGTTCCAGTACCTGGAACTAAGATGGAAACGACATATATAGTTCTTACGATCTGCTTTACGCTGATATTTAGACTCTGCAATGCATGTGTTTAAACAAAAAAATTTGATCAGTCTACTTTTATTTTATGGGGTTTTTTCTCTTTCCTGGTAAAAACTGGTAACTCAGACTCAAAGATTGTTTTGGGAATTGGGCTGCTCTTTCTAATGGCAAAGTTTTCTTGGATGTACTCAGAGGTGAAGTTTAAAAGTCTCTAACTAGCAAGGTTATAAGTAACTGCCAGCTGGGCCTCACCAAACTCTCCTGCCTTTCATATGATAATGTCCCTCTGCTTATCCACATAAGACAGATGTGAAAAAAGTGGGAAAATCTGATGACTAATGCCACTGACATGAAAGAACACTTCAGTGGTCAGTACTTAATTTGGTGTGCGGAAAACCCCTCCTCTCTTCCAAGGCATATGCTGCTTGTTAGCTGATTGCTGCTGATGGGAAGGATGTCTTTCATTAAAAGTGCCAAAATTTGACATCCAAAATTAAAGTTTTCCCTTCTCGTCTGAGGTCGTTGAGACTGCAGTTTGAGGGCAGTGGTAAAACAGATGCCTTCAGCCAAACTCTTTGTTTCCAGCCATGTTATTCCCATGCAGGGCATGGGGACAAGACTGTATTTTTGTCCTGAAAGTCTACCTGTGCTACAACGCTGCAGGTCTGTGGAAAATAAGGAGCTTCATCAAGAATGAGTTGCTGCAGCTCTCAGAAAAGAAAGAGCTTGAATGTTAGAGGGTTGTAGCATGTCTCTTATGGAAACAGGCTGAGACAACTGGGATTGCCTCAGAGAAGAAGTCTCCAGGGAGACCTTAGAGCACCTTCTAGGACTTAAAGGAACTCCAAGAGAGATGGAGAAGGAATTTAGACAAGGGGAAATGGCTTCAAATTGTCAGAGGGCAGCTTTACATTAGGAAGGAATTGTTGGGTTTGAGGGTGATGAGGCCCTGGCACAGGTTGCCCAGAGAAGCTGTGGCTGCCCCATCCCTGGAAGTGTCCAAGGACAAGTTGGATGGGGCTTGGAGCAACCTGGTCTAGTGCAAGGTGTCCCTGCCCATGGCAGGGAGATTGGACTGGATGACCTTTAAGGTGCCTTTCAATCTCAAGTAGTCTATAGTTCTGTGACTCTTATTCCTGATACAAAAGCCAGAAGCTTTTGCAAACCTGCAGAAAATAAGTACTACAGCGACCACAGGCTCCATCAGGACAACCATTCAGCAGCTAGCTGGAGATAAAACAGGGTCCAGGCAATGAATGGAGGAGGATTTTACATCAACTTGATTTGCAGGATGTCTCTTTGACTGCCACACATCATTTGCAATGCTCTGCCACCCTTGGGTGTCACGTTTGGCGGAAAAAACAAGCTGCTGGCTGCTGCGGGATGGGTGTGGAAGACTGAATTTCAATTTCTAAACAGCCCGATTTTTCCATTTCCTGATGACCCTCACAGAGTAAAAAAAGTAAATAAATAAAAAAACCAACATCAAAACCCACACACAACGTGTTGCATTTAATCAAACTTATGCAGGAAAGAGTAGGTTGGCTTGTTTGTTTCATTTCATACTTCCATATTCCACCCATGGAGAAATCTTGCTGGTGGGGAGGATAAACAAACAAACAACCAAACAACCCAAACACTGGGCCTCTAGGAGCCGTTGTTATTTATTTCCACAATTAGCAGTTGAGTTCTGGTGCTGTGCCCAGAGAACTCCTCTCATTTTTCAGCGTGTCACTCTGTGAACAATATGCTTTTAGGAATTGAGGATTAAGGCGGCTGATTGTGGGTGGTTTATGAAACTTTTTATGGGAAGCCATATAGCCAAACCTTTAGAGAATCAGACCATCGTTTTAATGGGCTTATGTTGTGTACAAGACTGTTCAGTAAGATATTCACACAGTACAGAGCATCTTGATAAAGAACTCGGATTAATCAGGGATGCTGTTGCCAATGGATGCTGTGGGTTGTTTTCTGAATTAGCTACAAGTGGTGCCAAGAACAGCCCTTGGGGGTGGATGCCCTTCCTCCTTGAGGATGCAGGAATGGTCACAGTCTAGTGGGAAAACATCTACAGATCTATGTGTGAAGTAAACTTAATACAGACTCTCTGTGTAGAAGCAGAGTGAGGAGGGCAGCTCTGCCCATCAGAAATGGTCTCTCTGAAGTCAAGTGCTGCCGGTTCACTCAGCAGGACAACATCAGGAAGAGGTCATCACAGTCACAAAATCTGTTTGCATTTCACTTGCTCACATGAAAAACACATCTTTCTACTTAGCAGCAGGAAAACAGCGATTTCAGAGAGCGCAGTCACCTGTGGGCGCTCAGCACCTTCCAGGATTCAAGTCAAATACTTCAGCTGTGACAGAGGGATGAGTATTTAAGGCATGGATCTATAGCATTACATTCAGATTTACCAGAGATGTCATTCTCTCCCAGGGTTGTTAAAGGTATTGATTAATTGCCTATTGTTAAAGTTATTGATTGATTAAGCTACAATATAAATACTGGCACCATCAGTTACTCCATACGGATTTTAACCTGAGGACTCCAATGTTTTATCTCTTTTCGTATCTGTAAATCAAGGGAGTTTTGTGCCAAATTCCCACTGTGCCCTCTTTTATACACCTTTAAGCATCACTTTGCATTAAGGAATCCACAATAACACCTTTATCTCTACACTGTGATGCAGGTACTGGGACCATCTTGATGCCCAGTTCCATTTCAGATACTACTGGAGCTTTTTTAAAATCAGCTTTTCATACGTAACCAGCACATCACCATCCGCCTTTCAGGATGAGCAGAGAGGTAAACCAAAGCAGGAGTCATCCTCCCAGGACACACAAAGAAGCCAATTTTCTGGATGGAGCTGAGCCTTCAAATACACCTGGGATCTGAAGACCTGATGAACCCTGCTATAAATCCTACATAGACAAAAAAGTAATTTTTATCGAGTGTCACCTACTTTCAACAATGTTGTTGGTACATTTGAAAGGAATCCTGAAAAACATTTCCCAGAGCCTTCAAGGTCAATCCACCATCATCATTATCAAATTGTTGCAAGACACTCCATGTTGATTAACCGACATCATATTTAATTAGTGTGTGAGTGGCACTTCATCCTGCTTATTGTCAGAAATCCCTTTATCTTGCTATTTGCATTGCAGAGTTTTTAATTAGGATATGTGTAGGGAATCTCTTAATGATCTCCTGTCTGCATAACCATCCAGGCTGTGCTCAGTTGTCTCTGCATCTCCAGAGGGTGCTTTGCCACCACAGAAGAGAAGCTTGCATTTCCTCAGTTGAGGCTTTGGAAGTGTGAAGTTGCTTTAACAGCAGCTCAACCTGTCAGAGATGTGTCCAAGTGGGATACATCCAACAGGTTGGGTGCTACTGCCCAAGGCTTCAGCATTGTCCTAAGAAATACATGTTTCCTACTGCCCAACCCAAAACCTCTCCAGACGCAGGGTCTTTCCCCATTCTCCATTCCCAACAATTCTTTGTAATAACCTTTCATGTAGCCTTAATCTTCTGCTTGATTTCTCCTTTAAATTCATCTTTTCCTGGACCAAATGAGCTCCATGCAGCCGTGTTCCTTGGACTGACCATCCTGGGGACCTTCCAATAAACAGATTTCTCAGTGTCTGTCTTGACATTAACTACAGGTAAGAAACCTTAAAAGGGGTAAAGGGCCTCCTTCTCCTCTAGCCAGTGAAGAGACTTTGTGGAAAGCTGTTCCTCCCTTCATCTTTGACATCCCCTACAAGGGCATGAATCACCCTCTAAATCAACCTGCTTGCAGGTTTTCTCTGCTAGGCCCAGAGAAAACCTGAATCACAAGCGGGTTTTAGCGGCCGCCACATTGCAAAGAGTGAATGTAAAATAAAACGTATTTCTGGGGAGAACAGAGAGGCGCAAAACAGCAACAGAAGTACGAAAATAATGCTGCATTCTCAAAGCAGCTTTAATGACATTACTGAAGCGCAGCAAACCTGGACTGACACAGCTTTACAACTATCATGGAATCGTAAATCATGGACTGATTTGGATTGAGATTGTCCATTAAAGGTCATCTAGTTCCAACACTCCCTGCCATGGGCAGGGACACGTTCCAATAGACCAGGTTTTTCCAAGTCCCATCCAGCCTGGCCTTGAGCAATGCCAGGGATGGGGCATCCAGGATGTGAGTGTGTGCTGGCCTCTCAGATACCAACGTGGCTTTGGCATCAGAGGTTGCTCCACCCAGCACACAATTCAACAGCCAGAGGTGAAACCACAACAGCCCTGGGATATTGAACTACAAGGAGATTAAATTACCAGATCCTGCCTGTGCCAGAAAGCACCATGTGTCACAGCACCATTAGGAGGAGAAAACCGCTCTTTGTTACCATCAATAATCTCTTCCTTTTTCTTCTTCTTGGATCCCTATGCTGACCACCCAGACTTGCTAAGGCTTGTCAAGATGAAAGAGGTTTTTTTGGAGGGCTCTATCAAATTGTAACTGGGCATTTTAATGGCAGAAGACGAACAGGGGAAGTGTGTAGGTAATGCACACTGGAAGGAAAATAGTTTAAACTACTTGTACATGCTGATGTGTTCTGAATTAGTCATAACTCACTGGGACAAGACTTAGGCATTGCTACTGACAGCTCAATGTGCAGCAGAGGTCAAAAAAGTAAATAAGGCATTAGGCTCTGTTAGAAAGGGAGAGACAATAAAGAGCAAATATAAGGCTGTGGCTGTGCTGCATGCACAAAAGTTTGAAAGTGTTCTTTAATTGCAGCTTTAGTTTCTTTGCCAGCTGGCCCAAAATTGGGACTATCCGGACCAGGGAAGTGAAGAGAGGCTGTCAACACCCCAGGAAAGGGGGAATCTCAAAGGATATGCCAGTGCCAACCAAAGGGGGTGCTTAGCACATGTCAGAGTAAATAGCTAATGGTCTTTGGCCAGAGGATGTGCCACGAGTGTTGGGCCCAGAAGTTTCTGCCTCAAGGTAAAAGGGGAATGTGTTGACATCATCTGGACTCTGATGTTAGGGATTCCCTGTTTTTCTGGAAAACTTCCACATCCTCAGAGAAGCGGTCCAGGCACTCCGTCTGCTCACAAAGTGAAAAAGGGATCAGAGAGCTTTAAATCAGAATCATAGAATGGTTTGGGCTGGAAAGGACCTTAAAACTCATCTCATTCCACTCCTCTATCCATGGGCAGACATCTTCCACTATCCCAGGCTGCTCTAAGCCTGGCCTTGAACACTTCCAGGGATGGGGAAGCCACAACTTCTCTGGGCAACCTGTGCCAGGGCCTCACCAAATCTCCAGAAAAATAATTTTTCTTTTAGCTGGTTATTGAATTCCTTTAGGTACTGGCAAAAAGAAGCAAAAAAACCATGTAACTATAAAATATACTAAACAAATTATCAATGTTATCAATTATTGATTTATATTGATATTTTATTATCAATAAATTATCTCTGGGCTTTGAATTTCGTTGGTATGGATAAAAGTCCTGGAGTCTGCAGCACTGAAAAGTGAGACACAAAAGAGTTCACTGAGAAGGAAAATGAAAAAGCCGAATTTTTCTGTGTTTGTTTTGTGCACCTCAGATACTAAAACAAAAAACAAGAAACAAAAAGAAAAAGTGATATGCCCATTCAGATCAAACATGGAGCTTTCAATTATGAGTTATTTGTATCTTATTTACAAACCTCTATGTGCTCAGAGCTGTACAGGAATCACAGCACTTTCCAAAGTAAAAGCTCCTGCCCAAGGATTTTTGTTCTTCGTGAAAGAAATCGTTCTGCAAAACCAACTGTGGGTCTGGGGCTGCCCAGAAGGGAAAGTACAGAAGCATTATGAAGTTCAGCCTTGGGTTGTTCGGCCTGGAGAACAGAAGGCTCTGAGGAGTCTTTTAAGCCTTTTCCAGTGCCCAAAGGGCCTCCAAGAGAGCTGGAGAGGGACTTTAGACAAGGGATGGAGGGAAAGGACACAGGGAATGGCTTCCCGCTGCCAGAGGGCAGAGTTAGGTGGGACAGTGGGAAGGAATTGTTGGCTGTGAGGGTGGTGAGGTCTCGACACAGGTTGCCCAGAGAAGCTGCAGATGCCTCATCCCTGGAAGTGTTTAAGCTTGGAGCAGGGCTCGGAGCAACCTGGGATAGTGGAAGGTGTCCCTTCCAACCCAAACCATTCTGTGGTTCTATGATCCTAATTTATTTTGGCCCTTGAACCTCAAAGTTGTTCTGTGACAGCTACGGGCCCTGGGGCATCTTCAGGTTTTGTAGATTATTATGAATTATTTCTTCCTTCTTTTCCCTTGGTATGGCCTACTTTTTTCCCCAGTGCGAATCACAGCTGCTTCTCCTGAGGTCAGAAGTTACAGCCCAAAAAAACCCCGGAGTTCACTCTGCTTCTGCAGGGCATCCAGGCAGGTTTTGGTCCTTCTGCTTGAGCAATGTCTCAATAAAATCGAACTCGAGGTTCTAGAACAGTAGGAATGGCACCAAAGTTGCCATGGTCTCCCAATTCCCTGGAATCTGGCAGAGGTTTGCAGCCTGCATGGTTCAGGCATCCTCTCACCTCACTCAACGCATCCCATCCAGGTGCCCCCTTCCCACTTGGCTTTATTGCCGTCCTTTGTGCTCAGGTGACTGCGGGCTGTAAATTCACCAGGCACAGGTTTAGCATCGCTCTCCTCTCCAGAAAGGGAAGAAAAAGCCCTCTCTGAGCTGCAAACAGATGCAGCTGGATCAACACTGCAGTGCTGCAGCAGCCCTGGACAGGGGCTCGCCCCAGACACCCCGTTTCTCAGCTCCCCGGATCCCCATCAGGCTGATGAGCTGCCACAGCCAGGGCTCTTGTGGAGAATGGAAATGCATCCTCGAGAAGTGGAGTGGATCCCAAGTAATTAAATGTATAAATTAATTCTCCCCTTAAGATATGTTCCTCTCCCATTATTAGGTTTGTCTCAGGGAAAATCCTTGGAGGATCTTCATAAAACCACCACTACTTCAAATATTGTCTTTCTAATGCTTTTTTTTTTTCTTTTTTTTTTTTTGGCATGGGGGGGTTTGGGGTTTTTTTTGTTGGGTTTTCTTTTTTTTTTAGGCTCGATGCCTGCAGCCTGCAATTAAAATAAGTGACATGAAGATGTCTTTAAAATAGAGATCTATGAAAAAAATGAAAGGATTGTCTGTCAAAGGGTGAAAAATGAAAAATAGCAGTCTCAGATCTCTGAATGGATGAGTGGGGAAAATTCCTGTTCGTCCTAGTACCCAAAGGGATAAAACCCAATGATAGCTTCTCAACTGCTTAGCAGATAATGCATGTGCTGTTTTGATGGTAGTAATGTGTTTTTTACTTCTTTCTATCTGGGAGGAACGAATCAAATATGAGAAGTGCTGGGACATGATTTTCAACCCATTGCCTTTGATTAAGTGCTTTAACATGTGAGTCCAGAGACTTGCAATAATACTAATGGGGCATAAAGCACTATAAACAGGACGGGCCTACTTTGGTCCAAATGCCATTATCCTGGAATAAAAAAGAGCAGCAAATGTAATATGTCCACTGCTAACCTTTTTTTTTTGACAGGAAATTTTCTCTCCTGTGTGCATGCCATGAATTATGCCACGTTTTGCCAAAACCGTGAGCGATTGTTTAATTTCGTGCGAAGGAGTGTTTGCTAAGCTTGAACCACTTAGCCCAGTGCAGTATTTAGCTGTGGAAATGCGACGGTGTTGAGGCAAAATGTGGATGCAAACGGCAACGCGGATGGGCTGGAAGGAAATTTCTGTTTTACTGCAGTTTTGGGAAATGGAGGCAGACACCTGTCAATAAATGTTTGGGGCAAGTTGCGTGTTGTCCAGTGATTCTAAACGTGGTGGAAAAAGCCACTTGGAAATCCAAACCACTCATTGACCTAGAAAGGATAAGGGGAGTTAGAAACTTTGCTTAAGTTTCCCTTTAAAAGGCATTTAGGAATCTGTCCCAGTGACAGCCCCTATTGCAAGCAAAGCAAGCCCTGCTGCCACACCACTCTGTCAGGATGCTCCAGCACAGCCCTTCAGGCCTGGCTCTGTGTCACTTCTAACTTTGTGCTACATTTTATTGCTCTCAGCAAGTTGCAGATTGTCCAACTGTTCGTCATTTATTGTAAACGGTTGCAAAATAAAAAAAAAAAAAAAAAAAAAAAAAGAAAAGGGCAGGGAAAAAAAAATTCCACAACTCTATAACGTAGTCCTTGGTGTAAATCAAACATTCCCTGTCATGTTGATAGCTTGTGTTAGTCTAATGTATTTTATATTACTCAAAAGCATTGAAACCCTGCAGCTTTCTTCATATAGGCCATTATGCGGTTATCATTAAATTGTCTTGCAAAGAACATTATCGGTAATTATAGCAGACACTAAAATCAAATGATCAGACTGGGACCTTTAACACCAAGAGGAACCATTAGAAGTTAATCAAATAAAAGGATGAGAATAATTATGTTAGGATTAAGCAGTAATATGCCAGAAGTTATATACTTTGCTGACTATATATCTTTACTCCCAGCTTCCTGCCTCTCCTCCCGTTTGATGCTTTTTATATAATACTTTGGCACAGAATGTAAATGACAGTATTTTTGTGTGCCACAAATGGGGCTTTAGGGTTCAAATGAGGTTCATGTCTAAATGGCACAAAAAGCAGCACTATGTAATGATGAAGATAAAAATAATAGTCCTCTGTGTGTGTGTGTGTATGGATAATATATATAAAAGTGGAAAGCTGGAAAAAAAAAAATCCATTGGTCAGTGAAGCATAAAGTGGTGGTAAAAATAGTTGCAACAGGAGGTGAAACCACATGGCTCTTGGTTTGCTGCTTGAGGTTGCTTTGCTGTTTTTAAGTGACAGTCTTTCTGCCTTTCACCTTTCACCAAGCCACAAGAAATCCCCTGCACAGACAGAAATTGCTCCTGCCATTCCTAACATTATTCTCTAGGGAAAAACCTTCATATCAAATTCAGTCTTGGTGTTTGCATGAGCCTCAAAGCGGTAACAGTGCTAAGGCTGTCAATAAAAGCGCAGAAAAAAAGGGGCTGAGAAGGTTGCCTTGAGAAGAGCAGGTTGATTCTGGTTATGGCAGATGAAGCCAAAGCTAAGATCCTTGTATTGATCCTCGATTTTTGCCAGCTAATGCTGATGAAGTGGGCACTAACAGAATAAGAATGTAAACTTGTCACCTCTGGTAAGGGGCCCAAGAAGTAAGGTTCCTGCTACTCATTCCCTCATTACCAGGAGGATCCTTATGATTGCTACCTGTCCCTGCAGAGCCCAGCACCCTGGTGACAGTCCATCAGTGCACCCTGGATCTGTTACAACAGAGGAAAAACAAAGCAGTGATGCAACATCCATGGGGAACCTGGAATTTGGGATTTTCACCATGTCCTACTGACATGGAAATAAGCCATCAGCCTTAAATCATTCTGCCTCTGCTACTAAATTTTGCTTTTTACTGCCTTTCTCTTGGATTTTTTTTTTTTTTTCACTGAGGATCATTAAACTTGAAACCTAATTGGATGAGACAGTTGGTGTTGGAGCCAGAGCACCATCTCACTCTTGAGGAGTTAAAATGTTCATGCTATGATAAAACAGTTTCTTTCTTATTTTTAAACCTTTTAAAACACCAGCTATTAGGAAAATTTCAAAATTGAATTCACTTTTGAAAGTGTTTTTTTTTTAGATTTTTCAGCTGAAAGATTTTTTTTCTCCTGACTTAACATGTTCTGCAAATTAAACACAGATCAACCTAGACCTAGACTGCTTTCCTAAAAAACTTTTCTTTTTTTGGGGGGACTAAAAAATATGGTAAAAAAAATTAGCATCAGTCACTGTGTGGGATAAAATCATAGAATCATAAAATAACAGAATCATAGAGTGATTTGGGTTGGAATTGGCCTTAATGATGATGTAGTTCTAGTTCCCCCCAAATATGAACCGGGAAATCTTCCACTAGGGACATCCAAGAACATTTCACATTTTAAAATGGAGCAGATCTCTGAAAACAAGTTTCCAGCCCCAAAATGCAGCGTCTCATGTGACCTGTCTTCACAAGGTGTTGAAGGAAAACACCTCATTTGAAAAGTCATGATGATCCTTACAATATCCAGCCTTCCAAAGGTTATGGGAGGCAGAAGTTGGTGGGGAAAACACCAAAAGCCTCTGACAAGACAAAATTGAAAAAATGTTACATATGTATATACATGAAGGTCCACGATGCATTCCCCGCCTGTTCTACTGCCTTAAAATTGCCTCAGATAAGAACAGAAATTTAACCACTAAAGTCATACACCAACAGCGCGGTAAAGCTTTCCCTGTTAAATTTGCTGAGACACAACTGCAACAATCAGCTCCTTCTAATTAATATCCCATCGTTTGATCTCACGGCCTATTTTGTTGATTCAGAGATTTCAGCCGAGCGCTGAGCGGGTTGAATTTTAATTGTGATACTAATTTAATAGTTGCCTCTTCCAGATCTAGGTGTTGACAAAACTGGAGTAAGTCAGCCCTGCGAGAGTGCAAGCTGAAACGTAGAAATGATCCAGGGGCTTGCCAGGCTTGGGAAGAACACATCACCTGGCACCATCCAAGTGGGCATGCAAGCCCAGAGAGTTAAAATGACAGCAACCATCAGAGTTTGTCCACAGCAGCAGCTCTGGATGGATTCAGTAGGACAGATTCAGCTACAGCCAAGGGTCCTGTGGGCTGGCAGAAAGGGTAATCACATCCACCTCTTGTTGCCACCTCAACCTCTGTGTCAAAGAGGGGTTGGACGGGGCACGGCACTGCCCAAGGTTTTCCATCACCTTCACCAGGGGCTTCTTGGGGAGGCTGAAGGAAAGGGAAAATTGCCTCTCCCTCTGCGTGAACTTTATAATGAGCTGGACTTGGCCTTCTCATTAGACCCTTTAAAATAACTTTACTGAGGGGTAAAACCAAAGGGCCTTCCAAGAGTCCCAGAAAGTGAACCTACTGGAGGAAACAAACTCATTTTTAACTGCTTTTCGCAAAAACACAGCTGGTTTCACTCTTTGCCAATGTAAGCAGTTATTACTTCTTCATTAAAGTTTTTGCTTTACTATGGGAAACATGCTGCTATTACAGAGGAAACCATATGCAAAGTGACCTTCTTCCAGTCTGCACAATGAGCAAATACCCCTCTTTTCCAAAACTTTCCATGTTAGAAATAATTTAAAGGATTCCCAGCACTTAGCAACTCATGCCCAGTCCACTCTTCCCTTTCCACTGGATTTTATTGAACCACCTGGTATTGTTTTAGGAAAGAGGGTTGGAATTTTTAGGAATTAATTGGTATAGAATGAAAAATAATGGAAAAAAATGGTCACGTATTCATTCTGAATTTAAAATCAAGTTGTTTCTACTTAGATCCTGTTTATGGCCTTTTCTCTTGGTTATTCTAATGAATTTTAATTTACTGGCAGGGTTGTTTGGTGAAATAAGGAGTTTACTGGCAGAAGCATTGGAGGGAATTGGAAAGAGGACAATTTAATGTGTTACCCACAGAGATTTGGCAATGAAAACAAGTTAAAATGTTTTGTGTCCCAAACTGGAAAACCAAACTCCCGGGGTGACTTACCTGCCCCACCCAGCAGTTCAGCTTTCACGTGTAGTACACACACCAGTGAACTGGTTGTGAACCAGACCCAATGCCAGCCTCATTTGCAGAAGCTATCTGGCAAAAAATTTTAAAGTAACGAACCAGTTTGAGAAAACTACAATCTGCTCTTGGACAATTCAAGAGCAGAAAGGCCTGATTTTGGCAGGGAAATAAATTGTCATGAATTATTGGCCCAGCTGTACTATTAACATGAGTAAAGCTCCCCAAATAATTAACCAGAAAACTTTTGTTATTAACAAATAAGCAAGGCCTCAGTCAGTGTCCTTCCAGAATATTAGGTGTTTGCCTCACTGTGGGTGCTTTAGTGGTTTTATTAGTCTGATGTGGAAATAAGAGACTGAGGCATTCTCTGGACATGATGTTAGTGCAGGCAGTTAGCTTTTCCACCCTGAGAAACATTCCTTTGCTACCTCAGAGCTGAAGGTATTTGGGAAAAAAAAAATGGAGAAACCTTCCCTACAACTGGAAGTGCTTACACTCTGGCCTATCAAGCACTTACACTGTGTCTTTAACACTTAGCTAAAACCCAAGAAGATGTGTGTAAGTGTTGGAAGTGCTTGGAAATGATCAAGCCCAGGTTGGGCGGGACTTGGAGCAGCCTGGTCTAGCGGAAGGTGTCCCTGCCCACGGCAGGGTGTGGAATGAGGGTGAGGTTTGAGGTCCCTTCCAAACCAAACCATTCTGGGATCCTGTACTCTAAAAGTGCTTTCCTGTGCGAAGCCATAGGTCGTTCAAGTTGGCCACTGGGATTCTTTGGGAGACGGTGAAGTGTCTGCTGTGAAGTGAGGTAGGAGCTGCATCTGGGGTACAGATACACTAGATACAGATGCACTAGTCCTGATGTTTGTCTCGGGGAGAAGGTCAAGACATGCAAGTCCTGAAACCCCACAGAGAAATATGTCACTGTAGGGACGCTGCACTGACACTTTGCCCTGAAGCACTATGCTCCCTCACCCTGCAGGGCATGAGGAAATAAATCCCAGCCTCAGTGACAGAGGGAACAGTGGGCAGCAGGTCCTTCTGAACCTTGGGGAAATCCTGACAAAAATCAGCTACAAGCAAATTAAGGCAAAAAGATCCAATGGAAAGAGCAGATTTGCAAAGAACATTTCAGCAAGTTCCCAATTATACTGTTTCTGTCTTAAAAAAACACTGTTTGCAGCAAGCAGTAGAGATCTGATTGTAGTCCATAAACTAAGCTTTTAATTTAGTTTTAAAAAACAAAAATGCCCACTTTTCTTGTGACCTGGCAGAAAGAATGGCCATTAAATGCTCTAAAGAATGGCAAGATAAAATGAAATTTGTCTCTGGAAGGTAGGAGAGTTTCATAATCATGTTTCAGATGATTTTTTTTTCTCATCCAGATGGATGTTCTCTTTCAAAGCCTGATGGCCAGAGAAATGAAAGGTACCTTTCACCATTAAGTGACTACAGAAGTTTTACCTTGCTAGATTACTTGTTAGTTGTAACTAAAATAAAAAAAAATGCTCTGTCAGAAAAAGGCTTTTAAAAAGCGTAATATTTTGTTTTATTCAGCAACTACTTGGGAAAATTTAGAACCAAGCCAGAAAGGTTGCGGAGCAAGTAGCACTTCATAAATTGCTTGAGCCCTAATCAATACATATTGTCATCTAGTCAAGTCCTCCAAGCAGATTTTTCTTTGCCCTGCCTCAAAAGCGTATTTTATGAGGTTGTTACTAGCTTGCGCTGCAAGGCCCGGCCTAATGAATCTGTCACTGGCACTATTGATTGACATGCCAGTGTAAGTGAGACATGTGATTCCGATTGACTTCCTAATTACTGCTGCTGTGATGTCTCACCAACTGGTAAGGCCAGAGGTTAATAGTTTTGATGTTCAGCCATTGCTGGCTCTGGAAGCTGGAGTTAAACCAGCTCGTTGGAAGTCAATATCTGAATCAAGTTCTCAAGGCTACTTTCGAAGCTGATCAATTAAGCCCTCCTTGTTCCCCCTCTTGTTGCCTGACAAGACTTTGATGAGTGGGGACCTCTAAAGCTGGCGGTTTAAGGCAGAGCAGGGAGGTTGGTGAGATTTAAATGCAGGAGGCAGCAGGAGCGGCGTGTCGGTGGGGGCCGTATTTCTGCCAGCAGCAAGATGGGATCCCACTCTTTCTTCCTGTTGGAGGGAATGGGGCTCAGATTTCCAAAAGCTTCTGGCTGTCCTAAATGTACTCATAACATGGACATCTTTTAGGATATTCACACAAGCTTGGCAACAACACCCAGACCTTCCTGCCCTTCTGTTGTACCACGCAGTGGGAGGATAATGATCAGCCACCCTCTGTGCTTGGACAGCCCCCCAACTGTGAAAGGGTCCTGGCCCAGAATTAGGCACGAGAAACCAGTCTTCATTTAGAAAATGTGTTCTTAGCCCTCATTTCTGAGCAAACAACCCTGAAATGGGGTGGTGTGACTGGGACCTGAGTGTTGCCGGAGTGTGCAGACAGCCTGGCAAACAAGCTCGGGAGGGCACGAGCTGCTCCAGGTGTCTGCCCACAGCACAGGGCCTCTGAGACACTTTTTGAAGTGCTGTAGAATTTAGGGATTTTGCTGTAGCCAAAGCAACAAAAGGAAACAGCTGCCTCAACCCAAGGGACTATATGGCTGAGTACTCTGCCTCTGACCACTGCTCTCGGCTCAAGCCGAGAGACGAGTGTAAGAACGTGGCAAGTACAAATCACTTTGCATCAAGCATATTCTCTGAATTTCCAGCATCACGACTTTTCCAAAGTGAAAGTGATAGATCAGTACCAATGGGCCCTTTGGGGATTTTTCTTCCATGAATCAGTTTCATTGCCTTCTGAAACTGAAACGTCAGCTCTCAGCTTCCACCTCCTCCGCTGGCGGTAAGCTGTGGAGCCCACCATGTGCAGTAGGAACAACATACCTCCTCTGGTTTTATACACCTCTGTCTTCACGCTCACCTGCTTTGGGGGGCTTTGCTGGACCTTGCGTGAAGCTGTTCTTCTCTTGGACAACCTTGCCCATCTTGTTCCCGTGTTTTCCTTTAGGGAACCAGAGGGCCAGAAAGGCATGATGCAGATGTAACATTAATTCATACAGTTACACAACGTTCCTGGCTTGTTCTTCCCTCCTTCTAAGTAACTGTCATCAGCCAGTTTGCTCTTCTGCCCCCAGCCCAGCAGTGAGCCGGCAATTCCTCAGTTGTAACTCCAAATCCTCATTTCTGAAGGTAATAGAGAAATCAGAGTCCATGTGTGTGCATTACTTTTCATTTAGCAATGTCAAACTTCAGCTTCCATTTTATTTTCTAGTCACCTGGGGTTGCTGATCTCAGACAGCTTTGGCTTTTACTACCCTGAATAATTCAACGATATCACAGCTTTGTCATCTCACTATCCACACTCTTCCCCACGTTATTTATGAATATGCTGAACTGCATGGATCTTCCTACAGACACACATGGAATGGCACTGGTAACTTGTGCATTCCTATGCTATTCCTATGCTCTGTTTCCCAGGGTTTTTTTCCCCACCTAGTAATTAATTAATTGATTAAAGGTCCTGCTCTTCTAGCTGCCCCTTAAGCTTTCAGGATGGGATTTCATAGAAATCTTACCAGATTACCTTTTTCCATATGCTTAACAAGACCTTCAGAGAGCTCTAACAGATTCATAAGCTTGGTTTCCATTGTGAAGGACGGGTTGAGCGTTCTTTATTGTGTTATATTTACTATGAGTGCCTTGATGATCATCATCTTTACATCTAAAGGTTTTCCTAATGCAGTTCTCAGACTCACGGACACTGTCAGTCTGCAGACACCCTCCAGAACAGTTGTGTGTGTGCAGGAGTCACACTGACATCATGCAAGGACACAGCACAGGTAATTGTGACCAATTTCCTGCTCAAGTTCTTCTGTAGCTCAGAAGAGAACCTCTTCCCAACCCAATAACTGCTCTGTTCACTTTACCAGGCTCCTCTACATCTCTCCTACTGAAACTTTGATTTCTGACTTATCTTCTCCTGAACACCACAAGACAGACATTACAGGTGTAGGATACTCTCCAGGCTTCCTTGTACTGAATATAGATGTCAAAATCTCACTTAGTTTCTCCACTGGGGCCCTGTCTTTTCTAAATACCCCTATTGCATCATGAGCATCTGAAGTCTTTGTGAGGCCTATTGGAAGCTCCCAAGCCTCAAATCCCTGAAGGCTGAGAAAAAGTACTGTGGAACTGTCACTAAATGTGCTGCTATGCCTTCCTAAACATCTGGTGTCAGCTGCTGTTGGAGAAAGTGTGCTACATTAGAGGAAACTTTAATCTGACAGTGCAGTTGTTCTTGTGCTGTAATTGCCCTACAAACCTTCAGTCTCCTACCTCTGATTTATTATCAGTGTTTGCAACTTCAGCAATTTTTTTCCTCAAAATCTTCTCTTTCCCCCCCCCTTTTTTTTTTTGCATCCTGTTATAGTTTTAGATTTAGGGTGACAGATAATTTGTTTCCTATTTCCTTTTGGTGGACATGGCTTCAGCTGTTTGAAGGGCACCTTCCAACCCCTCGTGGTCTCCTTTGAGCTATTGCTGATTTGCATGGGGGTCTTTCTGAAGTGTACTATGATCTGGGGTAGAGACTTACTGTTAGTCCCTGAAATAACATCTGTGAGTAACTCCGCTGCCTCTTACCAGTCTTTTGTCCCATCTCGTTTGCTCTTCCTACTTACAAGACCGCTCCATTTTTGTGTAGGTCCCCCTCCTGAAATGGAACAACACTGATGCTTATGTTGAGGCTTCATGGTTGATTTGGCACTCTGCCCCATCCCACACTTGATCCAGTTGGCTGTCTCAAAGTGCAGGGCTTAAATAGGACTTTACTGGGACTCAAGAACCCGTGAGTTCTGTCAGCTTCTGGCCTACCCTCTATTCCTACATGATGTTATCATCTTTACTCCCAGAGCATGCATCATTCTGAAGTCTGTGATTTCCCTCCCCTGTCAGCTTTCCTTGAGTTTTAGTTTTCAAAACTGTTGATGGAACATTTAAATTGTAAGGCTCAATTCTAGTCTAGCAAAGTCTTCTGCTTCCCCTCAGGAGCTTACCAGTTAACGATGCACCCTTATTGTGCATCATTTTCTCACGTTTTACTTGTAATACTTTCCAAGTCTCTAGGTTGAGCTGGTCCTGCAGTGGTAAATATTGAAGAGTAATCTAAAGCCTGAGTGCAAATTTTTTTTAATGGTTCAGGTCTGTATGGTAGTTTTTAGTGGAAATCAGTCATGCAATTATCATTACCTTGAAACAGGGCTCTGTCATTTCATTGTAACTGAAGTTGCTGGAAAAAAATACTAGGCAGGATATGTGATTGATTACACTCCGTGTTATATTAGACAATATAGATCAACCTGCCAATACGAATTTCTCAGATGGCAAAAATACCAGGTAAGGAAAAAAGAAGATCATATGAGAGGGGGGAAAAAAAATCATGAGACAATCAGGGACAGCAATAATTCACCCATACCTATGCACTGTGTACAAATAATGCCCAGGGGAATTAGCCATACTTATCACTTTGTCAGATGTCTGTTGCCAGCAGATAGTGCTGGGTTCCTCATCTATCACTGCTTGTTTCCTGTAACTTTTTGAAAATGATGGTGTAACAAGAGATTTTGAATGGAACTCTGCACCATAACTGGTTAATTAAAGGGCAGTCTGAATATCTGGGTTCTGATACCAAAATCGCTTCAAAATCTCTGTTTTAGGAACCCTGAATAAGGCTTCCCAAGGATAAGAGATTCTCTCAAAAGCCTGCATTGCAATTTGAAAGAACTCTTGGCTGTATTAGGGAAAGGCAGCCAAAGGCAGATCATCTCTTGAGGACCCAGCCCTGCCTGCCTCGGGGCAAAGACCTCATCTCATGTGCCCTGGCCACAGTGATGAGGTCTCAGAGGAGCCAGATGCTGGCAGGGTTTGGTCTTTCAAATGGGAGAGTGGCCACCACTGGGTTTTTAAAGCTGGCTCTGGAGGGCAGCCATAGCATTGTGGCTGTAGAATGTAAACCCAATAGGCGTGGCAAGACCCAGGACTCTTCCTCCAGGAAAGGGCCTGGTCTTGAGGAACTCCCATCAGCTCACAGCCATGGTGAAACTCAAAGTTCTTCACAACATAACAGTTAAAAAAGAAAAAAAAGAGAGAGAGAGAGAGAGAGATCGGAAAGAAAAAAGCAATCATTGTGAAATAAGAAACTTAATTACTTCCAAAACAATTAATTAATTAATTAATTAATCCTCATGTCTCCCCTGCAAGGTAGGAAGTGATTATTCTACCCATTTTTTCACAGAGGGAAACCTCACTGCTAAGTGACTTGCCAGAGGCAAAGGCATCGAAGGTGAAATCGGCATCCCATGGCCAGCATTCCTCAGGTCTTGCTCCGGACCAGTCCCATTTGGTTGAAACTTGCTTATCCTCATCACCCTAATACCTCAATGAACCAAGGCCACTCGTGTCCTTGCTCTGATTTCCCAAGGAAAACCCCAGAGTCATTCTGCCAAAGCCCAGGTCATGCCACGGTCAAGCTGAGCTCTGGTGAGCCTGGTGCTGCTACACTTACCACGCAAGGGAGATCCCTGAGGGATCCAGCTGCCGTGCCCCAGAGTGGGACAATTCCCAGGCAGAGATGGAGTCTCAACAGGGAAAGGTTTTTTGGGGAGCAGTTTTGGTACCATGCTGTCCTCAGAGCCTAAATGAGGAGTTGGGTCTGGGTTGAAGTGACTGCTTCAGGGTCAGGGTAGCAAGGACTCAGCCTACCATCACTGCTCTGCCTCAGGCTGATGGCTCAGGACAAATCCTGCTCTGGCATATTGCACAAGTGGCTTTATACTTCAATTTCAGCCCCTGAGGTGGAGGTGGGTTTGTGGAGAAAGGCATTACCTTTTATCAGACCAGCTCATCTAGCTGGGAAAAAACAGCTGAGCTTTCAGGTGTGCAAACCTTCCTTCTCTCTGATACAGAAGCACCAAACTTCATCCAAGCACAGGAGACGGGATAGAATCATAGAATCATTTAGGTTGGAAAAGTCCTCTAAGAGCACTGAGTCCCCCAGCACAGACAGCCAAGGACACCACTGAACTATGTCCTCAAGAGCAGAAGGGTTGCTGGTCACACTGCAGGGTTGATGACAATCATAATGCTCAAAGCCAGCTTGGCTTCAGACCATCCCAGCAAGCCCAGCCTGGCTGGTCTCTACACATTCTGAGGGAGACCATGGGCAGGGATCATTCCCCTTAGGTGGTAAGGAGAATGAGCCCAGAGGAGGATGATGTGTGAGTTATGCCTCTCCTCTGTGGCTTCCCAGATCAGCAAACTCCAGCCCACATTTGCACAGAGGTATTTTTAAGAAAATGAGTTTCTCTGTTATCCCAAGGATCCAGGAAATAAGAAGTTAACAACAGAAAGCAAATACCAGGAATAAATCTCAGCACTCATGCTTTGCACAACCAAGTGGAGCCCACGCAAGAGAAAAACACACCCTTGGACCAGAAGTTTGTTCAGGCTGTGTCATGTTGGTGCCTCTCAGTCTTTCCAGAGGCCCCTGGAAATCTTGCAGACCTGCTCCAGGCTAATGGCAAGCACAAGAGACCCTTCCAGAGAGTAGCATTCACCTACTTGTCTTGATAGTATTTGTTGTGACCAGCCAAGGTCCCAAATTCTCGCTTAGATCAAGAGGCCAA
>JAWMRA010000090.1:67365715-67375773 GCA_035584735.1 Pseudotriccus pelzelni | reverse complement strand
TCTCACCGGGCCTTAAATCCATTCCTGCTGCAGAAGGACCCTGCCCCCTCACAATCCTCTCATGGATAAGATTCCAGACAGCCCTGGACATCTCACATGGCAACAGACATGGGCAGGGACACCTTCCACTATCCCAGGTTGCTCAGAGCCCCGTCCAGCCTGACCTCGGACACTTCCAGGGATCCAGGGGCAGCCACAGCTTCTCTGGGGCTGGGCCTCACCACCCCCAGAGCAAAGAATTTCTTTTTAATATCTAATCTGAACCTGTTCTATTTCAGTTTGAACCCATTCCCCCTTGTCCTGTCACTCCAGGCTCTTGTAAACAGTCTCTCTCCATCTTTTCTGTAGGTTCCCTTCGGGTACTGGAAGGCCACAATTAGATGACCACGAAGATTTCTCTTTTCCAGACCAAACAGTCCCAATTCCCTCAGCCTTTCCTCACAGCAGAGCTGCTCCATCACTGATGAACTTGGTGCCTCCTCTGGACAGGTTTGGGGGCCCCAGAGCTGGAGTGCAGCACCAGCGCTCGCTCTTGTTAAGCTGTGTGAGATTCCCACAGCCAACTTCTCGAGCTTGTCCAGGTCCCTCTGGATGGCCCAGTCCTTCAGGTGTGTCACCTGCATCCTCAGCTCGGTGCCACCTGCAAATTTGCTGAGGGTGCACTGGATTCCTCCATGTCATTAATGAAGATATTAAATCACACTGGTCCCAGTATGGACCCCTGATGGACACCACTGGTCACTGGTGCCCATCAGGACTCTGAGCCACTGACCACGACCCTCTGGTCATGACTGTCCAACAATTCCTAATCCACCCAACAGTTCACCCATTAAATCCATCACTCTCCAATTTAGAAAGAGGGATGTTGTCGGAGACCATGTCAAAGGCTTCACAGAAGTCCAGATAAATGGCACCTAAAGCTCTTCCCTGATCCACTGACGTAATCACTCCGTCACAGAAAGCCACCAGGTTGGTGGTTTTCCCTCAGTGGAGCTGTGCTGGCTGTCTCAAATCATCCCTGTGTCCTCCATGTGCCTTATCACAGCTTCTGTTCCAAGATTTTCCCTGACACAGAGCTGAGGCTGACAAGTCAGTAGTTCCCAGGATCGTTCTTTCTTCCCTTTTTAAAGACAGGCACGATGGTTTCCTTTTTCCACCCTCCTGGGACTTCCCAGATACCCGAGGATGGGAGAAGCATCCAGGTGAGGTTAAGAATCTGGCATGGGCCAACAAGGCAGCTGACAGGCCAAGAAGCACACACACTGGAGGGGTTCAAATGGCACCAGACTCTTATCTCCTTGTTCAAGGCAAACATCTAAATTTTAGGTGGTCCCATCATTAAATTGCTGACAAAACTTCCACTGGCCTCAGCCCAGGCAGGACTTCACAGCATACCTAATTTCTGTTGCTTATGAAGATAAAGTGAGCACAGGCCTGTCTAATGCAAAATCACATTAGGAGTTTCTTCCACCCTTTCCACAGGAAATTTTGCTTTCTCTTTGCATTTCCTATTGGGGAATATATATATATATTTTTTTAATCTACTTTTGTGGAAGATAAAGTTGACCTCCCCAGCTGAGGGCAGGCTGCCTGGGTTTGACATATGTTAAAATGACAGCATGTCAGAGCATTAAAAAAATGTGTTGGCTGGAGTTTTACATGGAGTTCTACAAGGTAGTAACATAGACTATAAGCTGGTGCATTTAGGCGCCTGGGTGGGGAAATGTATGAAAAATTCATGAGAGGTTTGTGTAAGAAATGCAGTTCACTGGTGTTTCATATTTATTTTTTTTTCAATGAAATTATCCTAAGGATTTTTTTTTTTTTTGGAACTGAAGAGAAAACACGTGCTCAGTAAGTGAGCTCAGCCACAGATTTCAGGGTCCTTAAGTACTCATTGACACAAGAGGCGACGACAGCTCTGCAGGAACCTTTATGGGTCTCTCAGGGTTGTTGGGTTTTTAAGCCTGTGTATTATGGATTTCCACAACAGGTGTTAACAGCTCAAGGCATCTTAATGCCTATTGGATTAAATAATGCACGTTTTTAAAATTGCATGAAGTCTCTCCCACTGGGGAAATGCTATCCTTTCTGCCTTTATTTTTTTAAACAAAAATAAAACATGTATTACAAAAATTACCAAAGAAATGGCTAAAACCCACCCCCAAAGCGACACAGAAGGCAGGCTGAAATTCTGTGTTTGGCTCACTCTTCCCAAGTCCTGAGGCTGCTGGGGCAGATCAGAGTAGAGAGTGAATGGATATGGCCACAAGCACGACCAGGAAAGGTCAGGAAGGGTTAGAGAGAATGGGACAATGGGATGAAATCACTGGTTAAACCAGTTAAATATGGGGTCTTTCATGCCCCTGCACCAATTCAGCCACTGTACAACAGCTGTACAGTCTTACCCACATGCTTTCCTGGAAAGAAAACATGGGTGAAGGAACGCAGCATTAGGAGTGGGGAGACACTGGCATCTCCTGGAGGGTCCATCCAGCCCCAGGGAGGGACAGCCACAGGACAGGACACATCCCCCTTGGGCATGGCTGCTTTTGGGAGAGCCCCTGGGGCTCTGGACCCCACACACTGGCAGAGATGTCCACTCTGATGCCCCTGTGTCCCAGGGGGATGCAGCCAGTGCAGAAGGTGCAGATCATGCCATGCTCAATACGGGCAAGAGCAGAGTCCAGCCCTGAACCTCCTCTCTTGGAAGCTGGTGCCCTCCTTGAACACCAGTTTTGGAGGGTTCTTCTGCAAAAGGTGGAGCCTGCTTTGCTAAGGGTTTGGCTGCCATTTGGGCTTTAATTGTGGGTCTGAAAGCGTTTATTAATGTCCTATTGAGTCAACAGCGAAGCACTGCTGCCCCCCACTTCTGTGATATGCAAACAGTGGTGATTAAGCACCAGATTAAACATCTTCATGAATACTTAAAAGGCTGTTTTTGAAAGTTTCCTGTCCTTTTACACTAATAGCCCCATTAAAACCTGTTTACAAGCCAGTCATGAGAGTAACTGCGTGCACTTAAAACACGAGAGAGTTCCCCAAGAGGAGTGCTTTAACCATGGGAGAATGGCAGCTGATCAATAGGGATCTTAAAGTAAGACTGTCTGCCTAAACCCAATGGAAACAACCCTTGCAATACAGATAGAAAGAGCTGGCAAGTGCCCAACTGGTTAATTAGGGAGGCAAAACGGTAATAATAACAACCATAATATCTGCTTTAAGGTCCAGCTGTCCAGGGCCTGGGTGTCTGCTGCCACAGGACTTCTCAGAAGCTGCCCTTAAAGATGTTGATGGCAGCCAGGAAAAGGCCAGGGAAAGTTTTAAGTAAACTTAACATCTTGCTGTTTCCTGGATCTTTTTATCTTTTACACATCAGACTCTGACTGCACAGAGCCAGAGCCTAAAATGGGGATGCAGAAAAGGTATGATAGCTATTAATCATAGAATCACAGAATCCTTTGGGTTGTAAGGGTCCTTTAAGACCATCTCATTCCATCCCTCTGCCATGGGCAGGGGCACCTTCCACTATTCCAGGTTGCTCAGAGCCCCCTCCAGCCTGACCTTAGACACTTCCAGGGATCCAGGAGCAGCCACAGCTTCTCTGGGTAACCTGTGCCAGGGCCTCACCACCTCATAGACAAGAATTTTTCCCAATATCCCATCTCACCCTGCCCTCTGGCAGTGGGAAGCCATTCCCCCTTGTCCTGTTCCTCCAGGCTCGTGTCTAAAGTCCCTCTCCAGCTCTCTTGAAGCCCCTTTATGCACTGGAAGGGACTGGAGCCTTCTCTTCTCCAAGCTGAACACCCCCAGCTCTCCCAGCCTGTCAGTAATTCATGCAATCTGCTTGTTATATTGAAGTGTGACAGAATAAACACAAGTCTTACACATATATGTGTGTGTCTATATATATATATATGTATATATGTGCATATATCTATACAAGGGTGTATATTCATAAGAGATGGACATATCCAATTACTGCAGAAAGGCCAAAATTCACATCTAGTCCTCTCACATGCAGGCAGACCGCTCTAGATACACTCCCCATTACTCGCCATACATTCACCATACCCCATTATTCACCATATGTATCACACTTTACTGCCTTGTTCTGAGCCAAGGGGCCACAAGGCAGAAGGTGTCTGTGTTCAGCATGGGATGTGGGTGCTTAAATACTGTGAAAAACCTGAGCTTTTGTGTCTGTTTCGGTGCTACTGAGAGCACTGGAAAGAAATCTATTGACATCAGTGGGGTTTGGATTAGGCTCCTGCTGTGTTATTAAGTGAATTATTAATTATTAATAATAACATAACAGAAATCACATGTTGCCTTATTCAACCATTCAATTTTGCCTTATGTGGGGGTTTTTGAAAATACAGTCGCCAAGTTTAAATACAAGTGTGGATTGATTGTTCAGCCTCCTTACTCATTGCCAAGGAGAGAGTATGCTTACATATGGGTGTCCAGTTTTAAATGAATATTGATTGACTGAAATTCATGCTGTCTGCTTCAGTTTAACTGTTTGGCAAAACTAGAGATGTCAATAAAACTGGATTGAATTTTGAACGGTATTAAAACTTTCTGGAGCCAAGGTAATCACGATGGAAAAAAGTAATAAAGGGCTGGAGACCTTGCAAGCATGGGGTTTTTTTCCTACTGCTGTGAAGCCCTCTGGGGTTAAAGGTGTTTAGCTCCAATGGTAAAAGACCAGTTGAGCTCCTAATGGCCTCCCTGTTCCTTTGGCAGCAGCAAATACAAATAGGCAAAGTAAATGCTCTAACTCCTCCCTTCCTCAAACTCAGCCAAAGGAACACATTTATAATGTTTCCTCTGTTACTGAGGTTTGGGAAACTAACACCCTTTCAAGCGAGAAGCGTCTGACTGAATGGCCAGGAGGTGTTCTCTTTACTTGTCCCTGGGGGACTGGAAATTGCCTTTCCTGGCTCCCCAAGGCGGGGAGCCCTACCTGCCTTATCTGCAGGTGAAGTGGCACTTGGTAGAGTGGGGACCAGAGAGCTTGGGGAGGGCGGGTTACGGAGCGGTGTCTCACCATGTGGTGTTACGGGTTTATTTCCTGGGACGGGAATTTGTGAGCTAAAAGCACAATGCGTGGTCCAGGCACCTGTATCCTCACTGCATCCCAGTGCCCCAGTAACTTCTATTGCACTTTTCTGCTTATTTATCATCACTATTAATCAGTTACCCACTTGTTAGTGCACTTATTGTGCCTGGAATGCAGTAGAACTTGGGCACTGATCCTCCAAAATTGTTACACTATTTCTAAAGATTCTCTTGAGGATTTGTCCTGTGATTTAATCCATATCCCCAAAATTTAGCCATGCAAAGGTCTTGTTGCACAATCCAGCAGTGATCCAGGCACCAGAGAGAGGCCTCCTCAATCCCTGCAATGAGGGGCACTTAGGTTTGTTCTGGGTAGAACTTGGTAGGACAGGGAAGAATCACTTTGAAAGGAAGTAGGTTTAGATCAGGTTTAGATTGGGAAGGAATTCTTCCCTGTGAGGGTGGTGAGGCCCTGGCACAGGTTGCGCAGAGAGGCTGTGACTGCCCTATCCCTGGAATGTTCAAGGCCAGATTAGACAGAGCTTGGAGCAACCTGGGCTAGTGGAAGGTGACTCTGCCCATGGCAGGGGCTTGGAATAAGATGAGCTTGAAGGTCCCTTCCAACCCAAACCATCCTGGGATTCTGTGAATTCATACAAAGAGAGATAAAAGCACTTGCATGGCTTGCACGTGATCATGAGTAGCAGCTGGTAGCAAAGCAAGGAGTTGATTGAGATTGCCTTGCAGGTCTGGTATGTGCTCCAAACCTGGCCAAGGGCTTCAACCATGCACCCCAGTTTGTGGCTGTGACTGCGAAAGAGACAAACCAACAAGGCCAGGCTCAAAGGAGGGCACACTGCTGTACAAAATGCAGCTGGACTGCAGAGGGCAGGCACCACTTCAAAAACACCTCTCATATCTTCTCTACAGGGGCTTTTTCCTGGAATTGGACTGTGACTTAATAACATAACAACAGAAAAACCAGTCCATAATATCATTGCTTTTCTACTGTTGCAGAGCTGTCAAAACTGGTGTCCATGTTTATTACCTACCAATTAATTAACAATCATGAACAAAAGCAGAGGAGAAAGACTTTAATTTCTGTGCCAAACTAGTCTGTAATGGTTCTTCTTTGAAATCAGTTATATGCTTGCTTGATTTCTAAACATCATTTCACTAAAGTATGTTTGCAATGCTGTGAAATAAAAGACCTTATTTAAGGTACCTGATATAGGGACTTACTCACAAGAACGTTAGGGACAAATCCTTGTCATATTTCTTCCTGATGTCAAAATAGGCTGGAGATATTTTTAAGCCTCTTCTCTGTACTTCTCTGTTGTGATGAGGAACACTCCTCTTGTGGAGGGAGGAAATTTTGTTTGCCCTGGAGCATTTCACTATTTGAGGCTGAAAGGTGACCCTGCAGACAGATGTGTTATCACAGATAAAGGGAAGCTAAACCATAGTGGAGAAACTGGAAATGCCAGCAGAGCGTGAGGAAAGGGAAGATGGGAATTGAACTGGTTCTGCCACTGGTGAAAACTCACCACCCTTGGAATTGTTATTACACAACTCAAGTCCTGGGCTCCGGAAATATCTAAATTATAATTACAGGGATGGCAGTAACAAAAGAATTGGCAAGGCAGAAGTAGAGGTGATGGCAAGGCAGAAGCCATCAGCTTGCCAAAGTGAGTAGTCCTAAATCCAGATGGGAGGCGGTGGAAGGATCAGGCAGAAGGATCACAGAAACACAGAATCATTTAGGTTGGAAAAGCCCTCTAAGATCATCAACTCCAAGTGTTTCCCCAGCACTGCCAGGGCCACCACTAACCCATATCAAAAAATGCTACATCCAATTTTTAAATCCCTCTCCTGGGCAGCTGTGCCAGGGCTGGACAACCCTTTGAATAAAGAAACTGTTCCCTAATATCGACTCTAAACCTCCCCTTGCACAGCTTGAGGCCATTTCCTCACCTTTTATAATACATGTGGGTACCAGGAAATTTGCTACTGCCTATTTTGAAAATCCCCTGTATCCATGGTAAAGACTGACTCCACTGGGTTGTTGCTATGAGTTTAAATTTGGCAAATAAGTTGGTAGGAGCATTTTCCTTTAAATTGTAGAACCATCAAATGGTTTGAGTTGGAAGGGACATTAAACACCATCTTGTTCTAACCCCCTGCTATGGGCAGGGACACCTTCCACTACTTCAGGTTTCTCAAAGTTTTATCCAATCTGGCCTTCAATTTTTCCCAAAATGCTTTCAAAATTATGAAAATGTCCCATTCATTTCAATAACTGTTGGACCAGGTTCTGTACTGAGCCAGTAGCTTCCAGTTGGCTCCTATGGACCACAGGACCATGGGAGCCAGTCCAGAGCTGTCCATGGGCTAATAACTAGCACCTCTTTCACAGCATCTTTATGGTGAATGAAATTAAAATTTGGATGATGAGAAGAAAAGACTGGCAGCAATCCACTGTCCTAATAAGTCTGGAAATACGTGAGTCAAATGGAGTTACTACATAATTTCTATATTTTTGGGAATCTTCAATTTTCACACAGCTTTTCAATTGTGCTTTTAGCTGTGGTATTTATTTATTTATTTATTTATTTTCAACTGCACTATAAAGAAGTGAGAGTGAAAGCTGAGCTATGAGGGAGTTTTTAACTCAACTACCTTTTATAAAATCTCTCTGAGATGCTGGTAAATGAGTGATGCTCCCTAAACACATTCACACGCACATCCTTTCCAGGTGCATAAATTGAGGCTTGAAGAAGAGGTCATATTTTTCCAACTTAGGTATGTCAACTGAGAAATCCCAATCCAAAGGAGATTGATTTTCAGAAATGCCCCGTCTGGACAGATGGGCAGCACACCAGATTACTCACAGGGCACTCTTATTTGAGAGCTTATCTTTAAAACGCTGGTCTATAAATGGCTCTCTGCAAGGTCACGCAATAATTCATTGTACAAAGGAGTGAAAGTCCAGGTTTCTGCGTGGGCTCTGGCATGATCACACCACCATGCCTTACCCCCCACCAATATGGTTATTTGAAGAGTTATTTCATTGGTGCTGTTATTGTGACAATCTGGGATGTTCAGCTCAAGTACCTGCTTGAAGCAGACTGCGCTGACCTAGCGAATCTGATCTCAGAGGGACCAAAAAGTGACTCATTACGTCCCTGTGTGTCAGAGGGGTTAGAAACAGACCATCTTTCAGGTCCTTTCCAACCCAAAACCATCATATGATTCTATGGCATTGGTTATGAAATGCGAGGTAGGGAGCTTTAACCCTTGAGTCCTACAACCACCCATTTCGGAAGGAAGAATAATTTCCTTTATATTTAAAATAACTGTTTAAAAAAGAGCAAGTACCTGGTGCAGTCACCTTAAATGCTGAAATAGCAAATCAGCTGCTTGAAACGGCTTTTGGGGAGAGCACAACTGAAACCTTGCCGTGCCTGCTCTAGTTCTCTCCTTAATTCACCAAGGACTATTAAAAGCAAAGGACTACTATCTTGACAGCACTGCAATATCATGATAATACTGTGACATCGCTTGGAAAACATACTTACAACCTTCATAAAACTGATGACACTTCCCCAGCCAGTAGAAAGGGCTTTGCTCCTTGAAAGACAGCCTTGCTTTTGTAAATTTGTCCTAGATCGCTGGGCCCTGAGTGGCCGTGGATTTCGGATTTGTCGTCCTATTTCAGCTCTGAAGGTGCAGTGCTAAGCTGTCCCCCCAGCCAGCTGATCCTGCTGTTTCTTTAGCTCCCAGTTTAACTTCAATGGGAGTCTCAGGTGCACAGAGGAGAACCTTTAACGGATTTAACAAGTAGAGCAAAGTCAAATACAGTATACACCCATAAATGCACATGTACATGCATTCATACACACAGAGAGGTACAAGGAGAGGGGCAACGGAAAAACAGTAAAAAACCCCAGATTTTTGGGAAAGGCTTCCTTCATAAAGTTGAGCTTCGTGCAGCAGCACAATTTATATATCCTTTATTTCTGCATCATTTCTGTGCCGTGGTCAAAGAGTATTAGAGGATACATTTCTGTTCTAAATTACATCTGGGTAAATCCAGAGGAATTCCCCTGAGCCACTTTTACCTCTAAGATTTTTGCCTACGTGGGGACACTCAGGAAAATAACCCAAATTAGCTGAAGGTGAGAATTTAAAAGGGGATTAATTAAACTGCGTGAAACCCCTGTGAAGGTTGTTCTTATTCAGAATTCAGGTGGTCTTCATTCAATTTAATTTAATTCACTTTGGAAATTAATTCAGATTAATTGTCCTAACAGTTTTTATGTACCTATTCTAGATTAACACTGGGGTAATAAAATGAATTGTAGCCCACTGGCTTCAAGATGGTTTTTAGATATATACCAGGAGCCTCTGGAGAAAGACTGTCCCCTGTGTGTCCAGAAGCCAGTGCTTTTCAAGTCAAGATGAAGGAGTGAAGAATGTTTCTCGGCGTAGAGAAGCCATTTTCTTTTCACTTTGGGAGCAATTTCTTTAAAGATCTGGTAATAAAAAGAAGGTGGCAACGGCAAGACAGCAACAGGTTAAATATCACTGCTTTTGAGCCCTGATTAAGGTGCCCACAGATTTGCCCTCCTATGGGGCCTGATCCTACACCTGTGATATCCTTTCTTGGGGGGGAAAAAGAAAAATTCTTTGACATCAAGAGGAATAATATCCAAATCTCCTAATTCCAGACAATCCGATTTTGCAAGCCTGGAGCCAAATGAAAATCAAGACTACAGCAGAGAGGGCCTGCGATGCGAAAAAAAGAAAAACTGCTTCAAAGAGATAACTGCTCCCAATCTACTCCCCAAAGGAGACGACTCTTATTAAGGGTTTCTTCTTGAGATGTCTGCCTAAAGGCTTCTTCAGAAAGGATTTAGTCGTTTACAACTCAGACCTGGAGTTTGAAGCCCCCCTTTCACTGCACGGTAGCCCAGGGGTCCTGCCCCCTGTCT
>JAWMRA010000090.1:67339619-67351681 GCA_035584735.1 Pseudotriccus pelzelni | reverse complement strand
AACTGTCCTGCATTTTTCAGCTCTGGGGAAAGTCTTAAAATGTATTGAGTGAATTGAGAGGAGCACCTAGGTGTTTGAAGGTCACTGTTGGGACTGGATCTGAGATGAGGCGGCTGTAAAGAAATGCAGAATGTTTAAGGGCTCATTCCTGAAGATGATTTCTGTGCACTCTGTAAGCAGGAGCCGCCCTGTTGTCTTCAGAAGGTTGTCTGTGTAAGACTAGGCCTTCTTAATCTTTAGAGTTAGTGGGTTTTACTATCACTGCTTCTCTGGTTGGCTGTCAAACTACTTTGCAGAATACTCCGCTTCTCCGATTTCTTTAACACGATTAATACATTTGTGAGTTACTTAAAGCTCTACCTTCCTAATAAGATTAAGAAAGATGAAATGATCCTGGGAATTGCTCTCGATGCGAGACAGACTTGGTATTTATATACCAAACCTAGTAAAGAGAGTCTTAAAACAAAAGCAGTGTTTTCTGTGCCAGAGACTCTAGTTTCGGAGTGCCTGCGTTTGGGTGCTTAGTCTCAAAGTGCGAATGAACTTACAGATTTCGTAACAGAGCTCTTTCCAAGGCTGAAATAGATACGGGCTTGAAGATCCCGTAGCCGTTCACCCTACACAGCCAGTAAACTGTCAAGGGAAAATATCCCTTTCTTCTCTGTCAGGCAGTGCTTGGAAAGAGCTCGAGGTTTGTTCAGAGTCCCGTGGCAGTTTAGAAAGATAACTGTGACTAACTTATGTAACTGGTCTATTTTTTGGGGTGGGGAGGGGAGGGGGGACGCTGTGGTTTGCCATCATCAGTGGGGCTTGAAGGGTAGGGGAGCTGTGTGTGTCTGGTGCACCACGGCCTTGCAAGGCTGCGCTTTCCTTAAAGGGAAGTTGAGTTCCGTAACCTGTTCTCCAACTAATCTAATTTTTAATCTGCTTTAGGGTGAAATGGGAGCCCAAAAATTGGGTGTCAGCTGGAAGTCAGCTTCTCAAATCTTGTTACAGTTTCCCTGATTTTATTTTTTGGTCTGTAAAAGATGCTTTGTCAGGCATTTTCAGGAAAATTCACGCCAGAGACGTTAATTTGCTCTTAAATATATTTTTAGAATAACTCTGCAAATACTGCTGTTACTGTGGAACTGCAGTACTTCCTGGAGGGTTGAAAACAGCCCAGCTTTTGTCACATACAGCAAACTGGGTGTTTGTGTGCTCTTAACTGGGATAAATGTTAAAGTGTTGGAGGAAGAAGTTGAATCCAGACTTCAAATTTTATTATGGAAGGTGTTTGCAAAGAAAATAAAAACAAACAAACGAACAAAAAACCAACCAAAAAAAACCCCAACCAAAAAAATGCACCACAAAACCCCCAGAAGTTAAAGGTTTGAATGGAGGAAAACAAGGTGAAGTTTCATATGTGGGATCCAGCGCTGCATATTAATAGATAGGATTGCGTATAAACGCATGAATTTGCACGACAGGCAAAACTGCAGACGGAGTGCAGGATTGCAGGACTGCATCCCTACTTACTATTTCTCTCATTTCTCATCTGTTATTACTAAAGAGTTCAGGAACTCTCTTTGAATTATTCGAAGAGGGCGGATAGTTGCTGAATTTTTTCTTTTTTTTTGCAAGTTTCACGGTATTAAGTGTGTTTTGTCTGTTTGGTTTTTTTTAAAAAACATGTCTTCTAGAACGTGGTGAACGTATTACTTTCCATTTAAACCAAGGATCTGAAATTTACTAGTTCTTGTGCTCCAAGACTAAAATTATGAAATAGGTCTCTGTTGTGTGTGTAAGATTCAGACTGAAAGCCAACTGATTTCTTACCTTTTTAAAAAAATTTGTATTTTTAAGTTGGTCACACCCAAGTTTTTGAATGTTTGGTTTGAAATCCTGAAACTCTTTTTGCCTTTCTCTGTAGTTAGTACTTCAATGTGGATTGTTTTTAGTCAGATCTTCATGCTTTGGATGATAAAAATTGAGGCTTTATCTGTGCATAAAAAAGAACTAGTTTGTTTTTAAGTTAAATCACTTTTGGGGGCAAAATACCGTTTGAAACTGCAGGATTTTTTAAGACGTTTATCAGCCTCCAGTACTGGAAAACACTTAAAAGACAGATATTGAGTAGGCATATTTTGCGAAGTCCTGATTATCCTATCGATTACTGCCCCCAAAAGCAGCACGAATATGCAGGATGCATGAATATTTTCAGTAAGGTTAGAATTTCTTCAGGACATACAAAAGAACTCTGCGTGTCTTAGAGCGAGTAATTAATTTCAAAAACAGGGGGAGCCTCTGGAGCTCTGAAAGTCTGCTGGTTCACATCTGCCTATGTTTTTTAAATGGATATATGTATTTTTTTATATCCAGAAGATAACCAGCAACTTGCTGCTGTGATCTTTATGTCTGCAGACAGCGCTTTCCGGCTGTAAGTACCAGTGGATGTTTAAGTTATGATAGACCGTCGATGCCACGGGTTTAACAGCATTAGGAGTGAGGTGAAGAGCTCTTGGCAGACAGGGTGTGCTCTGTGATGCACTGCTGCTGTCCAGGAGTAACAGGGGTTGTGCGGAGGCACAGGCAAACGGATGATTTTGGGTGATGTGATCTGAAAGTGCAGATGTAGCGAGAACTGTAGAGGGCATGAGTTGGGGGGGACGAGGCGCAGAGTCACGAGAATGGGGTTATATTCCCAGACCCATCAGAGCTCTGTGCTGGACAGTTCAGCTGCCCATTGAGACAGTTGAGTTGTCTGGGACAGCGTGGAATTTTTTAGGTGCTGTTTGAAGAGCGCTCCGAGAGCTTCCTGGGGAAGGATTGCAGGAGCTCGCACGGCACGAAGAGGGAACCTGGCTGTGTGTCTGGTTCGTTTTTTTTTGCGGGGAGGGCAAAGCGCCCTTCTTTTTGAGGACAGTAGATTTAGAAATGTTAAAAAAAATCCGAATGCTAAAAATTCAGAACCTCGCTGCCCCAGCGGGCGCAGAGCTCATCAAATGGCGGCACCACAAGAGCCGAGGTTGTGCCGGTGTACGAACTGGGAACCTCGTGCTTGCCACAGTGCCGGTTCCTGAGTCATTCTGAGGTGTGTCTACTCACAGACACCGTCTCTGCTGTCCCCCCTCCCGCGGGTGGGCGTTCACACCCCAGGTCAGGAGAGCCGTAGCGATGTCTGTGCACCCGAGCTCATCGGGAAGAGCAGACGTGTACCACAGGCTTTCGCTGGGGCCGCTTGAACCAGGCTGAGAACACTTCATCCCCTTTTCCAGCAGGTGGATGAGGTAGTGTGATTTTTCTGAATAAACGTAAATACGACTCTTGTAAAGAAAAACCTCTGTGTCCATTGCAGGGGCTGCCCAGTTTTCAGTGCTGTTCCAAACCCTGCTATGAGTTTGTGTGTGTAGGCAAGGCCCAAGAGAGTTATGGTGGAGCTATTACGAGGCGGGGGGGGGGGGAGCGATTTTTTTCCTTAGACTGATTAAAATTCTTTGGGCTTTCTGTTTGTTTGTTTTTAAACACCTATTTAGCTTTTAATTAACATTTAAGAGAAAGGAAGCTGGTTAAATATTCAATACCTCCTCCCTTTCAATTAAGGTAGAGCAGCACACAAGGCGTGATGAGGCCTCTGGGAAGTGCGGAAAAACGGAGAAGAGCAGGCTCCTGATTATCATTTTCAGGGGGACTGGAAAGGTGAAACCCATCTGATTATTACTGCCGTTAACAACAATAATGTCGAGACTATTCTTTTAGCATCAGAAAGCAGTTTAAAAACGCCGTTATTCTACAAAACCATATATACCGGGTTTTGCCTTTAAACACCTTCGTGTTTCCAGTCCCATTCTTTACTTACTTCAGGAGTAAGGATGGAGGATTTTCTAACAAGCCTCTTCGTCAGCCTGGTAGGGAGGCTGCAGGTGCTGGAGAAGTTGTTCTTCATTCTGTGTGCCCTTACTTTCATTCTGATGCAGCTCTTTCCGTCTCGGCGAGTCAGCAGCCTCAAATCCTGTGGCCCCCGAAAGCTCAAACGAGCCAGTGGGAGGGAGGGAAGGAGATATGTTGTCACCATGCTCTAGTCTCTTCCCCTTTTTCTTCCTCCCCCCTTGAAAAATCCAGTTACCTTCTGTCTGTGAGCCTGTTTGTCCCTTAAAATTGCACGTGAAACTTTCAGAAAGGAACGCCTCGTTGGAAAAAATGGGTTGGAAATATACTGGTGCTCGTAATTTAATAAATACCCTTCCTAAACTTAAATTCCTCCCTTTTGATGTAGTGCACCCTAATTTATTTAATACAATATTTATTTTGTTAGCAATATGGTTTAAAACAGAATTATGTTAGCTAAAAAAAAAAAAAGACCCTTTTTGCATTGTGGAAAATCCTCAAACCACTGCCCAAAAAGTGTTATATTTTTAAGGTTGCTGTTTCTTTTACTGTGGTGAGACAACTCTGGAAAATACTTCGTTTTTATCAAATATAATAATTTTTTTTTATCACTATATTACATAAACAAGTATTTTAAATGGAATTGTTGGCACCAGATACCAGTTGTGTAAATGTATAAGCCTGAATAAGTGGTTGCTTTTTGGCTTTTTTTTTTTTATTTTTTTTAAGGGAGAAAGAGAAAGCAAATGCTAAAATGCATACCTACTGAACAGGTTTCATAGTAAGACTTCAGGGTTTACTGGATATAAGAGTGCATCGATTTTTAAAAACAGAAATAAATGTTTTGCAGAAAGATTTCTGACTGCATATGTAACAAGACTTTCCAACAAGACTTTCAACTTTAAAATTAGCCTATCATGAGGACGCAATTATTTTTAAAGTGACTGTTGTCTGTTGTGTGGTGACCTATTCAGTGCTATGGATTTTTATTTTAAAAATCCCAAACAAGCAAGACAACAAAAAACCCAAGATATTTTCTCCAAGATTCTCTCTTCCGAATAAATAAACACACGAGTAGCTTTATATAAATGTCTCTTGTGATTACTTATCAGTAGAGTTAATGATGTGTATTTACTGGCTGGACTACAACAAGAATTAATCCAATTACTTCAATAATTGGTTATTTACCGAATATTTTCTTAATTATCGAGAGTCCATTTCTACTTCAGCTGTAAATAACGGAGAATCTCCCATCAATTTCAGCTAAAGTGGCATTTTTTCTTTTAAAAGGAAGTTTTTCATAGCTTTTTGTTCAAAACCCAATTCACAGAAATCAGAGGAAAATTTCACAGTTCCAGAGGATAATGAAAATAACACCTTTTGTCAGAAGGTTCAGTTTTTAACTCAAACTGTCATCCTGGTGAACTCAACAGCGTGTGAAGATTTTTTTTCTTTTTTTTTAATTTAATTTGTAAAGGAAAAAAACTGAAGGAAGTAGCATGCATGTGTCTGAAAACAGTCAAATTCTCTTGTCTAGAAAATTCTGCGCTATAATAGGATCAAAAGTTAACTTCAGCAACCTAAGACAGAAGTCCCTGAATTGGTTGACCTCAGAGCTGTATGTTTCAGATGCAAATACCACTAATGTCAATTTTATCTCAGCTGGGTATAAATTATATCCAGTTACAACATGCCCGTGCCACGGAGTTCTGGAAGTTGATAAAGCTGAAGGGCTGACGAAGGCGAAAAAAGGGCAGGTGCATAAAAAAGGGATTTTGCCTGTGGATTTTGGAGCAGGGTCCTGCCCGGATGGACAGCACAGAGTTCCCGTGGGGAGGAGGAGGGGTGAGGCTGTGGAGAGGGCTCTCCGCTTTCTCAGCTTGCTCCTGGTTGTTCTCTGGATGGGAGCATCTTCAAGAGGGGTTAGAGGGAAAGCAGGGATCAGTTTGGCAAGAAGAGCTCTCCTGGATATTGAGGAGGTACTGTCTGCAAGAGGCCATACTGTAGGCAGATACTTCAGTAAACCAGAAGAAAACATGACTTTGCAAAACGTTTGTGCTATGCACGCAGAGATATGTAGATAAAGCTCAATCTTACTCTTTCTTCGTGTTTTTACCCTGTTTTTTTTTCTCCAGACTCTCTGAAGCGGCTGCATAGTAAGGACAACGCTGACAAAAAAAAAATAGAAAGGCCCTATCAGTAAATCAATAACTTCTTTTCTTTCTCTTTTTTATTAAGGAGAACACACACAAGAAACCAATTCACCTCATTCGCTGAAGAAGGATGTGGAAAACATGGGGAAAGGTAAAATAAATAAGGGCCTCTTACATTATAAAACTGCTCTTTGTTTTAATAGAATATGAGGATAATAGGGAGCACTTTTGTTCTGCACCATATTTTAAGCTTGTCAAGTAACATATGAATAATATATGGACCTTTGGGTGGATATAATTGAGATTAATGCATATATATCAATCAATACATGACACTGTAATATAATACTTTAAAATAATATATTACATTGATTTATATTCATGGCTTTCTGCACAAAATCTATTGTAGGTCTATGCAACACTTTTTTTTTTCCTAATAAGCGCTAAAATATTTTGTCTTATAGTAATGAATTGCTCTGCAACTGTTCCTTCAAGAATTATTTACACAGACTATCAAACCCACTTTTCTCTTCTCTTTGTTAGAGGAGCTCCAGAAGGTTTTGTTTGAGCAGATCGACTTACGAAGGAGACTGGAACAGGAATTCCAGGTGTTGAAAGGAAACGCGTCTTTCCCAGCCTTCAGTAAGACACATCTCTGTGGTTTTTGGTGTCGTGTGTGCGTGGTTGGTCGTGGTCAGGCTGATAAAACGGGAGAGGTTGTGCTGCCAGGATCTTTGGCTTAGTTCTGCTGAGGCAGGTTGGACAGGGCTTGGAGCAGCCTGGTCCGGTGGAAGGTGTCCCTGCCCGTGGCAGAGGGTTGGAATTCAATGGTCCTTAAGGTCCCTTCCAGCAGAAAACACTCCTTGATTCTGTGGTGGCACTGCTGGTGTGCTTTTGCAGACTGCCCACGCAGGTCTTATAGGGAGGGAAAATATAACTCTGGATGTCTGTTTTGATGTATATTTTACTGGTTTTGGTAACACTGAATACAGTAAGGAGAAACACATCTGGGGTCTCTCAGAGTACAGTGATACTGGTCCTGACCAGTGTCTTGGGGGCTTTTGGAGACAAGGTGCTTCATATTCATATTCAGGTGGTTCTCTCTGGCGCTGGAGAATTCACTTGGCCTGTGTTTAAGCATTAGAGTTGTCTGTTTGGATTCTTCCCCCTGAGGTGGGCTGTTGGAGAGTGCCCTTTCACCACAGCTGATGAGCAAAGCGCTGCTGTCCCCGCAGTACTGAGCACGTGTTAAATGAAACTAAATGGGTACCTAGCAGTGTTGGTGTGTTTAAAGTTTAGAGAAACTACGTTTGTCCCCTTACTGCAGCATCAGATAGGCAAGTTCAGGGAAGCAGGGAAGTGCAAGGACTCTGGGATTGACTCTGTCGCCAGCCCAAATATTGAAACATGTAGACAGCTCCATAAATAAAGAAAGGTCGCCTGACGTGATACAGATATTAATGAAAGGGGTATAACCTCATCCTTCAGAATAAATACAGTCATTACTTGGGTTTGGGAGTGAGGTAATTTTCAAATAATTTCTGTAGATCAAAGCACTGCTGTGTGGTATTGGCGAAATGGCACCTTGGAGTTTTGCCATTCAGGTCTCTTATTTATCCTTTTGTTCTTCTGCAGTAAAATTAATGCTCTGTCATTGCCATGTAAATAAACACTGCAATTAAACCACATGAAATACAATTCAAATAAAAGAAAAGAACACATATAGCCAACGAAGGAAGTGGTGACTGCTGTATGCTGGCTTGAAAAATATGTGGTTTCAGTGTACCACAAAGTAGTGGTCAATTTTCTTCAGGATTAAAATAGAAAACAGATAATGTGCTATAAACAATATCTACAAGTGACCGTAAAACCTATTTACAGATTTAGATTTACCAAAAAAACCCACCCCTCCTCCACATACAATAAAACAAGAAAAACAGTCTTTGTAAAGCAAATTAGTGTAAATCCATGATAAGAGTGGTTTACCCTCTACAGCAGTACATGTTCTAGCAGAAGAGAGGGGGGTCTGTTCCAGGCTGTTAATGCTCAACAGGGCTGTTACTTTAGATCAAGCATTAGAAACTGCTTTGCCAGGTTTCCCGAGTTAGAAACTGCCTCTGGTGATCTTGGGTAAGAAGGAGCTAGGGAGAGAAGTCTTTGGAGATCCAACTAAGTGGAAGTTGAGGTAAAATTAAAATTTTATTTATGGACTTATCATAGCTTGGAAATACCTGAGGCTGCAGGAGGGAGTGAAGAGCAGGCAGGTTAGGGGTTTTCATATCCCGGTCGGTCGTGGAGACTGGAATTCGGTCCCATCCCTAAAGCTGCCAAGGACAGGAACACACCCAGGGAAATCGTCACTCCGATGGTTGGTGGTATGTGTTTGCACTGTTCAGATGCATAAGAAGCCTTTGAATTTCAAGCGTTCTTGGTGGTTTTTTGAATAGGGGAGAACTCATCCCTGTTTCAGCAGGGAGGCAACACATGAGATCTGAAAGGTAATACTGCGTCTCTCTAGGAAGTGCTTCTATCAGGTTACCTGGAGTCAACTCCAAAGTAACCTTTTTTTGGGTCTTGCACTTGGAACAGAGCACGTTTGTGGTATTAATACGTTAATAGTCAAACCACTATCCACAGCAGGGCTGTGCATGGATGTGTGCAAATGATGTTTGGTTTCAGAGTGCTCCTCGTGGAAATCACTGTTAAATGAGAACCAGGCTTATTTGCCAGCTCTTGTAGCAGTGCAGTGCTCTGAGCTTCTCTGTGGCTTCTTGTACCTGCTTGACACGTGGACTTGGGGTGCTTTACAAGACAGCAGACCTTGTCTTCTGCTGCTTGCACCTGTGTTTCCCACATTGCTGTTGTACTTGAAAGCCGCAGATGAGGTTCTCGGTTGGCTGTAAGATGTCTCAAAGCGGAGATCACTTGAAGAAAATAATAAAAAAGGCAAACACCCGATTGCTGGAAGAAAAATCAAAGTGTTTGCCATTCCTGATAGAAATACAAGCACCTGTGCCTGGTGACAGGTTCTCCTGGAACCCTCCACTGGTTTGTACCTCTGGTGTCGGCCTCTCCGCATTTTGTCTGCCTGCATTTATAACAACCATGGCAATAAAATGGTGGAGAAGTAGTCTGGGTACTTAAAGTATTTAATTTTGTGTTAAGAAAAGCTATTTAAATATTCATATCTTTTCTCTTGGGTATTGCTTATGGCTTTGTCTGTAAGCATTCGGAGTTGGATTAATGCTGCCGGAAAAAAACCAAAACACCCATTTCCACTGTGAGCTTGGACATTTGCCGTGCAGGACCGAGAAAGATTTCTGAGCTGTTTGTTCTGAGAGGTGATGAGCCCATAAAGAGGCAGTCAGGAGGAAAGTATTGAGGAAAGAAGGAAAATTTCTCCTTAAAGCTGGAGGACCTCAGTAGGAATTAGCACAGATCTATCAGCCTTTAGTGACCAGGACAGGAGGCAATCACCTTTTTATACAGCATGACTTTTCTAGGGGTAGGAAAAGAGGAATTGTAAACCTACTTTATTTCTGTTGGCTTATTTTTATTATCAAGTTGGAGTAGTAGAGGGAAAAGGCTGAAAAGTTCTGTGGGAATTTACTTGAAATAAGAAGAACTTAATTTGGATGTCATCATGTCCTTTTCTGTGTGGCACTGCTGGACTCCTGGTGGTTTCAGCCTGCCAAAATTTCTCTTCCTTTGTTTCAGCATCCCAGTCCTTTAATCCATTAATCCTCCCAACCTGCTTGGCAGATGAAGCAGGGCTGTTACTCTGGCTTTGCTGGTAGTGAAAGGGGGCACGGAGAGACACGGAGTCCAGCAGAGCCAAGGCTTCCTGACTCCCAGGCTAGTGTCCCAGGAGCCAACATCACTGTGTTACTTTATTTTGGTTATCTGTAAATAGACCATTTTAGCTGCCTTGGCCTTGTAGTTCCCTTCTCCAGGCTCTCCATTGATGTTTTCCGGTGGCATTCACCTCACCGGTTCCGTTCTCCAGGGCAGGCTTATTTCCCAGATCAAAATGATACTGGTTGGAATGGGTTTTCTTTCCACTTCCATTTAACAGTCCATTACTGCACCCAGATCTCCACCAGGCAGCCTCTTCGAGTTACTTTGTTCTTGTCAATAGTTTTGTCTATATTTTTCTTTTTCCCACCCTCTGACAACAATGTTATGGAACACGGATCATTAGTTAATCTTCTGCCAAATGAAGTTTTGTCTGAAATGGTTGCTTAGGAGGAAAATGAGTGAAGGAGGATCTGCAGGCGCAGGAAGGCTGGACTGTGCTGTAACCCAAGGGCTTTTTTTCCCTTCTGAGTCCTGTTTGTGGAGCTTTAGTCCGAGCTTTGTTCAAAGCCATCAGCACAGTGTTACGCACTACAAATCAAACCTGCATCCTTGAACGCTTTCTCCTCTCATGTGCTGGACGTAGCTCTTGATGTCAACAGATTTATGCCAAAGCAAAGAAGAGCAGTTTTTGCTCCTCTCTTCAGCGTTGGTAGGAGTTTGAGTAATGACTGCAGAGAAAAGTAACAGGGAATAAATGCTAGCAACGGGAACTTAGCAGCCTAGATCTGCTGATTGGGGAAGTAGCCAGATCTAATTTTTTTACAGTCTTTCTGTTGTCTGTAGTGTCTTTTAATACGTAAGTGTTTGTTGGGCATGCATTTTAACCGGCTGAAGGGCTTTGTAGCGCTTCATGGTTCCTCAGTGGTGGTTGGGTTTGATATAATTTGATTTATATGAATTCTGCTGTGTGGTCTCTGTTTTAATTATTGCATCTACTTTTTCCCCCTCCTCCTCACACAGATAATTTTCAAGATCAGATGAAGCGGGAACTGGCGTACAGAGAAGAAATGGTACAGCAGCTACAAATTGTAAGTTTGCCTTCCCCACTGAAAATGCCGTGAGTTGCTGCTTTATGTTTTTTAAATGCACACCTCAAACTTTTCCTTCACGAGCTCCTATTACCTTACTGTAGTTAGCAAGACCTAAGTGTGCAGTTCTGAGCTGGTTTAGAGCCTAATTACCTGGAGATTTACTTTAATACCGTAACCAGATGGGTCTTCATGTTTCAGCTAAATGAGATGTGTTGACTCAACACCGAGAGAGGGGCTTCTGTAGGGAGGAATGGGAGCACTGAATCGGTAAACAGTTAAATGTTTCTACCTCATATGAGCTGCCAAGGGGTGCATTTGAGCCCTCGGTAGGGAATCTATGTGAGCCCAGCTTCTCAACAGCAAATAAACCTTAGGATGTGTCTTTTTCACATTTCAGACATTAGAAGAAGTGCTTAACTCAGCAGTAAAGGATCAGGTTGCCAAAACACAGTTCAGTGCAGGCACACTTTACTGTTGGGTCTCTTGCTTGTTATTTTAAAATCAAGAGGGATTTTGCCTGTGTGTTAGTGCAACTCTAGATGATCACATACAACTGTGCTGTTTTGAAAACCTGATATACTTAATCCAGTGCAGGGAAGGGGGCTGGAGCATGGGAAGATGTTTCATACTCAAACACTGATCAGTGGTTTTAAGAGCAGGGCATGGTAACAAACAGGAAGCTGTCAGCTAATACTTGCTTTGCTAATGCTTTCTCCATGATCAGTCTGACATTATTTAAGAGCCCTTTGTTTTGGGGCAGCTTTGCCAAATTTCCCCACTTCCCTGAATCAGCACTGTGCTCGAGCACCTGAATTTTCTTTCTGCTTGTCACGGGCCCCGGTGATGCCCAGAGAAGGCATTGTCCAGCCTCCTGGTACTGTCATTTTCTAACTGTGATGGGTTAGGACATAAAAACAAAGCTGAAGGCCAGGATTGTCAAACCTGTGTGCCAGTGTTTAGACGCATTTAGGACTGGCCTTATTTTTAGAGCCGCTGAACATTCACGCGCCCTGTTCCTGCTGACTTCAGAGGTTTCAATGAGAGATGGAGGGTGTTTGAAAGAGGTTGTTTATGGAGGAAACTCAAATCCAGAACATCTCTGGATATTTTTATTTTTTTTGCTGCTGATCTCTTTAATGTGTCCAGCTCTTAC
>JAWMRA010000090.1:67323182-67339519 GCA_035584735.1 Pseudotriccus pelzelni | reverse complement strand
AATTTGTCCAGCTCTTACCAAGTCCCTCTTTGTCTCTTGATGCCAGGCAGGGAGTTTGACTTGATCTGTGAATTTCATTGTCACAGAAGATGGTAATTAGGATGCCACCCTGAAAGGCACTTGCCCTGCTGCTTTGTATTTGAGGCAGGTGACCTGCCCAGTTCTGCTGGGAAGCTCAGAGTTTACCGGGCCACCTCAGCCTTTATCTCTTGTGTCAACTGAGCTTGGAGCTAACAAACTGCCCTTCCCAAAGAGAGAATTATCACCTCTGCCATTCACTTCGTGTCCCAGTTGTGAAGTTGCTTCTGAAACTGGATATCCCAGACTTCCAGTGAGCCAGCTGTAGTCCTTTTTCTGATTTTCTTGGGCAGGACAAAAAATACGATCATGTAATTCACACCCTTTCCACTTAAACTGACGCACGCTACGGAAAGACTAATAGTCATTTGATCATTAAACAGAGCTGTCTGAATGTACTCACAGGGAATAGTTTCAACGTTTAATGCGCTGCCCCAGCAATTCAGGACCTCTTTCCCCACTGTTGCTGCCTGAGTGCCATCATTACTAATAGGACTGTTGTCAAATCATCAGTAAATCCTTGTTTGTGAGGTGAGCTGTGAACAGTGAGACAGATAAAAAGATATTTGCATGTGCAGAAGTGAGAGACCGCTGCAAGTAATAACGAGTGTGTGTGTTTTAAGAATGGTGTAGAAATCTTCAGTGATATCTTGGTTGATAACTGAGATGGAGTCAGCACTTTTGAGGTGATAATCCCTGCAGTTACTTTGATTCATTCATGTGAATATATCTTGGATGTTTATATCTAAAATTAAGATTAATGAACTGAACGTGGTAACGAGAGAATTACTTTGGCCTTCTTGGGTTATGGCATGTATGAATTAAAGCTTTTGGTGCTTTTGGTACATGAGAAGCACGGCTACTTTTGATTTCTTTGTTTGTTTATTGTTGTGGGGTTTTTTTTAACAAGGGGCAGGTTGTTTTCTTTTGTACCTGAGATGCTGTACTGTTGCTTCAACAGAGCTTTAGCATGATTTTCTTGTTAACACAGAAGTGCAAAGAGAAAAGCAGAAGTATGTAATGCATACTTAAATCTTATTTTTACTTAGACCTTCATAGATGTATACCTTTGCAGAGTGGAACTCCAAATTTACTGGTATAATTAGCCACAGAACTGGGCTTAATTGCTTTTTAAAAATTCTTTTAGAAACAATGTAAATGCCCAGAGTCAGAGTGGTGTTGGGTTTTTTTTTGCTCTTCTCACAGTTAAACGATTATGCAACTTCAATTAGTCCTTCCTGAATATCCCTGGAGGGGTTTAACAGCTCTGTGGATGTGGCACTTGGGGACATGGGTTAGTGGTGGTGGCCTTGGCAGTGCTGGGGGAATGGTTGGACTTGATGGCCTTACAAGGCTTTTCCAACCTAAACAATTCGGTGATTCCCGATCCCTTCGAACTGTGGGCACCAGAGGCAGGTGTTGCTGTGTCAAAAATGCCTGGAATACAACAAGCACGAATTAAAATTAAGCAGATATAATTCCATTTGGCAGCTTTCCAGCGCCAGCACCCGCTGTAGCCTGAGTGTTGCACGGAAAGAAAGCACTGGGTGAAGGTGGTGCCCTGTGCCCAGACGGTGCTGAACAGTGGCCGTGATGCTTTTTCCTACCGGTTTTGGGGTGGTTTTTTTTGGGGTTTTTTTTTTTGGGAAATCCATCGCGGAGCTGCGGCCGCGGGGGTGGATCGGAGGGATCGGGCGCCCTCTGCCGCCCCCCGCCCGACACTGCACCCGCCAGCGGCCGGGCCTCGGTAATCCTCCTCAAAAGCCTCGCTTAAAGCAGGGCTTAACCAGGGGGGGTTTATTTTAGTGCTCTGCCCTCTCCGGGATTAAAAAAAAAATAATAACATTTTGTGTCTTCCTGAAAGTCGGAAGTAAGGCTCCGATCACTGGGGGAACGGGGTGGGTCCTGTCCTGTTACGCATTCGGTGATGGGTGTTGAGTTCTTTGGGCGCAGCCTGGCTTGGCAGGGTGCTGGAGCAGCAGGACGCCGTGTGGCCACCACGTATCACAGAATGGTTCAGGTTGAAAGGGACCTCAGTGACGGGAGGTCATCTGGTCCAGCCTCACTGCTCAAGCAGGGTCCCCCCAGAGCACGTTACTCAGAATTGTTCTTGTTCACAGGCACACACACACGTACAGTAACAGGCAAAAGAGCATTTCCAGGCAGCTTTTGAATATCTCCGGTGAGGAAGACTTCACAACATGCCTGGGAAGGCTGTTCCAGTGCTCAGTCACCCTCATAGTGAAGAATTTCTTCCTGATGTTCAGGTGGAACTCCCTGTGTTTCAAAGACAAGGATTTGATCAGAGTGTCTAGAGCGCCTTTCAGGAAGTTTTGCAACCTGTTTGTGCCAAGCTCTGAGCCAAGTGCCAGGGAACAACTGATTTCCAGTCGTATTTAACTGGAAAATGGATCTCAGACCACTGAATTAATTTTTCTCTTCCTCCTCTTTCAAAGTGCTGTCCCGCTGATTGGCTGAGCACAGCGCAGGCACTCAGAGGCTCTATATAAAATATGGGTTTTGCATATGAACCCTGTTCTGTCAGGGGAAGTTTAGAATGGATTATTAGGGAAAATTTCTTCACTGAAAATGTTGTCAAGGCCTGGCACAGGCTGCCCATCACTGGAGGGATTTAAAAGCCCTGTGGATGTGGCACCTGGGGACATGGGTGAGTGGTGGCCTTGGCAGTGCTGGGGGAATGGTTGGACTCGATGATCTTAGAGGGCTTTTCAGTCTAAAAGATTCTGAGATTTGGTAGATCATCTGGCTTTTGCTTCTAAATTGTGCAGAAAGGGCCAGTGAGAAGGAATTGCTGCCACTTCCAGGTAGGCAAATTCTCTCAGGTAAATTCTCTCATGACACACATGGTATGGCCTTGGAAGAGCCTCACCTGCCTTTAGACTTGTCAGTTTGTGTGCAGTGTTTACCAGAATTCATTTGCCAGGACAGCCCAGCACCTTAAGAAAGTACTGAGTCAGCTCCTACTTGAGACTCTCTATCTGATAGTGTTTTCTGAGCAACTGTGTTAGTGGATCAGATTTTTAAAGGCATGAACTTTCTTCCACGCTGCCTGGTGAGAGAAAAAGATCAGAAGCAGCATTCCCAGCGTGATGACTTTTATCCTTTAATGTTTTTCTGAAACCCTCTCAAACATTGCCACAGAGAAGTAGAACACCAAGGAGCAAATTTAAGTGTCCTGCAAAACAGAGTAAGTTTCCTTAATTTCCTATCAAAGGCCCTTTACAAATAGTTTGTAGGTTCCCAGGAAGTGCTGACCTCAGTGGTGACCTGTCCATCAGGAAAAGCTGAGTTCACCATGCGCTATGGTTTAGAACATCAGGTTGTCACCAATCCCACTAATTTCACGTAGGGGTAAAAGATGGCAGTTTTTTGGGATTTGCTAGAAAATGTGAAGCATTCAGACAGTCCTTTTTCTTTCCAGATTAAGTGGTGACTGTTGGTTGGGTTTTATTTGGGGCATTTTAATTTCTGTTCTTCAGAGTTTCAGAGTCAGGCAATAAATCAGGAACTGTCCACCTGCAAAACTGATTTCTATCTCTGTATCATCTTTAAGGAATCACAGGGAATGTTTAAAAGAAAAAAAAAAATCTGCCATGTGGTAATGCTGGTAAATCTTCAGAGATATGAGATCATGTTCCTCTGGGTGCCACTGTAATTAAAAAAACCCACAAAAACAAACCAAAACAAAATACACCAGAAAGTTTGATTCCAATTTTAGGCTGTACCTAGAAAGTTGGTGCTTTGTACAACGAGTTTATTCATTATACAGACAAGCAGTATCCCTGTTTTTGTGTGCAGAGGCCTCGGTCGCTGCACAGCTGTCACTCCAGTTTCAAGGAGAGGAAATCGGAACTTACAGTGGTTTATGGGCATTTCTGCTTTTTATCCTCTCCTTGAAATGGTCCAGCTGGAATGGCTGACCTTGACAGGAATGCCAGAGGGAAACAGTTGTTCAGCAGAACTGCTCTTGGATTTCTTGAGCTGTGTCTTGTGCTCGAGTGCCTGTTCCCAGGCACACACATGTGAATGACAGGTAAAAGCATTTCTGGAACTGTGTGTCCCACAGACACCATGGGACATTTCATCACCTTGCCCTGCCAAACCAGAAATTCTAAATAATTTGTTCTTCTTGTGCTTTAACACAATGATGATACTGCTTCTGTATGTTTTGTTATCCTCGTTTGAGTTTTGGTGGAGTTCTCTCCAGGTTTGGTGGTATGAATTGGGAATATGTCCTTTTGATGCTGAAGGTAGAATATACAGGAAAGTGAGCTGACAAAGTACTATTTTCACCAGAATTCTATTTGCTAATGTTGCCTTTTTTTTTTTTTTCCCAAGACAAGTGAGCAAAACTTTTATATTGACGACAAATCTGTGCATGTCTTGGTAGGACAGAGCTGGGCCTCTTTCTCCCTTAAATTCAAATGTTAGAGAGAAGGAACGCCTTGCAGAGATATTAAAAATAGAAGCAAGAGCTTCCTTTCCTTTAGAGTCTGCAGAAATCTGATCAAAAATGGGTGTGGATGTATGGAGAACCACAAGCACATCCTCTACCATTGCCTGTGTGCAAAATCTTTTTTCTAAGCAACAAACGTCAGGGTGATGTGCCCCTGTGTACCTCAATAGAGATGGGGTGAAAAGTTGAAGTCTCTGCAAGAGGATGGTGTGGCAAAGCTCTTTTGGTGTCCAAGTGTCTGTAGCAGGGATCAGACCTGCACTTCAGAAATGAATCCGCAATCCCACCCACTTTCCTGTTCTTTGGTTCGTGTTGTGGAGCAGACCCAGAGCTTGGGTCTGGATTCCTTCCAGGTGAAACAAACAAGGATGTGCTCCAGGAATGCACATAAGAGTGTGCTCTACCTCCTGACAGGTGGTCAGTACGCAGGACTAGACTGGAGTTGGCCTGAAGTAAAAAAGACCCAGTGTCCATATTGCAATTCTCTTGAGGTTGCTCTTCAGATCTGCCCTCATTGTGTTGTATTTCGTGCTCATGTGGGCTTAGTCGTCAGAAACTGATCTCTTGCTGCTTGAATCCAAACCGCCTGTTCTTTTGTTATTGTTGTAGACCTTTTGTTAAGGGCCACCCATTTGGATCACCATGCCCATTTGAGTGCTGGTCCCATCTTCATCACAACAGTCAGCACGGGTGCACTGAAGGGGAGTAAATACCATTCCACCACAGCACCAGAGCTGTTAAATGCTCTTACAGTGACAGAAAGTAGAAGATGATACTGTAGGTGATTTAACTCAGGAAAAAAGTAGTCATTTCCCTGTTGAACACCGGCCTCTCCTGGTGACACTTATTACCAGGAGAGTGAATAAACCCAAACGCCCATTAAAAAGGCGCCGATGAGCCAAATATAGCGGAGAAGTGGATTAAGAACAGTTAATTTCTGACAGAACCGTTGTATTATCTAGGTCAGTACAGCCTGGGAGATGTCCTACATAACTGGCGGCCCTGCAAACCCAAGTTGCCTGTTGGCCGTGGTGAGTGGGGGAGAGGCCGAAAGCAGCGGGTGAGGCATCACAGGTCCCAGCTGGAGTGTGCTGATCCTTTTTTGTTTGTGGCTCCCTTTTGAGTCTAAACCGTGGCCATGGGTGATCAGGTAAACAGCTGCGTTGCACACTCCTGCCTGCTGCAGTTTGGGGAGGAGTTTTTCTGCCTTTTGCAAGCACCTGGGAGGCAGCTCTGTTAGTGGAGGGGAGAGCTCTGTGTTTTGGGGACGATCTGGCTGCAAGCTTCCCTGATGGCTTTTAGCTTCTGCCAATGTTAAGGGCTGTAAGAGTAGTCAGCCAAAACACCTGGATCCTTGGTCTTTTCCAGCTGTCATGGCTTGTGCACACACATTTCCCTTTTTCCAGGGCTGTGTGGTGGAGGAAGCAGTGTGCCCCCCATGAAAGGCTTTTGAGTCAGCTACAGACACTCCTGCTTCCTTGTGCTGCTGGTTTCAATCAGGTTGACCTCCTTCCCTGAGAAATGAAAGAGTTAGTTCTTGAGCTGCAGATGCTCCATTCTTTCCCGTGATCCTGATCCTTCCCTACTCTTTTCCTTGTTAAGGTAGTCAGGGATGGATGTGTCTCTCACTGTCATTGCAGACACAGTGTTTTACACCAACCCAGACACGTGCTGAGCACAATTCACACAAACATCCTCACACACTGTGGGCATAATGCATTTAAAATCAAAACCAGGGATGTACAAGAACATGTGGGATCAGTGGGTATGGATAAAAATTGACGTGCTTTTGCCATGTCCTCATGTGTGTGGGGCAGGTTGTTTGAACTCTGTATATTTGCCTGTCTGTTCCTTTTGCTGTTTGTGCAGTTAAGGCCTCTCTCCTGACTTCAGGTGACATATTTGTCAGCTTGCAGTAGCGTATTTGACATTATTTATGAGTATATCCTGGAGTTCCTAACAGCAGAAGCAGGTCACCTCGGTGTGCAGCAGCACCTGCGAGCATAGGGACATGGATTTTTTTTGATCCCAGCCTGAATTCCTCCAAAGGTCCGTCCAAAAGACATAATCACGAAGTTTGGATAGTCACTTGGATTCCCAGCTATGGAGAAATCTCAGAGCAAATTAGTCTTGTTGCATTCTAGAGGCGCGGCACTGAAGAAGAGCAGCCCCGCAGTGCATTCCCAGTGGCCAGTGAGCACATCATCCCACTCTGTTTCTAAATATAACTGTGTTCCCTGGTATGCCTGTGTTCTCTGTTTTTCTTTAATTATTTGTTCCACTTCAGTGGCTTCCCCTCAGATTGGTGCAAGTCAGAGATAACTATTATGAACTTTCTAATTATGGTGATAAAAATACGTGAGGTCTCATACTCCCAACCTGCTGTATTTTGGCTGTGCAGGGATCGGTGTGCACTGCCTGCTCTGTCACAGGCAGCTGGTTTTTTGTGATCTCTCAGGTGGCTTTACTCTTTGCCAGCAGCTGGTAGAAACAAAGCATCAGAAGGCATGTTTTACACTGAATTTTAAGATCTCTCTCTTGTTTTAATTCAGGCCATTTTTAGCTTCCTGACGAGATCAAACCTTTAATTTAAGGCGTTGTTTCCTGAAATTCCTCACTGTTTCCAGGAAGGCAAATAAACCCCTTCATTTGCAGGGGTCTCCAGCTTGGATGTTGCATTAGCCAAACCTTGGCTTAAAGCAGTGTCTTTGTTTCTGTGTCATTCCAGATTCCCTATGCAGCAAGTTTGATCAGGAAAGAAAAGCTCGGTGCACACCTCAGCAAAAGCTAAAGGTGAGCTTGTCAAAGAAGGAACTTTATTCCACCTGACCTGGTGTTTTTATTTGCAGCCATTGCCAGAATTAACGGGATCGTTCTGTCGTTTGATGTTACTGATTCTGGTGTCAGAGCCTTGTCTGTGGAGGTGTTTTGATACAAGCTAAAGCTGACAACTGACGTGTGCTGTGAGCTACGAGGCTTCACTGGAGTGGGAGATAGTGCTGAGAGTTGATCACTGGGTCCTACAGTGACAGGATGAGGGGGAATGGCTTCAAACTGAAGGAGAGTAGGTTTAGAGCAGATATGAGGAAGAAATTCTGTGTTGTGGGGGTGGTGAGGCCCTGGTACAGCTGTGGCTGCCCCATCCCTTTAAGTATCCAAGGCCAGGTTGGAGGGGGCTTGGAGCAACCTGGTCTAGTGGAAGGTGTCCCTGCCCATGGCAGGAGGTAGAACAAGATGAGCTTTAAGGTCCCTTCCAACCCAAAGTATTGTATGATTCTATGGATCTGATCACCTGAGCATGCGTTTTCCCTGACACTGGAAGTGTCACTAAGGTCATGTTACCTCCAGTGGAAGGAGGAAAATAAATACCTTGGCATTTACAGTGTAGAAAAATGTTCACACATGAGCAGGTAGGAATGGGTTTTTCTGTCATTAATGGAACTCCTTTAGCTCCAGGAAACAGCAGCATATTAGGATATTTGGGGGTTTTTGCAGGGCCCCACTAATTGTTGATCTGTAGTTCAGTGTCCTGCAAAGGGAAGTTATCCTGCTGCTCTTGTGCAGGGCCTTCCTAAACCCAACACTGTGTTTTCCAGAACTGTTTATTAGAAGCACTCAGTTAGTAGGAACACCATCTCCATCAACAGTGGCCTGGGAGACTCCAGTTTTGAGTGCTAAATTCTTGACGTTTAAATAAAGTCCCCCTTTTTCTGAAACAAGAAAACCCACACAAACCCCACAACAAAAACAAAACAAAAACACAAACAAAAAAAAAAACCCAACCCAAACAAAAAAAACACCACCCAAAAAAACACCCAAAAACCAAGAGGATTAGGGATTGGAGACAGAGGCAAAATGCTGGTAGCCCTGACACAAAATCTGGCTTGTGGATTCACTGAAAAAATCCCTGATGAGAAGTAGAGGGATTAGGAAAAAAAAAGAAGCGCTATTCATATGTAGGGATCTCAGCAATGCACAAAGTAGACGTATTCAGTAGAAAGTCTGGGACATCTGAGGAGGGTTTGATAGTACAGATGAAGGAGGTTTGCCTGAGCTATGGAAAAAGCAGATACTTAAAAACAATAGGAGTAAATATAGGGTAACTAGATAACCAGTATCTGTGGCCTTGAGCTCTGCCTGCTGAGATAAGGAGATTAATCTAAGCATCGAGTTGGTCTGTTTTGGCCTCTTGTGCAGACTTTCTTACTGACTGCCAGCACTTCCTGGTTGAGTCTAGATTAATCTGAGTGCTGATTTAAAACAAATTCAGTGATATTAATACCCTGAATAAAACAGCACGCCTCCCCAGATGAGAAGCAGCAGGCCCTGCCCTCAGAGCCTTGTCCACAGCACTCGATGTACAATAAAAGCCTGCCTGAGGATGGCAGCACCAGAGGAAAGGCACCGTTTGTTCTCATCATCAGGTTTCCTTCAGCTGACAATCCCTGCAAGGGAGGTGCTGGCACCACAGCAGCGAGTGTTTCCTGCCTGTCTGCAGAGAGAGTGTGAAGGATGGATGCACTCCTCACGCTGTTTCTGTTTCCAGAGGCACACCATCCCTGCAGACAACAGGGATTTCTCCAAGCAGGCCCTGGTGCTTTTGAAAGATTAGTTGTTACTTAACTGCTAAGCTAAATCAGTCAAGCAGAGAATCACAACTGTATTGTTCAGGAGCAATTTCAGGCCCACAAATGTGCCAAGCAGAAGAAAAAGAGTCTCCTCAAGAAGAGATGCGTAAGCGCATCCCTACCCACAAAGTCATGCTCTGTGTTCCTCAGCTGCCCTTGCTGGGCCTTGTGCTCCTTTCCACAGCAGGTCTTGTTGTGTTTATTCACACTGCAGTCAGTTAAAACTTGCGCTTCATCATTAATTCCATCATTATTTCCACAAGACCCTGCATATACTCACTAGCAAACTCTTGGAGGATGCTCCTAGAGCAGGCAGCCTTTGTGTGTCCCTTTTTCAGGGGTTGCAAATAAGTGTCATGATTCTGTGAGTATTTCAAACTTGGACTTAATGTTGGTAACACTTTCTTTCTCTTTCTCTCTCTTTTTCTTTTTTTTTTTTTTTTAATTCTCAGAGGCACAAGAGTTTTTGCAGCTGTTACCTTATAAGTTATAACCCAGTCAGAAACCTGACTTGTATATAGACTGTGAAATGGAAGTGTTTGGGGATCTAAATAACAAAAAAAATCAGGTTCCTCTGAACCTAAGGACAAGTGACCTCATAGTATCATGGACAACCATGTCAAATAGAATGTAGCAGCCATTTATTAGTAAACACAAAACCACAAAAAAAAATGCCTGTCCTTGATCTTTTTTTTTCTTTTTTTTTTTTTTTTGGTGGTACCAAAGTTTAAGTCTTTGTGTTTTTAGAAGGACTGTTGAAGTTGATAGAGAAAATGCTTTTGACGAGTCATGCAGATACGCTGTGAAAGGAACCGCTGGTCCTTTCAGCGCCACAGACACTTGACAACATCTGCCAGTTCATCTCTTGCTTTGGGATAGTGGTTGTTTTATGGAAAGAAGTGAACGTCTCACCAGATGGGCCAGAACCAGATTTGGGTGGACAGATGGATGGATGGATAGAGCAGCGTTAGCCATACACAGTGCTTTTTAAAAGCAAACTGGAGGTTCTCACACCCCTCTCCCTCATCCCTTCCCTCCCCTGGTACTTTGCCTGCTGTACGAATTACGATTGTACTCCTCTGGAAATATTTTACAGTTTAATATTGAGTGTAATTAAGAATATAATCACTGTTATCAAAAAAGGTATTTAACTCTGTTGTAGTTTCTTTATCATTCATGTGGATAAAAGGTCTATAATAAAAAAAAAAGAAAACTATGAGATAATAGTTGCGCTTCCCTGTAATTTAATGCTATGCTTACTCCACTAAAGCAAACAACTGGGAAATTTATCCCTTGTATAAGTATTTTAATTAACAAATAACATGCTGAAGTGTTTCATGGTGGAAATTCTCTGCTTCTGGTTATTTTGAAAACATTTGGAAGTAGATTTAGTAGAATTTCAGGAAGTGCCTTGTGTATCCACAGAAATCAAGGGAGCCGTGCCAAAGCTGACTTTTGAGACTGCAGGCATAGTCCTCCATGTCTTTTTCCTGGTGGTGTGCAACACCCTGATTGCTAGGGCTTTCCTGAGTGAATTCATTTCCATGGTAAAGGTCTCAGTCCCAGACACTGTAATCCCTGAAGATATCCCACTCCAGTACAGCACCACAGCACCCCAAAATGGTTTGGGCTATCCCCAGCATCTGGATGTGTTGCAGAGCCGTTCTTTCAGTATTCCCCTCATTCCCACCAAAGGCCTGGGAGATTAAAGCATCAGGCTTTACAGCTCCTTGGTGCAGCCAGAAGATCTGGAAGCCCGGGGAGGAAGAGCACAGCCTGTTTTTGTGCCCTTTCCCTACACAGGCTCTGGCAGTAGGTGAGCTGACAGGACTCACTGAACTGGCAGCATTATGGCTGTTGTAGCATGTAAAAAAAAACAAGAGCACCAGAAAAGCTGGATCAGGTCAGACCAGAAGTTCCATCTGGGCCAATGTTCTGTTCCCAATTGCAGGGTTAGGGTTAGAGTTTCACAAAGCAGACTCTTTGTGAAAGCACACAAGCAGTGACAGACATGTTCCCAGAATATTATTTTAGCTACTCATGATTTTACTGCTCATGGGTTTTCTGACCTAGACATGATGTCTTGTTTTTAATAACCCTTGATGGATTTTTTTTTCTTCCATGAGACCAGTGACTTCTTAAAACTTAAGCACACTTTTAGCAGCTTAGAGCATCCTGCAGCAATAAACTCCACAGCTTAAATACAGGCTGTGGGGAAAAAGAAAACCAGCTTCTGATGTTTGGAGCTGCCAAATTTAGCCTCATTGCGCCCTGGGCTCCTTGTACTGGGTGAGACCATGTGCCTGTTGACTGCTGGCAATCCCTGTCCGCCTTTTGCATATCAGTCATGATTTCATAGGCGTCCATGAAACTTTCAGGTTGTCTTTTTTCCAGGTTGAGTTGTAGTCATCCCTCTAACGCAAGGAGTCCCACAGCTCTGTGGCCTTCATGAACCTTTTCCCAGTCACCCTGCATCCTTTTTGAGACAGCGAACTGGCTGCACAGAATATTCAGGACACAGGATACTGTATAGATTATTGTACAGAGTGACACAGTGCTGTTTCTCCGTGATGAATGGAGTCGGCTGCAGCGTGGTGGTAAAATGTCTTAACCACTGTAGATCAAAAATTTTGCCCAGACATAAAGTAGTCCCCGTTACTCAATAAGAAATTACCGCTCTAATGGCTTCTGAGTGCCAGAGCTCCTGGATGTGGTCAGGCCTGCAGAGTAACCTGTTGTCCCTCGCCATTTGAGAACCAGCCTGTTCAGGCCCAGGAGCAGACACAAAGCATCCTCAGCAGATTTATTTGTTTTCTGCTCCCAGCTCAGCAGTGTTCAGACCATCATGTTCCCCAGGGACTTGCCACAGCAAGTAAACGGCCCCTGTACATGTTGCTGGAGTTGTGAAACTGTGTTAAATGCGCAGTTCACACAAATGACAGATCGAATAAGCAACAAACAGGCTTCAAATTGAACGTTCAAGCTTGAAATGTCCAATTTCCACTTAGCTATTTGCTCTCAGCTCCCCGCTCAGGAAATGGAAACACCACTTGCCTGGGTTGTAAGTGATTCACAGGGCACAACTGCAAATGCTGCAATGGAACCTATATCTCAGAATCAAGCATGAATGGGGTGTTTTGAATTAAAAAAATCATTTCTCACGGTATTAATGTGATCCTAGAAAACAAACAAAGAGCAGTTACCACCTAAACAAATCTACTTTGATAAATAACTAGGGAAGCTTCTTATCACCGGTTGCTTTTTGTTTGCTCTCCTTTTGTGCCAAAGTTTGTACACATTAAAGTGACAAGGATCCCATTAAACATTAGTGTTTCAGGGACTCAACCCTCAATGTTTCCACCAGCTGGCATCATAAAGAAAAGGTAAAAAGAAAGGATACTGAAAGATTTACCCAGCGTTTGATATGGTTCTGTATGCAGCACACACACCCTAAGGTTGTGTCTACACAAATGTTCCCCTGTGTTTGAACTCGGATAAATCACTGCCATGGCCCTGGCAGGGTTGTGTTTGAGCCCCCTGGAGTCTGGGGGAGCTCTCCCAGCATGGATGGGGAGCCAGCCCAGCCCTGCAGCTTCTCCCGAGGTGGTTTGGATGTGGCTACCCTGAGGTAAAAGGTAACGAGTGTCATGTTGGGTGGATGAAGCTCTTCGGTGCCCCATGGGACTCCCAGCTGTGGTCCCAGCCACAGTTGGTTTACTCACATGGAACAGCACACACTGTTGCTGCCCTTAATGTAAAATGGGTGACATGTTAGCGTGGAAAATAAACATTCAGCTTTTCTGATGGATGACGTGCAGCCTGTCAACACCTTGAAGAAACCTGCGTAGGTGACCAAATAGCATTTCCACAGCTATTACCACAAGAGAGGCAAAAGGTAATAGCTGCCTAACAGATGTTAGCTTTAGCCTTTTGTTCATCAAATTCCCCTGAGAATGGCGAGAATACCCCAGTACCGGCTACATGCTGAGCTGTGATCTGAATTTTTGGATTGACAGGAATACTTTTTACCCCACAGAGCTGTTTCCACGAACTGCTCACGACATCTCCGAACTGGGCTCTGTCCCTGAGGTGTGGTGGTGCTTTTCCAGGACTTAGGGCATACACTGTTTGCTTTTGAGACCCTTTAGCACAGTTAGTTATGTTGGTGAAGAAGGGCTCCAAGCAACAGCGTGAGTGTGTGTGCTTTCCTTTATTCAGGGCGTGGGGACACACCTTGTCTCAGAACCATAATTTTAGGTGCCTTGAAGCCGTCTCCTTCAATGACCTTGTGTACCTTTTGCTGACCTTGTTCTGAACTGGCAGATGCAGTCCACAGAATCCCAGAACACTGTGGGTTGGAAGGGAACTTAAAGCCCATCTCATTCCACCCCCTGCCATGGGCAGGAACACCTTCCATTAGACCAGGTTGCTCTGAGCTCCATCCAACCCAGCTTTGTGAGTCGTGAACAAGCCATTTGAAGCAGTCCGAGCATTTACTGCTCTTGAGATCAATCACACTGATGAATAAATGCCTTGATGATTAAAAAAGTTGACTCTACCAAAATTGGCCAATTAAAGGGGCTACAGTAAAGATACAGAAGGTTTTGTCTGAACTGTGTATGGCAAGCAAGTTAAGACCCGGATAATTAATAGTAAAAAAAATTATTTTTTAAAGTGTCATTATTGATCAGTTTGATTCCTTTTGTCTTCTGTGACAGATTAAAGCTCAGATTTCTTCAAGTTGTTTTTCCTTTTCCATAATTTTTATGTAAAACCTCAAGGCAACTGTGCCAAGAGTTTTGTATAAATTCTGCAGTGTACAAAGGATAGCACCTCCTCAGCAAACCTGTATTTTTTTAGGCTTTATCAACAAGGAATTAACAAAAACAAAGTGTAGCATTTGCTGACCCTCTTGGATAACCAGTTTTACCCCACTGCTTTTTAGGGATGAATCATTCTGCTCAGCAAAATGTTGGGAGAGCTCCTGTAGGACATCTTCTGTTTTCCTGACATCTCCTGTAGCTTTTTTCTGCCTCTAAGGGGTTTATCTATGGAGTTTATGCCTAGATGAGCATGGCAGGGGACTGAAACTAGATGATACTTGAGGTCCCCCTCCAACCCAAATCGTTCTGTGATTCTATGATCCTAAATGTATTTCAACACAGTTTTACTTAACTGTTTTGGATTGTTCAGGACAATTTTGAGAGGGCTTTTCATTTCGTTGTATTAAGATTATCCTTGATACGTACCCTCACCTATGAAATGTTTTATTTCCAAACTGATGGCCAAGAATTCATTAATAAATCCCAGAGCAGGTAAATAACCTACAGTGGGTGCTAAGAAGCTCTGGCCTTGCATACAGCTTGTGCCCTGTGGTGTGCACTTCTGTGGCCTTGGACACACTTGGCTGTTTCCCCTGGCCTCAGTGGGACTGTTTTATCTCTGCTGGCAGTTTGCAGTAGTGGACTGCGCCCAATCCACGTGAGATAAGATGTTTCTGCGGGAAAGAGATTCCTCCACCACAGCTCTCCGCTCTCTGATCTCAAGCTTCTCCACAAAACCCAGTTTGAAGTGAGAGAGATACTGGGATTAAAAAAAAAAAAAAGAAAAAAAATTTTTTTTAAAAATTAAATTAAAAAAATATTAAATAAATTAAGAATATTCCCCTTCAGGAATATTCAGAGCACCCATTGCTTTTTCCTTAATGTCTTTGAAACTTCAGTGAAAGTGAATTGCCATTTATACTAGAAATTTGTGGAGAAGAACATGTCCCAGTTTCTTCCATCACATCTTCACACTGGGCACATACAAGGGATGGAGATCTACCATATGGAGCTTGCAGGAGTGAGGCTGGCTCTGTATTTAGCAGCTTTTCCCCTTGGGACATGATCTGAATACCACAGTAAAGAGATTCCCATTAACTCTGCTGACCTTTGGATCAGACTCAAAAATCACGAATGGTTTCCACAAAGCAATCTCAGTTTTGATTTGAACTTTCTCTTAGTTTGATAAAGGAGGAAAGCACCAGCACTTGCCAGAATACAAAGTCCTCCCTTCTCAGGAACTCTTTTGTGGCATGTACAACACAGAAACTATTTTAACAGCAACGCTTGTTCTGTCTTAAAGCCAAACAAAAGGCTAGGGATCCCTTAGAGGATGAAAGAGAAGATACCTACACACCCAGTGTTCTCCTCTGTGGCTGACACAGAATGGATAGGTTATGTGTGACTTAACAAAAAATGTATCTGCAGGCCTGCTCTCTGCTGTTCCTCTCTGTAAAGTCTGTGTAATGTTGTTAATTTGCTGTGTCCTTAAGCCACAGCTGTGGTCATGCTCAGGGAGTAGGAGTGTGGACACCTTCCAAACAATCTCCAGGGGACTTGGAGAAGTGCTTTCGTCCTGTTTGGTCCTGTGACGTAAGAGGTGCTGAAGCTGTTGTGCAGTTATTTATCTAAGCACAGCAGAAAAAAACTGTCAATCTCTATTATTTTGGAAGACCTGCCGATGTGGGGTTTATTAATGTTTTCTTTGTGCCTGTATTAACGAAAAAGGAGCCTCCACCCTAGAGCACCACTCCCTCTTTGACCACAAAGCACAGGTAACCACAGCTTTTCGCGAGATAACTTGGTGCAGTTGCCAGCTCAGCTTCAGTCTGGCGTGGGGAATGGGGCGTTTTGCAGAGAAAAACGAGGCCCAGAGCTGGGGAGGTGTGACTCCCCCAAACTGAGGCATGGGAGAAGGTGGGTGCTGCAGAGATAGATCAGTGCTACCCTCCTGCCCATGGTGCAGTGAAGCCAGGCTGCAAGAAACACCACAATAAACCACGCTTGAAACCCTAAACTGGCTGTCTCCAGTGGACAGCTCAACAACATCTCCTTGAATTCCTGCCTTGCTCCTTTCAGTGCAAACAGCCAGGTTAGGCTGTGTAATACCCAGAGAGCAAGGTTGGGGCTCAGACTTGCCATGGTCCCAGAGTGGCAGATGATGGGGTTTCCTTTCCTGGAGAGCACACAAACCCTGCCTTCTCCACCCAGCTTTCTGAAGGAGACCCAAAGGCACCCCTGCTGGGACATGGCATGTTCCTGCAGTGTCTCCTGAGCACAAGCTACAGAGGCAGTTTTCCTGCAGGAGTTTCAGAGAGGGTCCCGTGCCCA
>JAWMRA010000090.1:67254646-67274517 GCA_035584735.1 Pseudotriccus pelzelni | reverse complement strand
AACCCCCTGACAGGAGGGGGGAGCTGAGGGGGGGATCGGGCTCTGCTGCCAGGGAACAAGGGACAGGATGAGAGGAAATGGCCTCAAGTTGCACAAGGGGAGGTTTAGGTTGGACATCATGGAAAATTTCTTCATGAAAGCGTTATCAAGTCAAGGAACAGGCTACCTAGGGCAGTGTTGGAGTCCGCATCCCTGGAGGGATTTAAAAGCCATGTGGATGTGGCACCTGGGGACATGGGTTAGTGTTGGCCTTGGCAGTGCTGGGGGAACAGATGGACTTGATGGTCTTAGAGGGCTCTTCCAACCTAAACAATTCTGTAATTCTGTGATTCTAAACAATGCAGGAATATCAGGGTTTAATAATAATAATTTTTGTTCAGTAGATACATTCAGAATTCAGATACTGGTCTGACACTGCCACACTGCCACAAGTCCAATGCCTTGAATGGAAACTGCATCCACTGGGTTGAATCAAATTTTTTTCCCAGCATCACATCACAATTAAATAATACATCAGATGATAGTTAGTATTAACTAACATATTTAAATCTCTCTTTTCAGAGAAGAATTGTAATTTTTCATTAGCAATAAGAACAAAGGAGAAAGCCACAACAGTCTCCATAGCATGATTAGATTACATGTTCCCCATTAGAAGGGAATGGCCTTAATTACTCCCATTGTGTATCAAAAAGAAACAACCTATAAAGAAGTGACTTGTTGGGAGGTGCATGGAAAGAAAACTAGCTTGCATATTCAAGAACAAGCACCCTCAGTGGCAGTAAAAAGAAACAAACAGCATTCTCAGATGACAAAGATAACCAACATCTCGATAAACTAACATAGAGATTGATCTTACTTTGCTTACAACCATGGCAAGCTCCCTCATCTCACCAGTCATGCCAATAAAAGCACTAAGGGGTTTCAGTAATCGTTCCTGAAAAAGAAAAACATAAGTTCTTGTCAGACTTCAAATATTTTTAGACAGACAAACTATTAAATACTTTTTTAAAAGCTGATGTGTGGTAGTAATATCAACTCTTACAGGTGTAGAAATTTGGATAATAATATAAATTTTGAAGTAAGCCATTTCTGCAGACTGGCTGGCATGTGAGCTGGATGCACTGTCTGAGAAGTCTAGCTTGTGTCAAGGAGTGATTACTGAAAATTTACCTCAACCATCTAAACTTCGCTGCTGTCTCAGCTGAGGTAATGCTAAAAACATACTGCATTCAAAGGAACCAGAATTTTACCCTCAGAAGTTCTGTGGGTTTCTGCAATAATTTTTTTTTTCTTCATCATAAGGTATCATTTCTATTTGTTGATTACTTTCATGTTCAAAAAGTAAACAGCTGCCAACAAATTAAGCCAGTATCAAGTACGACTGTCCTTTCAAGAAGGAAATACCCCTCTCAGAAATCTAAGCCCCTTTTTAGCACTTGGGAACAAAGACAACTTTGTTACAGTATTTTATTTTTTTCCTGGTTATGTAAAACTCATTATTACTGGATGGAAACATGAACAGAAACACTTACTGAGGGATCTGGATCACAGTTAAGGCTGTTCAAGGCAATTTCATTTGGTGACATTCTGACAGCATCCTGAATCATCCCATGGAAGTCAATTACATGGCCCTAAAGGAGAAAATAGTGTTGTAACAGGCTCTACCCACGATGTTTGCTCTACACTGGACCAAATTTTGTTTGCAGTTACAGAGTCTCCTCACTGCATATACAGTCCTAATTATGGCAAAAAATAAACCACAAAATGTGTGGTAGCAACAGAAGCAGAACACATATCTCAGCCATTGAAACAATTTAACTGCCTCTTATCATCTTATTCAGGAATAAGATGAGGCTCTTTAAGAGCCTCTTATCATCTCATTCAGGAATTCAAAATTTATCTTCAATTTTAGGTATTACCACTGGGTTTTAAAAACAAAAATATTCTTCCTTCTTGAGTATGTCTGAAACAGTATTTAATGCAAACAGAACTTTCTATTCAAAGAACTTTCTATTCAAAGAACTGTTATTCAAACCATAAAATTGACCTTTCAGGTGATTATAGAGGAACGTTTTATATAAAAATAGGCTCAGAAAGCTAACATTTGGTATTTTTGAAAACCTTTGTTGTTTTTAATTCACACATATTTCTATGATAAATCACATACCAGGTTTCCACCAACCTTTCTTGGGTGAGGGCTATCTCCTCCAGGTTTGCTGATTGCTGAGATGCTTAAGCCAAAGTCAGATTGATCCAGACTAACTGCACTGTCGCTACTCTAAAAAAAAAAAAAAATGTTTAAAAAGATGTGTTGCCAAGTAGATGAATTGAAGATATTAAATTATAGTTATCATCCCACCTCTTCATATACGCCCAGATGAACTGTATCATTACATGGAAGTTCCAAGAGTAATCCCATACTTGTCAGACTAACACAAGTTACATCTAGTTAGGCTTCATCTGACTGGTGACAGCAGTCAAAGCCACAGCTCTAGAGCTCATCAGTCCAATTATTTCATGTACAGGGCGGAAAACTGCACTTTGTACAGTTGTAAGAAGCAACACTTATGAACAGTAGAAATTACAGGCAAGTGTAAGGTACAGACCATCAACTCAGAGATGAGGAGCTATTACATATTCACTTCACAGCAGTTATTGCTGTAAAATCCAAAAAGTAATGTTTTGGACTTTTTAGGAGTAAGAACAGGTCACAGATTAATTCCTCTTGGTGCAGAAATACAGACAAGCCCTTAAAAAAAGGTGTAACAGACACAGTGCTTGACCACCAACCTGCTATTCCTGGACCACCCTCTGTAAGGGATGATAATAAAGTGGATTTTACAGTTATCTTAACCAAATGAAACTCCCAAAATTGAAAATTACAGGGTCAAACTACTCTTCCAGTCTCAAACACCTTATGTACTGTGAAGATGCTTACAACTCACACCAGACTTTCTATTTGTCTTGTCTTGCTTTCTGGCACTAAAGGATGAATACGCTGATATTAATGGGAAAACTCTGATTACTTTCACTGTAGGTTGGATTGTAGTGCTTCTTTTCCTCCAGTTTTTGCCTGTGACTTTCCCCTCAACTCACAACCAGAAAATATGTTCTCTTAAAGTTGTTCACCTATAATTCTTGAATTACATAATCAAAAAAGCCCATTAGTTGCACAGCTATTAATGGTGTGACTCCCATACACTTGCTGCCCATAGACTCTCAAAAATAAAATCACATTAATTTCAACTGTAACGCTACCAAAGCAAAACATGTTTAAACCTGTCTGGGGCTCTCCTTGGCAGATGATTTAGGTTCTGTTGTACACCCAGAAGTTTTTGACACTGGTTGGTGTGCTGTCTGTAGCTTGAGCCTTGGTATATTTTGAGAAGAGCTTGCTGCCCTAGAATTAAGGGGAAAAAAAAAAAAAAGAAACACTTTCGCAACTTCTTTTTTTCCTTCCAAATACCAAAAGAAGGTAAAGTTTTCAAATAAAGCAGTTTTGGGCTAACTTTGCTCCCACTGAAGTTATGATATCAACTGAAATCAGAGCAGAGTTCAATGCTTACTATTTACAAACATCTCACCCCACCTTATTCACACTGCAGAAACTTTGCAAACTGTCTGCCTCTCCATTTGGGAAATAAGTCTCAATTTGCCTGTAACACATCACACAGTCAGCAGCACAGCCCTGGGCTTTAATATTCCTGCAGTATCACAACATTATTTTAACTAGGGGGCATATTGTTTTTACAGGAAAATTTTCTGCCCAGAAAAACACCCCGAATGTTTCTCTTACCTTCTTGCTCTTCCCCCAGTTCGCAGCTGTTGTTTATTTTCTGCTGTGGCAAAATCAACATTGAAATGGAAAATAATTAAGGATAGGAAAAAAAAAGGCAATTTGACTTTTTTTTTTTCTCCCTTCAAAAATACTTTTAAGCATACATTAGTGACATTAGAAATAACAATGCATAAGCAGGATCAGCATGATTATAAGCAATGCAAGCTTGCAAAAACTTTTTGAAAACAAACTGATATCGGTGAGAGCAGTTTTGCTTCAAGTTTGTTCTAGTTTAGGCTCATTCAGTCTTTGGTTTGTCTGCTTACATTGTAAAACCAGTATCATGTTCACAGTAAAATGGGCACTACCAGAAATTAGATTAAGCACAATAATTTAATATATCACACAGAATGCTTATTTAATGCTAATAACTTTTTCATTGCTGAACTGGGAAATATGAATTCGCTTTACTCCTCTTCATAATAATCAAATCAATATAGCAAGGCAGAATAAAAGTCACACTGCAGTGGTGGTTATCAAACTATGCTATTTTTTGTGTTTATATAATTTGAAACAAATTCTGTCAAAAAAAAGGTGTTTTTTTTTTTCACAAAATGCCAAACTCTCAAAGCCCAGATGTGAACTCATAAAGACGAGGGTTTGATCCCTACCAGCACAACCCTGATTGTTACAAAACATGTCTCCTATCAGTGTTCTCTGTACAACGCTCTTCTGTTCAAGATTCTCACACACTCATACAAAATAATCCTCCCCAAACAGCTCTTTCCCTCAAAGAGCTTGGGAACACAGAGGCAGCAAAGCCCACAGACAAGCTCGTGATCCTGGGGGGTTGTCTGTAATACTTCCACATGGAAAACAGCATGGAAGTGATCAAGCTGGCTCTCTAGGGCTTGCCAAGAGTGTTGCAAAGAGTTTAGTAGGAAGGAGCACCACACTAAGCTTTTGTTTAGATACACATATCTGACCATGGGCACAATTTACGGCACCTTGCAAACCACATGCACAAGAGGAGACTGCTTACACTTCAGGGGAAAAGGATGATGCCTCCCTTCCAGCACAGTCACAACTCTGAGCTTGGGTAATGGCAGAGTAATTCAAGTCTGAGTAGCTTTACTGACCAAAAAATGCATACTGAGGGCTTTTAAATGTCCCAGAGTGGCTTTCTAGTAATGTTTTTTTTTCACTTTGATCATGGATTAAGCCTTGACTACCACTCAGTTTGACTAAGATGTGAAAAAATGCTTTGTAATACATTTTGACTCTTGATTCATGACAAATCCCTTTGGTTTTGTCCTGCGAGGCTGTTCCTTTTTGTATTAACACCAACCAACAGGTTCTGGATGCACATACCTTTTTCATGCAAATAATCACAGAATCATTTAGGTTGGAAAAGCCCTGCAAGGCCATCAAGTCCAACCATTCCCCAGCACTGCCAAAGCCATCACTAACCCATGGCCCCAAGTGCCACATCCACATGGTTTTTAAATCCCTCCAGGGATGGGGACTCCAACACTGCCCTGGGCAGCTGTGCCAGGGTTGGCTGGACAACCCTTTCCATGAAGAAATTTTCCCCATACCCCATGGAAATCTGTACCCTTGAAGGTCTTCATCACTGATTTTTACACAGTTATTGTTATGGCTTCTCTAAGTTACATTTTGTGCTCAAGTGCAAAACCGTTCAGGTGGTCAGGGTCATAACAGAATGCTCATATTCTGACTTGCCCTATTCTGTATCATTCTTTTATACCTCAGCCTTACTAGTTTCTTTCCATGAGAAGAAAGTGAATAAATATATCTATGCCATAATGCTTTGTGCTCAGCTGACATTTTCCACTATCCCAGCAGTTTTTAAAAGACAGAAGAATGCCACTTTTTTATTCCTCTACCTAATGAGAGAAGGGAGAGGAGAAGGGCTCAAAACCCCATCCCTCAATCCTTATGTCTTCTGTGCTAGAACTATAGGTCTCTAACTGTAAGGGTTGGAACATTAAATGCTGACATACACAAAAAGGGCTGCTCGCATAGCAGGCAAACATACATTTTAGGCTTTGGAAACAAAAGCTTTCTTTTTGGAACAGAGCCACATACCAGTGTCCAGGACTTTTTTGGTAATTTTAGGATACTTTTGAAATTTTACAAAGTAGTAGCTTTCATATTCCATCAAAATTGTCTCAAGATCAACATTGTCACAAACTTCAAAGCCACGTAAACTTAATTTCGTCTCTTGTTCCAAAGCATTTGCAGCATCGACATACCTGGTAATTTAAAAAAAAGTAACAAAGATCAAAAAACTGAGAGTCATTATCTTACTCTGATTCTTAAGAGAAAAAGCAAACAATGGCATTAGCAACTATATGGCATCTTTAACTTGTCCACAACTCTACGTATTATAGAAGTATAAACTCTATTTAAAAAAACCTTTGCTGATTGACCTGAAGTACTTCTTAATTATAGAGGACATTTTTGTTCCAGAAACTGAAACAATTTAGCAAACTAAAATGTCAAGACATGTAACAGTAGTTCACCTCTTTCTCACATCAGCCCAAAGGCCCACACTGTTCATCCACACAACAGAAGGACAGGAGGTCAGATACACACATTCCCACAAAGTATAGCCCTGTTATTTAAAAAACATACCCTTCCTCCATTAAATAATGCAAAATTAGAATGAGGAGATTTTTCCGACGAGCTTCTGTTCGCATCTCCTCCTGTGAATTAAGAAAAACTCTAGATCAAATGTAATATTCTCTTTATTGCTGTAAACAGCATCTAAATGTAGCCCGTGGAAACAAACAAATTAAGACAACAGCATGTAAGAACTGTAAAACAACTCACTGTTAATAAACACAAGGAAAGTGGTTTTCAATCTAATTTTTCTTACACATTATCAGGGCTACTGGATGGTTAGCAGCCTTTTCCCTGAGAAGAGAAAATTCCTTTGAGGTTGAACAAATAGCTTACTTCCCTTACTGTGGTTATGGATCTCCAACATGTTTAGGCTGCTGCAAATTCCAGGGCAGGACTCTTTGAGACCTCAATGCCCAGTGTCTCCAGGAGTTGTGCAAGGAAATCTAGTGCTCCAGTCTGGCTAAGTCCTTTCCCTTGCAACCGGAAACCTGTTCCCTGAGTGCTTGGAGGAGCAGGCTGGAGAACAGATCTGGGATTTGCATGGCTCTACTACCAAGACCAGCCGCAACACTGTTGGCACCTCCTGTTTCATAGGCCTTGACATATAAACACAGCAAGTGAACCATGGACACTTGCAGAATTGTAGCGGATTGGGGTAACATCAAACTTGCATGATTTTAACACAGGAGTGACCAAAACCAGATCTCAACGCACAGAAATTTCAATATGGAGTCAGTCCCATGGATTTCTTGGCACAGAGTGGAGAACCCAAAGTCATTCACAAACAGTTCAGCAATAAAAACAAAGCAGTGTAAAACACCTCTGCCTTCATGCAGTGAAGCAACATCTAGGGGAGCACCAGGTGCAATATCAGGTAGGAAGAAAGGGGTAGTAGAACATAAATCCTGCCAGAAGCTGGAATAAGGCCTAACTCCACTGAAACATTCTGTCTTTGCTGAGTGACTGCAGAGAAACCCTGAGATTTTAGGGTCGTAACTGAAGTTGCTACATGGAAAGCTCTAGAAATCAGCATGTTGACTCTGGTCAGCCTCACTGGGACTTGAAGCTGGGAACACAGGAAAAGCAGATATGGCCAAACCCACATTTAGGGACATAAATTCTTTCTCTCTTAAGATGCTGGCATTCAGCACTGGAAGAGGAAGTTGATGATCCTCATGGGTTCACTCGAACTTGGGATATTCTGTGTATTCTGTGATTCTGTGATTACTTACGAGGACCCAGTGTGAGCTGAAAGAGTGGTACTTATTTAGTGGATGGGTAAGAGCAGCAATTTCTGTTGCTTGCATAGCATAGAAACATTCCTGACCACACTGCACAGTAATGCTGCACAGGCTCCCACGTGCCCCCAGCTCCCTCCCTTCTACTCCAACTGAAGAGCAGGAAAGCCCAGCCTAAGTGTGTGACCTGCAGGTGACAGACCCACACACCTCCATCCCCTTCATACTTCAAACAGAGCCCTGGCATCTGTGTCAATGACTTCTGCTGCTCTGCCTGTGCCTGGCACATTGGTATGCCAAAGAATTACTACTGGCCACGGCTTACATTCTCAAATCACACAAAATGCACAGAAGGAATGTGAACACAAACAGACAATTCCTCTGTCCTTCCTCTTGGAAGGAAATGTCATTACAGTAAAATGCTAATACTGGAGAATCATTTATTCCTAAAATCAAAGGTGCTTTTGGGTCAGGCAAAGCCACTTTACCTCTTTAGCATGCTGCTCCTTTGACAGATTAGATCTAGCTACTCCCCCTTCTCTGTACGGTGGATATCACATAGCATTCTGCTGCTAATTTAAACACTTAAGATAGCACAGTCAGCTATTGTTTTATTTTAAAATAAAATCTGCCAGCCTCTAAAAAGTACTGGGTAAAGCAGGGAAAAGACATCCCAGTACAGCAAGTATTTCCTGGGATGTTTGCTTCAGTCGTGGGGCCACCTAGTGTCACAACTGAGAAAGGGCTGGGGTTTGCTCTTAACACTTTCTGCAGAGTGAAAGTGTATTTGCAATTCACATGTTACTAAAAAGATTCACAGACTCTTCATTCCTGTTTTCTAGAAAGAAGAATAAAACTGGCTGGGGAAAACTGAAGAAACCACACCCCATTTCTAGCCTTTAGATACTTTAATACCATCTTGACAAAGTTTTTCAGAGTCCATAAGGAAGCTACAATACTGTTTGCATTTCAGTAGTGGTACCAAGATAACTTTTCTGAATGGTTTTGGTGAGAAAATAAAACTGTGCAAATGCTTGGCAGATTAGTTACACCTGAATGAAGCAGACTGGTTCCTGTGAGCTACTGCAACAAGAGATGAAGCAGTTCTGAGAACTGTCATGAGGAAAGAGAAAATACTGACATCCTGGGATGAAAGGATCTTTTCCTTCTTAATTTTTGAGGTGCCAGTGCTCTAAAAACAGACTCCGAATTGTGGCCCTTTTACCACTTCTCCTGGATGATCTGAATCTTCTGAAACACGGTCAGGGGTGCAAGAAGGAAGCTGAGAATCCCACCTGTACATTCTTCAAAATGCAATTGCTCCAGACGGTTTCTGCTGAGAAAGATTAACTGGTGTGTTTGCCCACATATCAAAGAGCAAGGTCACAGCCACCTCTGAATTTTTAAAGCACAGTATGCAAACACAGTGTCTGCCACAGAAGACAAATACATCAAGAGTTTCATGTAATAAACATGGACACTTGACAAGAGAGAAATTGCCTGATGAACTGACAGGGCTCACTATCCATGTTTGTAACTTCCCTTGAAAAGAGTTTGCATCCTGGCATGTCTTCCGCTGCTGATCATCCTTCTGGGTTACTTCTGCTATCCCTAAAGCATTTTAAGTTCTAGTATAATTAGTGATACAGTGATTGGCAGCACCTCAAATACTCCATGTAGAGCCTTTCTCTGGGTATAGTACAACACTGTGCCTATGTATGAGACGCCTACTTCAGACTTGACATAGTAATGTTCTGGTTGCGCTGACCAAGAGTAGAAAAAGTGAACCTTTACATCCAGAAAGAGCCTCATCTAAAACTAAACTCAGCAGAGTTTAGACTGAGAGGTTAATTCTACTTTTAACTCATTTAAAAAGACTTGCATTAGGCTGGATCTGAAACACAAGAGAGAGATATCTCTGGTCCCAGTTCTGTCAGGTTTCTATAAAAGAAAAACCAAGGACCTTGCACCATGTTACTGTTACCAGATCATGAGTCTGGTGAGTCAGTGGTGCATAGACCATTGCTTTCTTGACCAATACCCATTCCTGCCTTCACCAGTCCTGTTTTACCAGATACTCTTTCCAGATGCCTGTGTCAGTGCCACCAGAGAACATCTCTCTGCCCACCCTGGTCCGCTGTCCTGAACTCCAGTTTATCCTCCAGGGACTGACCCCCACTGGAAATGTGTCCACAAACTATGGCCACAGTACAGACAGACACCAACACTGCCCAGGATTTCTGCTGTGCTCAGAGAGGAAATGGTAAATCTTAACACAGCATGAAAAAACCAGGAGTGCTTACGAGTGCAAAGTTACTTAAAATTCAGTTTAGCTTTATAGCGATTTAGCCTTCCTGTTTAATTAGTATTTAGAATTGCATGTTGTTTATAGCCACTGGTATTTCAATAGATGTTTAAATGTTTAAAGTTTAATAAGCTTCCATTCTTAAAAGAACAAAAAAATTTATGTAATTAAATTTTCAATTACTATAGGGGATTTTGGGGTCCCTGAAATTAATAAAAGCTTAAGGCACTTAAATGTGATCTTGTTTTAAAAACTAAATAGTTGAGCACTTAACTAATTAGCTCCAACACTTATAGTGCTATTGTATTTATTTCTAGTTTAACAAAAGAGCACTACATACTCCTTTCTTTGAGTCATTTGAAATTAAACTCTAATAGAGTTGTGCATCTTTAAATGCAATTGTTTGTTTAGTCATTTCCACACCTTTTACTAAAACGCATTTACATTACAAATCAACCAAGTCTCTTGTGTAATTCCATCAAATTAATGGGCCTACTAAAAGATTAATTTAACTCTATAACATTTCATTATCTTTTGACCCTGTGTATTCTACACTAATATATTTGTTAGGATGGGGAAAGAAAAGGGATTGCAGTGTAAGTCACGGTCTGGGGAACTTGGGAATGACAACTATACTGCTTTAGCATTGTGTCTGTGTACATCCAACTGGTGCAGTCAATAGGATGAGTTCAGAGGGATCTGTGGTCAGGAATTCAGGCTGGTATAACAGGGAAAGAATGTACCATGATACACATGCAGTGTCCCTTCCTTCTTTGTCTTTAGGATTCCAGGATACTGCCAAGTACAGGGTTCCTCGAGATCAAGCTGGCACCATGGGCTAGGATAGAGAGACTTTATGGGCTTGCCCAGTTTTCCTCCCCCCTCCACCACACTGTATCCCTACAGCTTCCCCCCCCCCTTATTGCTCTGGATATTTGCAGCCTTGACAGGCTTTTCAGAGGGCTGAATGTTCAGTTATTGTCTGGCTTGCTGACAGTACTTTTTGAGAAACATAAGCAGAGGAGGGAACTGGTGAGTTTTAAACAATGTATAACTTGGCTGCCACTGAATAGAATTTCCCAGGACAAAGAAAAGGCACTTTGCCCTCGTCTTTCTTCCAAATTACACACGGCCACTGCAAACAATAGAGTTGGCAAAGTTTTTCAAAGATTACAATGAGCTTTCATAATTAAAGACATACAGCAAGCTCACCACAGAACTTACGGCTGTCCTAGCAGTAGGATGTACCCAAGACTATAATAAAATCAAGAGACATTTACAATTTGAGTTTGGTGCACTGAAAACTAAAAACCTTCTGATTTCTCCCCCCACTGCAATGTTGTCTTTCATTAATTCATGCTCCAATTTTAAAAGCCACTCACAGAACACTATTATCTCCCTCTTTTAACAGGAACACTGCTGAAACCAGCTTTTACATGGCCAAGACCTCACTAATTTGACGTGATACATATTATGAACACATAAAAATGAATGAACACAAAGTATGGTGAATTATACACATCAAGGATGATGAATTTACAAATTAATGAACTATTAACAATAAGGCATTGATCAATAAAGCATTAACTCTCCCACTCATTTTCAGGAATTTGCAAAGTCCTACTGCAGTTCACAATAATACTGTTTGTCAAGGGACATTTACAAAGCAAACACAAGAAATATTTTACAATTAACACCAGTTAAATCCCTCACAAGACAAATTTATTTGACTGGAAGACTACACTGTGTAACTGTGAACAGCTATGGAATTGCAATGCATATAGGAATTTTTTTAAAAAACACTTTTCCCCATAATTGCTAGAAAATAATAATTTCCATTTTCTGTAGAACAGATTACTGGAAAAACGCAGTATGGATAAGGGCAGGACTATGGAATTAGAAATCCCAGTAATTACTTAGTACTACAAATTAAACATACAGCAGTCTAACTCAGAGATACACTGGAATAATGAAATTCAGAAACCAGACATTAAGTAGTGAGGTTTCCTCCACAGAAGAGAGGCAAAACCTTAGCGCACAAATCAAAAAATCCTCTTGGCAGCTTCATTTCAAGTCACTAATTAAAAAGAAGGCTCCAAACTTCTGCTCCTCTGTGGAACACAAACAACTCCCTCTGTACCCAAACTATAGATCGCTATCTTCACATCCGTCCTGCCAAAAGGCTGTGGAGAAGCCAGCTCACAAAGCACACCTACCCAAACCCAGTGCTACAGCTGACGGAGCTTCAGCTCCAGGCCCTCATCCCCCAGATGTTTCTTCATTTAATAGCCAACACCATCCTCGGGACCAAGGCCACCCAAATACCCGCTGGTGAGGTCAAACCCTTTTTTCTCCTCCTTCCTTCCTGCACCTCACTGCTGTTTCAACACCATGCCTTAGGGCTCCATTCCCAGTCGCTGGGATCTGAATCCACTTCAGGGCTCAAAAAGAGACTGTGCTGGAGGGCTCCATTCCTAGTAAATATATAATCTACTAATACGTCCTCAGGAGGGGTAGCAGAGGGGCAGGCACTGATCTCTTCTCTGTGGTGACCAGTGACAGGACCCAGGGAACAGCTGGAGCTGTGCCAGGGGAGGTTTAGGTTGGATCTTGGGAAAAGTGTCCTCCCCCAGAGGGTGGTTGGGCACTGACCAGGCTCCCCAGGGCAGTGGTCACAGCACCAAGGCTGACCAGAGCTCCAGGAGCATTTGGACAACACTCTCAAGGACAGGGTGGGATTGCTGGGGTGTCCTGGGCAGAACTTGACGATCCTTGTGGGTCTCTTTCAGCTCAGGGTGTTCTGTGATTCCAGAAGAGGCTGACATAACCTAAAGCTCAGTCTCAGTGTTCACTATGGTATAACTTTCCTAAAGCTTTAATTAATGGTAGTTATTAGCTGGGTTCCTTTTTTTTTTTTCTTTTCCCTTACAAACTCTTGTCAATTTGACCTCTAAATCACCAAAGCTTTGAGTTTCTCTCGATTAGCTCTGATGAGCTTCAATAAACAAAGCTTGAGGGAGCTGAGGATTGGATGTCCGGGTTTTTAAATTTATGGTCCTTCTAAGACATGTTGGACTAACCAGAAGATACAGAAGAGATTAACAAAGACATTAAGGCCTGAGAGTCAGAGACTCTCTCTCTAAGGAGGATGATAAGAGAACCAAAGAATGTGGATCCAATTAGACAATAAGGGCCAGAATACCAATTAAATTAAGAGAATTGTGTAACTTAGAACCAATTAACGTTATTTTGTTTGCTAAAATGTATAAATACATGAGAAGTCTTGCAAGGGACTTCTATGGCTGGAATGATTCACTAGGTGTCTCTGGACAGAATAAAGCATGCCTGGCTCACCAACAATTAAAAGGTGTATTGGAGGCTTTCACTTCTTCCTCAAGGTTTTTGGTGACATCAAAATCCCTCCTTGGGAAAAACTCTTCTTTTGTGAGGAATCTTGTGCTTTCCAGGCACAGTGGGAACAGGGATTGGTGTATGCACGCACAGCACCCAACAGCACTACAGGAAAGGCTTTTAGCATCCCTGCAGTCGCCCTCACTCCAGTGTAATTTGACCAGCAGATGGAAGCAAAAGAGCAGGCTACAAAATTTACCTAAATCCTGCTGTTTCTGGGCTTCCTGGGGGAAGACTCATAGAATAGAATGGTTTGGGTTGAGGATCATGCATTTTAAGGATCACGCAGTTCCAACATCCTGCCATGGGTAGGGACACCTTCCACTATCCCAAGTTACTCCAAGGCCCGTCCAGCCTGGCTCTGGACACTTCGAGGCATGGGGCTGATGGGGTAGAGGCAGCGGGGCAGTACAGCCGTGACCGATGAAAACAGAGGCCGGGGAAGCGAGGAGCACGGCCTGTCCGCTCTGGCGGTGCCTGGTGCTCCAGGACCATGAACAGAGGGGCTTGGGGGAACATCCGTGCCCGGCCCTGCACACCACGACCCGCCCCGGCCCCGCCGCCATGACACCACGCACTGTCCCGCGCATGCGCATTGCCGCTGCCATGGCAACGCCGACGCGCGGCCACGCGCCCTGCCGGCTCTCACCGCTTCTCTCGCCTGGTAGGTGGTTCTCAGCGTCTGGCAAGAGAGCTCCATGGCGGCGGGGAATGTCGGCGAGAACACTGCCGGGAATGCCCCCAGGAACACTGCCGGGAATACCGCCGGGAACACCCGGGCCGGTACCCCGCCGAGCCCCGCGGGCGCCGCGGGGGACAGGCCCGCCCTTCCTCCCCAATCAGCCAATCGAAACACCGGAAGGTCAAATACTGACAGAAGAGATATCCAATCAAAAGTGAAGCCAGGTGAGGGAAAGGCGGGGCTAGCAGCGGTGCTGACCAATGGGCGCTGGGCTCGCCTGAGCGGCAGGGGGCTGATCAGCGGTGTGAGCACAAAAACAGGCCGGAGCAACCCAAAACGCCCCAGAACGCGACAAACCAGCCCAAAACAAGTGAAAACCAACCCAAACCGTGCAAAAATACGGCAAACCAAGCCAAACCGCCCCAAGATATGCCAAATCAACCCAAATCAACCAAAAACGTGACAAACAAACCCAAAACATCCCACAACGTGCAAACCAAGCCAAGCCAACCCAAAACAAGGGAAACCAACCCAAACTATGCCAAACCAAGCCAAAAGGAACCCCAGAACATTCCAAGCCAAGCCAAACCAGCACAGCCCTGCCCACCTCACCGATAAATACGCCCGGCTCACCTGACACAGACCAGATGTGTCCAGCCAGACAGAGACTCCACTCGGTCCCACTGTCAAGGATGCTGGCAAGTGCTAAAATGGAGACTACCACTCCACTGGTAGTCCGCAGGGCTGAGAGAAGCTCTTCGGAGCGCAGCTCAGCTGTCTGGTTGCTGCAGCCTCAGGAGTTCAGGGTCTGATTTCTTGGAGGGGTCAGTTGTGCCTGTTGGATACTGCCCAGCTTCAGTCCAGCTGGAGGAAAACCCGTGATCCTGCAAGAGGCTGATGAAACCTAAAGCTCTGTCTCAAGACCTCTCCCAAAACTCATCTTTTATGAGGAATCCTGTGCTTTCCACTCTCAGGGGTTGGTATATGCATGCATAGCACCCAACAGCTTTGTGGGAAAGGCTTTTATCATCCCTGTTCCCAAATCCAACAGCTGCCCAGTTTCAGCAGCTGTTCTTGGACAGCGTAACTACCAGGTTCTCACACCCATGCAATGCAACCTGGTCAAATGGAAAGTGTCCCTGCCCGCTGCAGGGGGTTGAAATGAGATCTTTAAGGTCCCTTCCAACCCAAACCTTTCTGGGCTTCCATACTAATGGTTGCTTAGCATCTTATCCTCAAAAACATGTTTTCCAGATGTCCTGACCTTCCTCCAAACACACTCCTTAGTACCACTGTCAATATCCCCTTATCCTTGTGGTGTCACTCAGTTCCCACCCAGGATGTTTCCCCTGCCTTTTCCTTAAACTCCCCCATTCCAGTATAGGCCAACACAGGCTTTGTGTTTCCTTGAGATCCCTTCACTAAGTACCTCCAAGTGCACATATCTCTTACAACCCTTCCCTCCCTCCTTTCAGTATGTCTCAGTTTCCAGAATGTCCTAATCGAAAACATGACTTTGGTGTATGTTCACAGCTCAGACAGTTGTGCTGCAAATGTAATGTACTTTCACCCATCTAATTAAATATATATCTCTTTTATTAAATCTGTCCCATAAAACATGGAGTTTTTTCAAAATGGATCAGATTAATGTTCCTGCATCTAACTTAGGTTCCCTCCTACCAGAAATTTGCATTCAGTTTAGTTTGCCTTAACGTGGCAGTAGAGTGGGTAATAACTTTGGTTTTCCATTATTGGTTGCTTCTGTTTTATGGCTCTGAAAGAGAGGTGAAGACAATTAAAGTTAGGATTCAAGCCATCCCAATTATGTTTCCAAGATCATTACTGCTGGGAGAATAGCCTTGATTTGAGGCTGTGCTCCACTGGAGAGAGTTTTCCACCATGAGTGTTAGAGGAATAGTGGTATCTTAATATGGGGTTTTCTATTGTTTTGATGGATAAAGAGAGAGACTCTTCAAATCCTTGGAACAAAACTTGAAGGTAATTTTCACAAGAACTGTCCATGGAGGCAAATGCCCACCTATAGTCAGGGAGGCTGTGTTCAAGACTGTGAAATCTAGGCATATGTTAATAGACATAATTAAATAAAAATAATAATGTTCAAGTAAACAACTTCATAGCAAAATTTAAATATTTCCCTATTGGTCTTATAACCAGAATATAGGTGTATCACACTGGTACCTTAGGATGGGCAAGCCAAATGTGTATTTCATCTGTGCTTTGACAGCTCTAGACCTCACACAAGAAAGCTGTAGGCACTGACCACCACTTAAACATTTTTGCCATCCACTTTTAGTGTTACCTTAAAGTAAGTTACTATGGGACAGGAAAGATGATGGAGAAGCCTAAGGCTGACCTTATAAATTTCTTTCCTTTACACACAGAACAAACAAAACAAATTACCTTCCAGCCAGTCACCCCAGACTCCCATCCCAGCCTGCACTGGACACTCCATCGTCTACTAGCAGCTGGTTCAGAACCACGGGAGGTGTTTAAGGAAGTATAATGTTGATAAGAGTAATTGCTGTAAGGCTGGGAACAGCTGTAGGCTGGTGGGTTGGTTTTTTTTTTTTAATTTATGTATTTATTTTTAACTGTCTGCAGAGCTTGTGCAAGGTTGGGAGGGTTTGTCTGGATGGTCGGATGTCTTTCAGTAGTTAACACAGCTGCGGGAACAGACAGTGCTTGTGTTGACATACCATTCACACTGCTATAAAGATTACTAGAAAAGGTTGAAAACAGATGTACTGTTTTTCCCTAACAAGCCTCTTTTTAGGGGGCGGGATGCTTAGCACCTATAGGCTGCCTTCTTTCCCCAGTTAGAGCCTATTGGGAAAAAAAACTATAAAAAACTCCTGTGAAATCCTGTCAGATGGGATTGTGATTGCCTCGGGGGAGGATTGCTCCTTGGATGGCTGCTGCAGAGCAGAGCGCTGAGGCCTGCCTTGTAAAGTCAGAATGGGACACAGAGGACAGCCTGGAGAATAGTTTAGAAGCTGTAGCAACAGGTCTCCAGAGGATAACGAAGAGGAGAAAGAAATGGTATCGGAAACAGTGGTACAAGAAGAAGCAGCTGAACCTCGAAGAACGTCAGAGAGTTAACGTAGGTTTCTTAAAAGTTTGGTGGAAAGAGAAATGTTGGAACGGTTGAAATTTTGGTAAGGCAGCCTGGTAACTGGAGAGTGTAAGCCTGGAGCTGGTGTGTGTGTGAGGAGTTTTGATAAGGCAGCGGGGTTTTTGAAGAAGTAGAGCAAAAGGGAAGACTGATTCTTGTTACTGTAAAAGCAGAAGTGGGAGATTTGAGAGAACTTTCAGTGTGGAGATAATGGAATGGGAGAGGATACAACCATGGCCTATGCTTTTGTGAAGTAGGGACCTAGGAAAAATCTTGAGGAGGACCAAAAGTGTAGATGTTTTGTTTGGTGATGGGGTTTATTTTTTTGTTTTTCTTTTTTTTGTTTTGTTTTGGGGTTTTTTTGAGGATATGGCTCCCAAGGTGTATAACAGAAAGGTTGTGAGGAAAAGGTGGAGGAAAACAAAATGCAATGAAGGAACTCTAAGAAAAAAAATTAAGATAAGCTACTATGTAAACTCTTATTATCTTATGCATGTGAGGTGTTAAAACATAAACTATATTTTTTTTTGCTCTTGTGGATATCAAGGATGAGATTAATGGGAACGTTGAAAGATGTGGTTATGAAGTGAGAAGTAAATGTATATGAGAAAATGCCTAGCTCTGATGTAAGCTTGAACACTGTTGTCTTTCCCTGTGTCCTTGCAGGAAGGAGCTGTGAGGGTATGTAAAAAGGACAAGGAGAAAGCTTTAGTTTGGTTGTGCTTTAATGATCTCGGAGAGCCTAACCTACAGCTCATATACGTTCAAAACCTTTAGTCTGGTGTTGAATTGCAGGGAAAAACATGCGTTTGATGGACTTGGGGGTTGAACTTGTGCAGCAGTGTGGCAGATGGCATGTCTTATTAGCCTGTGAATTCTTGGTTTTGACTAACAAAAGGGGCTTGAAATTAATAAAGTCCTTATGTTTAAACCTTCAGGGAAATAGGTGTCCTAAGACCAAGCACAGAACCAGTTTATGCAGGGAAGGACTAGATACCTGTGCCTATGGTTAAAAACTTTAGCACAGCTAAGGGTTTATTTTGGAATAGCTGACAGTAAATAAAATTTACTCAGAAAACTATTGCAAAATAACACTAGTAATGGTAACTACTGAGTTTCCTGGTGTCCAGGTCTTGTAGCAGTATTAAGTCTCCATAGCTGGTGTATATGGCAGAGAACAGTATCCTCGAGAAAAGCTCAGCTCTTTGTTCCCAAAAGTGTCTGCCAATCCCCCCCAGCAGAGCAGTCTGGACCCTTGGCCCACTAGTTGCTGTTGTAGTCACCACTTTGAATCCATCAATTGTGCTAAAACAGCTGCCTTTTGGTTAATATGACCAAATACGTCTTGCATTTCAGACCTCCCTTCTCTTCCAGTGTCTCTTCATCTTCTTGTTGGGGTTGGTTTGGCTGCTTGCCTGTTTGTTGGCCGAGTCTTTGCTATTTTTTATTGCAATAAATTGGTTGTTTGGTTTAACGGCTCAGTTGCCAACGAAACTGAATATTGTGACTAGGTAATTATTGTGACTAGATAATGATCTCTGGCTGCTTTTGGAAACAATATTCTCAGCTGCACCTCGATGTTTATTTTCCTGTAAATGTCTCAACATTTCCCTTGCAGCGGGAAACCCATTATCCAGTTTTTGAAGCTTACTGCTGGTGACATTTTCCCTTCATTTTTTATTAATAAAACGTGCTGCATTGTCACTTTAACACAAATTATGAGAGAATGCTCTTGATTGGGTGGATAAACTGAGAAAGCTGTAAAATCATAACCTTTCCGTTAATCCACTTCAATCTCAACCCCGGCTTATTTTTTATTTATTATTTCTGTGACTTGCTGTTTTTCTTTTTGTAATAGAACAATTCTGTTGAAGAGCTGAGTGTTAATCCTGGAGGGGAGGGAGCATGGCAGGTGTGTCCCTTTCTGGGCTGCTCAGCACAACACTGGAGAGTCTCCAGTGAAGGGCACAAAGATGATTACGGGGCTCCTCTGATGAGGAAAGGGTAACTGAAGGACCTGCACCTGTTTAGTCTAGAAGACTGAGAGGGCGTAATTAACGCATATAAACATCCCAAGGGTGGGTGTAAAGAGGATGGTGCCAGACTCTTTCCAGTGGTGCTCAGTGACAGGACGTGGAGCAATGGCCGTGAACTACAACACGGGCAGCTTCACCTCAACAGGACGAAGAACTTCTTCACGCTGAGGGTGGCGGAGCACTGGAACAGCTGCCCAGGGTGGGCGTGGAGTCTCCCTCTCTGGAGACACCCAGACCCACCTGGACGGGTTCCTGCGTGACCTGCTCCAGGCGACCCCGCTCTGGCGGGCGAGGAGAGCGTGGCCTGAGTGATCTCCAGAGGCCCCTTTCCAGCCTTAACAATTCCGCGATCCCACCGGGACCGCGTCCATGACCCGCCGCGCTTCCCGGCACCCCGCAGGAAGCTGCTTGCAGGAGCCCCGCGGAGTCGGGGCCGGTTTCCCTGAGGATTCCCGGTCCCGCCCCGGGCCGGTTTCCCTGAGGATTCCCGGTCCCGCGGGTCCCCCCGCGTCCCGCCCTCCCTGCCGCCGGCCCGCCCTCCCCGTCACGTGCCGGGGGCGCGCACCGGGTGCACGATGATGGTGGCGGCGGCGGCCGGCGGCGGCGGGTAGAAAATGGCGGGTTTCGAGGAGCTGCGGG
>JAWMRA010000090.1:67230296-67245706 GCA_035584735.1 Pseudotriccus pelzelni | reverse complement strand
TAAACTCTGTAGTAAGGATTAGGGAAGGCAAAGTCAAAATACTATAGTTCAGTCCTCAAAATCTTCCACAATTAACCCAAATAACTGAATGAATGGTATTATTTTCTTTGAAGAGATCTTTGTGTCACATGTTGCCAGAATGTGATATGAAAATAACAGGAATTTTTTTGGTGACATTTGAAAAATCAATTTTGTTGGCTAAACAATGTGTGTCTATTGTATGATATATATATATGTATATATATATATGTATATATATATATGTATATATATATATACACACACTGTATACAGTGTGATAGAATGTCACTTTTTAAACACCCTGCCTTGCTGGGCCATCCTTCCAGCAGTGAGACCTAATGTGCCCGTCTCTGTTCATGCCTGCCTTTAACACTCTGTCTAAAATAAAGGGAGTTTCTTAATTTCTGCATAGTTTGTTGTGAAATAAAGTAAGGAAGTGCTTAAAATGTGTTGGAAGACAGGTCGTAATACTGATTAATCTGATTTTTTTTGTTCTTGTTTGCTTGTTCCTTGAGCCAGTTACTTTGTGTTACAGAATGTGTTTCTGCCTGGGAGTTGCATTAAGGTTTTGTTACTATTGTTTCAGTGTGGAAACAAGACTGTGAAATTATTAAAGCAGCCAAACTGTGTCCTGGACGCTTTGTTTCTTTATTTTAAACCATCTGTGCTCTTCTGTTTCGTGAGGGTGTGGGTAGTACCTAAGGTACGATGGTGAAAAGTAGGTGCTTCATTATGCTCCTTGAAAAGGTGTCCTTGGGGCACTCTTGTCTCAGCTGTGCTTATCTCTCTCTCTCCTCTCCAGAATATGGTATCGAGTTTTCGTGTTTCTGAACTGCAAGTGTTGCTGGGGTTTGCTGGACGTAACAAAAGTGGGCGCAAACATGACCTCCTGATGAGGGCTCTGCACTTAGTCAAGAGCGGCTGCAGCCCGGCAGTTCAGATCAAAATCCGAGAACTCTATAGGCGTCGGTACCCAAGGACGATCGAGGGACTCTCAGATCTATCGGCAATAAAACCTGCGGCTTTCAACCTGGACAGTAGTTCCTCTCCTGTGGAGCCTGAGCTGGCTGTTTCTGGCATTCACCCACTCCCTTCTACTTCAGTCACGCCTCAGTCTCCTTCTTCGCCTGTCAGATCCGTGCTCCTCCAAGACACTAAGTCTCACTTTGAGATGCAGCAGCCGTCGCCTCCAATCCCACCCGTTCATCCTGATGTCCAGCTGAAAAGCTTACCTTTCTACGATGTGCTTGATGTGCTCATAAAGCCCACGAGTCTAGGTAAGTGTTTACCACCTCTGCAGATGGCTTAATTGATGAAATAAGTGTTGCTTCTGACAGTACTGAGCCCAGACTTAAATAGCTTTTTGCACCTGAGGAGAACTGGGAATGCCCTTCCTTTCTCATCTTTACGCTTGCCCTCTCTGCACCACTTGTCCCCAAAAGTGCAAAGCTACACTTTACAGAAAATGGTGTTCTCTTCTGTAAATGTAATATGATTAAAGACTTTTGTCTTTTGAATATTAAATAATAGAGCCAGACAGTTTAGTCGGAAGGTACCTACAATGCTGAAGAGTAATAAAAAAATAGTCGAAGAGTAATAGTTAAGGATATTGCCCAAATGCCTTTTAAACACTGTCAGTCTTTGGGGCATTGACCACCTCTCCAAATAGCCTGTTTTGGTGTTTGATCACCCTCCTGATAAATAAATGCTCCCTAATACCTTGTCTGAACCTCCATGTTTTGGCTGAAAGATTTGGACCTGAAAACTCTGCCTGTTACAGATGAGGAGCAGTTCTATTGGGGTCGGCTGGACAAGTGTTTCAGAGTCTCAGTAACGTACAAGTTGCAACAGTGTAAAGAGAACAAGTTCATTTGTTTATTTTACCCTTATCTCACTGCAACAATTTTGCAGTCTCTGACACCTGCCACTGAAAGAGATACTTTGTGCTGGGATGCTCAGAGTTGAGCTCAGAGCGGTGAACGTTTCCTAGCCTAAAGATTCTAGCCATACGGGATGTTATAATGTGGAGTGGACCTTTGTCTTCCAAATAACCTGAAATCCAGTTTGTCTTCCTCAAGTGCCTCAGTCTTCTATATTTAATTATTTGAATCTACATTTTCTGTCTTGAAATTCAAGGTGGCTTACCTTAAATGGCAAAAAAAGGGTTACTTAACTATTTAGTAATATTGCAAACTTTTTGTGCATCCTATTAAACATTTTATTTTTTAAACTGATCGTAAAGTCTTTTAGTCGGTGACTTGTATTCATTGGTCATACACCTAAAGTACCTAAAGCAGAAAACTTTACTAACAAATATTATTTACAGTGCCTGTTGTCACTTGTCTGTGTGTGTTGTGATACCCTTTAGAGGCGGGTTTAATATCAACCTGGGTATTGGACAGCTCTGGCTTGTGCTGTCACTACCTTTGCAGAGATAACCTGTCAGTGCCACAATGTCCTGGATGAGCAAGGAAATCAGATATGAGGAGTAATTGATATGCAAATAATGGACCCTTCAGATGTTACAGGGATATGGTAACATTGGCTGAGAATCACACTGATCATGGATTCATGTGCAAATTTGGTATCTTTTATTTAATATTTTTATATTTATGTGGATAGCTTATAGTCCTGGTTAGTAGATCTTGGTAACTGGGGCATGGAACAAACAGTTTTTGGGTGTTTGGGAATTAAGGATTCAGATAACAGGTAGGTCGGAGAGTTCAGTCCACTTCACTGCAACCTTTTTAAAAAAGGGATGAGTGTAGGTATTGTTTTGCACTAACATGAGAGCACAAGTGTAAGTGTGGGGTTTTAACTCACACTTAAATAAAAAAATATTTCTATGGTCCTTTTTACATGTACTCAAGTATTATTTTAAACTATCAAGTGCTTATTGTGGTGTGTATGTGCATGTGTGCACAATGTAGCTGTTTGTACCTGTTTGAAGAACTTGATGTGTGTTTGTTCCACCTGGGCTCTATTTCATGTTTGTCTTTTTTTGTGTGTTTTTTCTGGGCATAGAGATATTATCTGCTCAATATTGCAGTGTTCAGGGCAGTCCAGCTCTTACAAGTATGCCTGGTTTAGTTGTGCTATTTTTGCATTTGTTCTTCTTGCTGCTCATTTTAAATTGGACGTGTCTAATCTGCCTTTATTTCAGGTAAAGATTTCTAAGTTTTCAAGTTGAAAGAAAGTAAAAAAGTAACATGTGCATACTATTGACCTTTAATACTGAAATCTTGCTGCTTCCCATGACTGACAGACAAGTTGGATTCTGATATGAAAGTTGTAGTTATTTATTTTTATTTTTTTTCGCCAGATGCTACTGATGGGTAATTCCAGACACAAAGTCTAGCGGGCTTCTCTGGAACTAGGAGTTGTGGTCTCTCCCTCCCTCCCCAAAGGTTTAGTTACCCTTAGCTGTTTCTGAATTTTCCAGCTGCCCATTGATAACTTCTGGTGCGCGTTCTCTTCCTGTAGTACATTGCAGGAGTTGTCAGCATCTCAACGGTCCTCCTTTCGTCAGGTATCCAGTGTAGGAGAAAGGATTGTAACACGGTTTGCCAAGCTGCTTTAGTACTGAAGTGTAACATAACGTTAAGCCATCTGAGTGTAGTTGAATGAATGATTTGTTCCTTTGCTTTCCTTGTGACAGTGACATGCAATTCAACCGCAATTTAAGTTTGTGTTCAGTGACTTATGCCTCATTCCAGGAAAAACTCAGTTGCAGATCCTGCTTTAATCAATGACTTTAATCACCATGGTTCACCCTCTTTTGTGTCTCTCTCTTTCTAGTACAGAGCAGTATTCAGCGGTTCCAAGAGAAGTTTTTTATCTTTGCTTTAACACCTCAACAAGTCAGAGAAATCTGTATTTCCAGGTAAGAAATGAGAGCGTGGCATATTGTAAGTACAATTCTGCAAGATTTCGGGAGAAAGTGTGGGGTTTTTCATTCATTTTGTTCATCGCATGCTCTGTAGATGCAGAGCGATAATCCTCACTGAAGTTATGCTGAGTTTATCTGTCATGTTTTCTTCAGGAACAACTGTGCATAGAATGTGTGCATTTGGGGTAAATCCTACCCCATTAAAGAGTTAACATTTACTGATTTTTAAATAATTGACACTGTTTAGAGAGGTGGAAAGCTTCTCTTCTGTGCCTCCTGCATGTTTCCTGTCTGCAGGAATGGAAGGCTGCTTTTATCGTTTGTCCCAGTGTTCATGTTGTTGCAAGGCCTGTGGTGTAAACCAAATAATTCATAGGTGCTTTTTGCTCTCTGGCAGCATCAGACTTTATTGGTACTATAAACTCTTGATAGAGGATGCTGATCCTGAAGTCCTGCATAACTTGGCAGTAGCTAAACAGAAGTGTCGCTTGTAAGACTTGTTCATAGCTCAATAAAAGAAAAATAGGAGCAAAGTTTAGTGATGCTGGGGCAGGTGTGCCAGTTCTGTCTGTGTGCAATAGGAATATGAGTCCTGCTGTCTTAATGGGTACTTCTCTTTTTTTCTTCTCTTTGTCACAGGGACTTCTTGCCTGGAGGCAGGAGAGATTACACAGTCCAAGTTCAGCTAAGGTACCTTTTCTGTAGCATTCTCTTGAAACTTCTTAATTGGCTAATGTAATGTAAGTCTGGGTGTTTGTGGGGACACTTGAAAATTATGCTTTCTCTTTTTTGTGGACACAGGTTATGCCTAGCAGAGACAAGCTGCCCTCAAGAAGATAATTATCCTAATAGTTTGTGTATTAAAGTAAATGGGAAGCTGTTTCCATTGCCAGTAAGTGTTTGTACTCATTTGTGGCTTCTTGGTGACTTATGTAGTATGTGTTTTTCTGTAATTTTAGCTTTCTAAATAGTCAAACTGTTAGTTATCACTCAAATTCTTCTAATGTTAGGCATGTGATTTGTACATTTGCTGTGTGAGAAAGCCATTCCTGCTATTAATCATGTTACAGCCACTGCATGGGCTAATTGCGTTTTAGCCACCTATAGCAAACCTCTTCTACTGCAGTTAATGTAACGCAGTATGTCAGAAACAAACCAGTGTCTGCTTGGAGAAGCCTCCTCATAAGTCCTTAGACTGAGTTTATTTGAGGGTAGTAGTTCTTGCTGTGTGGGCAGTATGAATTTGTGATAGGCTTAAATTCTTCCTTGTCACAAGAGAATGGCATCACCTTCTTGTGTGTCACTTGTACATTGCCCTGCATCTGCTCTGGGTAGAGCAGAGTTCATTGTGGGAATGAAGAACAGTCACTTTCTTAGGGTTTCTACCGTTTGCTGACACTGGGACAGAAGTGTTGGCAGTCACACTTCACTGGTGTCTGATGTTGCAGTACATGGGCAAGGTCACCTGCGTGGATATATGCAGAAAGGGAAAAGCACCCTCATTCTCGAAATTACCTCTGGAATAGGTTTCTCTGTTCAAGAGAACAGAGAGAAACTCTTACACAATCCATTCAGAAATAGTTCTGGAAGCTATAGAAGATAAAAAAAGTCATGGTACAGAGGTTTTTTCCAGCAGTGGGCTTCCAGTGATGCTGGGTGGGGGGAGAAAGTGTGAAACTTCTTTTTCGGAATGCTTGTAACCGCCTTGGTGTGTCAGATGTGTTGTCCTGTACCCCTCCCTCCCTTATGCAGCCATGACTTTTTTTTTCTGTGCCTCTATGCAGATTAAATGAGATTCTTCAGCTTCTCTTCCTCCTACTTCTGTCTTCAGGGTATAAGAGGGTTTCTTTTGTATGTTTTCTGATCAGTACTTTTTGCAAGTGACACATTGTCTGTGATGACCTTGAGCATTTTCTCCTTTCTTTGGCAGGTTGTCTTAATTTCTTACAGCAACCAACTAAAAAGAATTGGGTCTGTTGTTGTCTTGTGAACATCAGTGTCTTGTTAATACAGATTACAGGTTTTATAGGAGTTAATATAGTTTACACCCTGCTGTGCTGTGTTGTGCTCTCCATTTTGTGAGTAACTTGTCATAGTCATGGCAGAAACTGTTTGTAGTCTTGGATTATTGCTTTGCTTTAGATCTAAATCCTGTAGATCTTCCTGTGTGTAATAAGATGATTCTTTCATCTGTTTAGCAGAACTTTAGGTGAGAAAGTGAATAAAACACCGTTGTCTTGGCAACTTCCTTTCCCCTCCTCCTTCACCATGAGCTGAATGACAAATACAGTCTCAGTCTGAGTGCTTCTGCAGACATTTTTTAGTTGATTTGTTCACTGTCTGCATCCTCTGATGCAGAGGTTCCTTTCTGTTTCAGGAAGTGTAAGATAACCTCCTTCCCTCAAAGACCAGCATTGTCTGTCTCAGTAGTGTTGGTGTTAGGTAATTAATGAGTGATACCAGTCTCTGGTGCCAACTTGCACAGTTCCTAAGTGAGCACTGTCCTGTCTTTCCCTGGTATGGCAGTTCTCGCCTCTGCAGGTGTCTGTAAGTTATTCTTGGTCATCTCCTTGACTGCAGTCCTTATCAGAAGCTTCATGGAAATGCTGCCAGTGTGCCAGTGCTAGTTCAGGTTGTGCCTGATCATGTTAACACTGTTTCCTTGTATTCCTGCATCTGTGTCCTCCTCTTAGGGTTGGTTGTGAATTAAAAGGAATAAATGCAGAGCTTGCCCTTCTGATAACAAGGATTTGATACTTGCTGCACTACAGCAGGGCTTCTGCTGTTGACTTCTCCTCTAGGGAAGTCAAAAGGTAATTTGCTTTTTGTCTCAGGGGACCTCCATGGACCACTGCAGGTCCCTTTCAAAGGCCAAATATGCCAGGGCAGGTCGGAAATAGCCAGATAAATTTCCTGGCTATAGCGGATTATACCTGCTTTCAATAATATGGTTCTTGGAAGAAGTGTGTAAGACTTAAGGTCCAAATAATGTTGGCAGTTGCTTGCCGCTGGAGTTGGCAGCCTGACTAAACAGACCACTCTGGTTGTGAAAGGCAAGCAGAGCGTTCTCAGCTTCTGGAGGATAGGAAGGGAAGGTTTCAAATTTGTTGTAGGAGTGTTAGGGTGAATCTGTTCTCAAGAAAGAAGTCTGTGGAAGAAAACCTCTGCAAAAGCTTCACTGAAATGAGTCACGTGCACTGCAGAGTCTGTCTCTAAAAAGGGAAAAAAATTGGGAAATGTAAGAGAATTTGCATTCTTTCTCTTCTGAAAGCAGGGCAGCTTCACTGTGGGTTGGAGGCAGCAGGGTTATGGTATGGATGGAAATACCCTCCTAAATATTGCAAGAATGGTGTATTCATCCACTTAAGATCATTAGTAGAGAAGGAACCTGCTACAGCAAAGCTATAAGGAAATATACTTTATAAATGGCTGCAGCTGTTTTGTCTGGTTAAAGAAATGGCGAATCATTCCATCTTTTAAATGTGAAATTGTCAGCAGTCCCCATGAGTCTGCTGCCTCTGTGTTCTAGGGTAAAGCACATGTGGTGAGGTGCCTGGTCACTCATCTGTGATGAGCACCACTAAAGGCAGTGATTATCCTATGGCATGCTGGTCTAGTGGGTGGAAGAGGCTGTTTTTATCTCTTTTTTTCATTATTACTGTTTTTATTTTCAGACTTACCATCTTTCAGAGTGTCATGTCTCCCAAGCACTAGGCTGTGAATGCATGGGTTTCTCTGGGTAAAGAAATACACATTTTTTCCAGCATATTCTTTCTGGGACAGTTTCTTTCATGAAACAACACTGTCTTGAACTAAATGAAATCTGTCAGTCAGTTCTGTGCGAGACTGAGCTGCAGTTTCTTGTTGGTGTCCCTCAGGTGCAGGATGAGTTTGAGGTGAGTGACTGAAAGCTGTCTGTGAGCTCAGAGCAGAGATCCTCAGAGCTTCTGTTGCAGGCTGGCTTGTTTTCATCGTGACAGATGCAGAGCGAGAGGAATAAGATGCATGCTGAGGAAGTTGGAGTGAGATGATCTCTAAGGTCTCTTCCAACCCAAACCACCCTGTGATTCTGTGATCTCTTAAATACAGCTGATATTCTATGTACAGTCCTCCTTCGGGGGCCTTGGCAGAGGACAGGTAACACTTGTTGCTAATGGGACCAGGTGTAGTTCATGCAAGGCGAAGCAGGTACCAAGGAGATGTGGGGCTCTTGGAATAAGACTTTGTTTCTTCAGTAGAATCAGTGAAGTGTTTTCTCTGTCTGAAACACTGAGTTAACTCTTCATGTCGTGCTGTGTTTGTCACTAAGGCTGTGTCCTTTTGATGTTCCACTCTGTCCCAGTGGGGTATGGGACAAAAAGGATGAAACATCATATAACCTTTTACTCTTCCAGTGAACTTAACTGATCCCAAACTGTGTTCTCTTCCACCTTTTCAGCACTTCTGTAAAACCCTCTTAAAACAAAGAATGTCTTGTAATTGTGCTTAACTTAGTGTTAGACTGTAAAAGACTGATATTTCTCAGAATAAAGGTTGGATTTGGTCTCCAGCCTAGAGGGCCTCTAGGTTTACCTGCTTCCCATAGATCTGTTTAAAACAAGTCTGTGTCAGCAGACTAGGTAACACATTAATTGTCCTTTCTTCCCACAGGGATATGCTCCACCACCAAAAAATGGAATTGAACAGAAGCGACCTGGCCGTCCCTTGAATATCACATCTCTAGTTAGGCTGTCATCAGCAGTGCCAAACCAGATTTCCATTTCCTGGGCTTCTGAAATTGGAAAGGTAACCTTCATGTTCTGTAGGATGTGGGAAGTTGTCTGAATGACCTCTTCTAGCGTTCCTGTCCCCCTGCTGCCTGATGTGGCTGGCAAAGCACACATCAGCGAATGTTTAGTGTTAGATGGCTGAACTCACTGTCAGTGCCAGGAAACAAAGCTTGCTCTAAAGCTGTGGTAGTTCTCAGTAACACATATAAGATTCACATACAGATGGAAAGACTTCCTTATGGGATTCACATTAGAAAGCTTCCTTTTAGGGTTTGTTTGAAATGCATCTCAAAAATAGCAAACCCTTTTTGTGTAAATAGTAAATTCCCCTGTGCATTTATTAAGGAAAGAAAGGGAGAGTGCAAGGAATTTCTGACTTCATCTTAGGTCTAAATAACTGTTGCAGCACCCTTTCAGCTCTTGGCAAATCAAAAACTACTTCTTCCTTTATCTGTGACTGGTTGTGTAAATTCTGGATTCAGTTACCAAAGTACTTTGCTGTATAAGTTGTTCTTCAAAATCAAATTCTATGGATTGAAGACACCACATATTTCAAAGAGAGACTCCAGTATAAGCTTTTATATTAAAATTTTAAAAATAAATTGCAGGGAAAGCTGATGTTCAAAAAAAATAAATGAAGGGCAGCGTTGACATCAAAGGGTGATTTTTCTAAATCAGAGGTGGAGGGGAAGATCTAAGTTGTTGCTTTCCAATCAAAGCACAGAATCTTTAAATGACTCCAGTTCTGTGTGTGGTCTTGGCTCTTCTGCTGACTCCAGCTTTCTTTCCCCCCTGTATTGCCAAAGCATGTTTTCATGGAAGCAGATGAGTTGGAATGCTTGGACATCCTCCCTCTTGCCCTGAGAGGCGAAGAGAGTTCTTTGGTTTAAAGCTGGTGCCAGAACTCGTGTAGCAGCCATTGCTTTTCATCCTCAAAGGGAGACCCCGGGGGACTGCGTGGGGTGTCAGCAGCTCCTGTGGTGTTGGCATGGGCTGGGCTGATAGTGAAGGGCTGCTGAGCAAAGGGGGCATAAACCCCTCAGAGCTGGGCAGACTGGAGCCTGTAGCATCCTCCCTCTAGGTAACAGATGGTCATTCTTTATGAAAAAAAGCAAGCAAAACCAAAAATCCTTATTTCTTAGTGGTTTCACGTGCAATCAGATCAATTTGTCTGCACACCTAGGTAAGAGCTGTTTTTCCTGTGGGTGGTAAAGGAAGAGCAAGGCTGTAGGTGTTGACTGCAGTGTGTAGCAGTGCAGTACCCAGGCAGCGTAGGAGCCAGAGGAAGGTGGCTGGCAGAGAGTGGAAATAAAAGGTCACGGACCGTGCTCATTATACAGATGAAACCATTATTATCCTGCAGCAGTGGGGCTTGCAGACTTTTCATTAGCGACCTCAAAGAGGGAGTGAGCACTGAACAAAAGAAGCTGGCAAGTGGTGTGAGTTAGGGAGGAGTAGGAAATGCCGGGGAGTGGGGCCAGGCTCAGCGGAGTGAACACGGTGTAACAAGGCTGGGCTTAGAAGTGCAGAACAAGCTACAGAAAAGGTAGAAAGAAACTGGGGCAATTCTGTGCCATCTGAAGGTGTAGTGTTTGCACCATAAAGACCATTTATCTTCTATCATGTGATCCTTTGAACTCCCCACTGACGCTTTAAAAGGGAAGGATTTGGGAGACAAATGTAAGAAGTTCTTAAAGACTGTGTGTATGAGATATGTCGTTATCTAATTGATCTCTTCAAGAAAAGAGCCAAGGTTGTCTCTTGGTTGTGGAATTATTTTTCTTAGTTGTCATAATTAGAGTAAGACCATTGAATTTGATTGCCCAGAGGATTCTGGCATAGTGTTGGTCTTCCACAAAATTGAAGTTGTCTGTCAATGTTTTTAATAATAATTAAGCAGAAACTCAGGTTTTTGTTTTTACTGTATGCCACTGCTAGTGTAAATAATGATCTATTGACATAGTGGAAGTAGTGTATGAAATCAACATTTACCCTTTAATCACTCTCCTTTTAGAGCTACTCCATGTCTGTGTATCTCGTCCGTCAGCTCACGTCAGCCATGCTTTTGCAGAGGTTAAAGCTGAAAGGTATCAGAAACCCCGACCATTCCAGAGCACTAAGTAAGTCTCACTAACTTGCCTGTCTGTACTTTTGGTGGGTGGTTGGTGTCTCTCTAAAGCTAAAACTGGCATTGCAGAAGGGATTTGCAGCATTTTGAGATGAAAGTCCGTGCCCAGGGTGTCACAGGTTCCCTTTGTTGTTGCTGAGCTATCACACTTTTTTTTAAGTGAGGGTCCCCTGTGCTGGTAGGGAGCACACCTAGAGATCCCATCTGAAATGTCCTTATGGGAATGCCATGAGCACCCCTGACTGTGCTGGGCTGTGAGGTGCAGGTAAATATCCTAAATTCTCTTCACTCCTACCTTACTCATCGATAATCATTTTATTCATCTCTTCACATGTTGGGTTGAGTTTGCTCTGCTAACCATGTGGCTGTGTAGTGCATCTGCAATCAAACAATATTAAATAATGTTGTGATGCAGTTTGCCAGTCACTGATATGTAGTGAAGCTGTTGTTTGATATTGCTATGAACTAGTTTCCTAAATGCTTAATTTTTTAGATGGCTGGGGAAAAGTACATGTACCAGTGAATCAAGATTAACATTTGAAATAATGTCTGTGTATAACTTCTTACTTTATTTTAATAGTTAAAGAAAAGCTAACCGCAGATCCTGATAGTGAGATTGCCACAACCAGTCTACGGGTATCTCTGATGTGCCCTGTAAGTATGGCTGGAAATTTACAGATACAGATTTGCATTTTCATCTGTAGTGCAGAATTGGGCTGCTTTTCAGAAGCCTCACTGTCTTCATATTTTGTATTAATGAGCCAATATAAAGTAGTGGGAAGAAGGGTGCATCCAGAGCACCTGGCTGTAGCAGCAGTCACCCAGCTGTGGTTAGAACTGTCAGTGCCTTCGTCGTGATGCACTGAGGCAAGTTGCCGCTTGTGTGTGTATAGTGCTGTCTGTAGAGAGAGTAATCTTGTATATTGAGGTGTTGAGGCTAATGGGGCAGGCTGATTTGTAATTAAAGGATGCGGTAAAAGTAAGTGAAATGTCGTACCTCCACATCTTGGTGGCTACGCTTATACTGCAGCTGCTATAGCAAACGAAAAGTTGATCACCTTGTAACAAGGTAATGCTGCCTTGGGGTTTCTCTTCCCAGGCAGAAATTGATCATTCTGAGTCTTACTAGAATGTGGAGCTCAGGAAAACCCCTGAATTGTTCAGTTAAAAGAAAATTGTGAAAGCAGGTACTTCAGCAGGTAATTTATTAAAAATAGGATCTTAAAAATAACATTGTTGCAGGTCCATTAGAAACGTTCCTGACTGTTTGCAGCTTTGTGAAGCCGTTGAGTGTGGATTAACTGTTCATTTAGGAGCATTGTACATCCTGTGAGGGGGTGGATTTGTTGGGAGAACCCTTAGCCCAGGGCACCTCTGTAGCAGCAGAGAGAGCTGTTTTCACCCAGTGCCTCTGGACTCACCGTTAACCATCCAGGCCTGCTTCTGTCTTTTGTTTTGACACTCTCTAAATGCATCTCCTGCAGCTGGGCAAAATGAGACTGACAATTCCCTGCCGGGCTGTGACTTGCACACACCTGCAATGTTTTGATGCTGCTCTGTATCTTCAAATGAATGAAAAGAAGCCTACATGGATCTGCCCTGTCTGTGACAAAAAGGCAGCTTACGAGAGTCTAATACTAGATGGGTAAGAGACTGGGTTAGCTACTTCTGTTCCTGAGGTTTAGCCATTTCATACTATTTTTTTTCTCAAAATACTTCAGACTGGGAGGAACTGTTAGACTCTATTAGTTTCTCCTCTCATGTAAAAAACTGTGTGAGTTGTCACCTAACTGCATCACGAGATTCTAGAACCTCAGTGTATTTCCTCTGGAAACATCCAAATGTGACGTGTACGGAAAGGTCTTCCTTTCACATTTCCCCATCTCTGAAAGGTGTTAACTTCAAAGTTGTACTCATAAAAAATTGAACTTGGTTCAAATGGTGACGATTTCTGCTTTTGTATGAAAATCTGTGAATTGCAGTAATCTTGCAGTGAAATATGGATAGGTTGGGATAATCTTTTCTGATATTTGCAAAGGTTATAATTACAGGCTTTCAGATAAGAGGAACTAAGGAGAGAGTAGATGCAGTGTGGAAGAGTGGGTGGAAGGTGATCATAACTATCTCTTGTACTGTCTCCTTTTCACTTAGAATAAAAATTTCACTTGGCATCAAAAGGGAAAATTTATTTTTCAGGCTCTTTATGGAAATCCTTAATGAATGTTCAGATGTGGATGAGATTAAATTCCAAGAAGATGGCTCCTGGTGCCCCATGAGGCCGAAGAAAGAAGCTGTGAAAGTCTCAAGTTCTCAGTGCACCAAAATAGAAAGTATGTACATCTGGGTACTGATTGCAAACCAGCAAAAAGTCTTGGAGACTTAGTTGTAGTTTGGATAATGTATGTGGGTGTGGGTGTTGGTGTTTGTTTTGTGGAGGGCTTAGTACTTCTGACTGTCTTGTAATTTGAACTAAAAAAGAAAGAGGGCATTTTTGAGCTTCGCCTTTGCTCTTTATAATAGCAGTTAAGAAAATGAAAAGGTTGCTTTTGCATCCTTAAACTGATAAGTGAAGACAAAAGTTTGTGCTTTAATGTCCTCAATGGGACACAGAATTAGTCATGGAACAGTTACTGGGCCGTAACGCTCTCTGTAGTGGCCAGGAAGGTGATCTATAAAGCAGGATCTGAGTTCCTGGTTCTGTTGTAAATAGAAGCTGCTGATGTCACCAGCCTTTAGAGAACAGTGCTTTATTTTCTTCTTCAGGTTCCAGTGTTGTTAGCAAATCCTGTTCTGTGACAGTGGCCAGTGAGGTTAGCAAGAAGAAAGTTGACGTTATCGACCTGACAACAGAAAGCTCTTCTGATGAAGAGGAAGATCCTCCTGCCAAAAGGAAGTGCATATTCATGTCTGAAATACATGGGAGCCCAACCAAAGGGTTTGTTAATTTTAAAGTTAGTTGTTATTCTGTAATGCCTCAGATAAACTGATCTGTAGGGGAAGTGGACTTGGGATCCAGCTCCACTCTTCCAGAGGAGAATTTCTAGGCCTCTCCTTGCAGAAGGTTGTATTGGTACAGTAACTTTGTACAGGCAAAACACTATTAAATAGTTTTACACCCTCACAAAAGACTTGCACTGACTGTTGCTAAGTTAGTGTCATGTTAAAGTGTGATCCCTTATCTTGCTGTTTGTTATACCCTTTATCTAGTAGTCTGCTCTGATGCCCAGGGAGTGAGGCTGCATGGTGTTTCATCCAAGGGAGGCATTTTGCTGTTTAGAATTGAGACAATCTTTTCCTCTGTCTCTCTAATAAGCTCTGGAATGTCTTGAACACTCTTGTTGGCCATGGTTATCTGTCAGTCCTGCAGCTTGCTTGGCACAGCAAACAACTTTTCAAGTCCTCTGGTAACTGCTCCATCTGTATAGTCGGGCCTGAATTCAGTGCCAGGCTTAACTTTACTGCTGTGCCACCTTATCTCTGTCCTGATCTGTGCACCTCAGCTCAGGTACTGTTTGTGGCTTCCAAATTCTCTTGTTCACGGCCTGTGGGGCACTGGAGACCTGCAGGGAGCAAGGGGCACTGGTCACGCTTGCCAGCACTCGCTGCTCCAAGCTCAGCTTTCAGTAATGGCTCATCAGTTCAGTGTTGCTATATGTGTGTCCATGTCTTGTACTAAAATGATAGTAAATAACCCCAAACTCCATCTGTTTCATCAGAAGAAATGAGCAGGTCCTCTGTGTCTCTAGTCCACCAGAATGTGTGTATGGTCTTAGGTGAGCAGAGAGTTGGTCATCTTGAACCACCTTCAGCAGCAATACTGAAATGCTCTTGCTTTTTTGTGAGGACTGTGGAGGAATCCTTCTGCAAGAGACTCTGTTTCTTATTTTTATAAGAAAAAATAGCTACAAATGCATCTCCTAATGAAGTTTCAGAAGGCACCAAGACTTTCTTCCTTGATTCTGTGTTTGAGATGGCTACCTGCAACTGTAATTGTAGGAGGACCAAGTTTTCTTGTTTCTCTATGTGTTTTCCTTACTTTTTAGGTATGGATATGGTATTTTCATTCTTCAAATCTAAGTCAAAGCCAGGCTATTGGGCAACAGCTTAATGCTGTTTACAGGAGATATCTGCTAGCTTTGGTAAAACTGTGAGGTGTGTTACAGGCAGGCTGGTGAAGTGCGAGAGGTGCTTGAGAAGAGAGGGTCTGAAATCCAAGTTTCTGACACCAGAAAGTAGCTTGAAGACAGGACTCTGGGGAGGAAGACATGAGTGGATAACACTCACAGCTGGAGGGAGTGATGTGGAGCAGCTGGGTACAGGATTCTGGGTATTTTCACCTGACTTAGAGTTTATGAACACTTTTATTCATGTGCCTGGTGCCTGAGCACCTGTGGTGGTGTCTGTAACAGTGTTGAGAAGACGTCAGGCAGCAGGAGGGAAGACAGTAAGGTTGGAGCTGGTTGCATGCTCCTGGACAGCTAAACTTAGCTAGGGCTGAGGCTTTGAGTAAAGATGGGCTTATATTTTACTTGCCACGTATGTAATCTGTGCTCCAGGGGCTGGATAAGGGTCAGTCATGCCCTTGGCATGACAGGTTGGCACT
>JAWMRA010000090.1:67177283-67190369 GCA_035584735.1 Pseudotriccus pelzelni | reverse complement strand
CTGCATAAACTTCTCTCACCTTAGAGGAATTTGTGGGGGGTGTGGTAAAAAATTGTCCCCTAGGCAAACCCATGACAGTGTGGCTTCATGTTTTCTTCAGCCATTAAGACACCATTCTGTCCTGGCACACCATGAACTTTTCCATAAAATAACGTAGTCTGGAACAGCTGGTTGGAAGTGTTTGAGAAAATCATATTTATTTTTTTTGTTTTTAATTATTAGACCAGATGCTGCACTTTCATTAACCAATTGCACGGATGTAGGAGAGTCAAAGAAAACCCTATCTGTACCCAAAATATAAAATAATTATATAATTTAGTGCCTTCCAAGTCAGGAGACACTGTTTCACCCCAGGGTATCTTTCAAGCAAGTGCACAGACCAGGCTGCAGACGCAGAAAATGTGAAGGGAGGAGAAGAGGCCTTTGACAACCTCCCCAAGCTGGGAGGCAAAGGTCAGAGAGGGGAAGGGAGCTGTTGTACTTCGGATGTTCAGCTTGTCAGAATTTGTTTAGTGAAAGAACAGAAATGTTTCCCAAAGCTCCTTTCCTGGTCCCTGAGCACATCTGTTGGTTTTTTTTTCAGGAAAAGAACTAAAATAACACGGTGGGGGGGAAAGTTAACTCCCGAACATCATACAGGGACATGGAGTGATATCCCGTTCTGTCTGTGAGGGGGGAATTGCCACCCTCTGCCCACCCTGGCAGGGCTGAGAACAAAGAGCTTCCCAGCAGCATGTTCAGGAGATGGTGTTGTTGTGGAACCTCTGGAGAAGAGGATCTGACCAGCTCCTGGAAATGCCTCACACCCAGCTCAGTGACCGTTGTGTGATGCAGCTCATCTTCAACCGGAGCGGGATTTTCAGGGGGAAACACAGAATTTTAGCCATGACAGCCTGGTTAGAACCAATGAAAATCCCAACTGCCTTCCCTCTTAACTTGTGACAGAGCATCTGTAAAAGACCGTAGCCCAAGCAAAATGATTCAGGGACATGTGGGGTTTGAGATTCCAACAGAGCCTTTCACGAGGTCTGAAACAGGAATGGGAGTAGGGAAAACATGACAATGTCACTTGAAGCCAAGCAGGAACGCATCTGCACTAAAAAATGTCTCCTAAAGAACACAGTCTCTCTTCTATGCTTGCTGCCAACTGTACTTGATTAATCAGGTTTCTGTGGGGGTGTTTTCTTTCGCTCTGTTCCTAAGAGCTCATTTTTCCATAAGTGATCCGAATCTTGTTGCAGATAATTCATCGCCCGCCAGATCATGACTCTTCCAAAAAGTTGCGACATTTTGCCCTCAGAAACTAAGAAAATTCATGTTGCAAAATCCATAAACACCTTTTTCAAGGCAATCAGTCCCACAAAGGTGCATTTGTTCTTTTTTGAAGTAATCATTGTGTGTTTTCCTCCCCGCTAACAAGGTGGGGTGGGAGTTTGGCTGGAATTTTGATTCGTGCAAGGCTGATTGAAGTTTTCCTGCTGGAGTCCATCAGATAGTTTCAAGCCAGGGAGCATTTAGGTAAAACACACCTGTTTCCAATAGCTCCACCACCTCCATAAAGACAGCTGCAGCAGAAAGCCCTGTTCACCCTGGGGAAAACACATTTTATAACAGCTTCCCATCCCCCAGCCAGATGGGATCAAGCTGAGGCAGCTGCAGTCCAGGTCCCATGAGAAACGCTACAAAAAGTGCAATTAAAATAATTAGTTAATGCCTTTTTATCCGGCATGGTAACAAATAGGGAAAAGAGCTTGAAATAGCTATCCTGTGTATCAGTCCAGTGTGATATTGGATGCTTCCCAGGGTTGCTGTAAGCTCTCCCTAGGGCTTTGAAAGCTTGTGGGTGCTTGGCCAGTTGCTGAATTAAGGACCTCTATTACTGGTGGTAACAGGGGTGGGTTAAAACCACTTGAGCAGTAGATTTTGTTGTGAGAACATTAAAAAAAAAAAAAAGAAAAAAAGAAAAGTGAGTCTGAATTGATAATAAAGTGATTTAGATTCTGCTCCCTCCCTTGGAAATCAAGATTGCCTCCCATTGATTTCAGCATGTACTGGCTTAGGTTCTGATTAAGCAGAATTTGCCTGATGATTCAACTTTATGGGGGATGTACAAACAAAAAATACATGGCCAGATACGTCCCTGGCACAACTCAGTGAAATCTGGCATTTACCCAGTCATTGGCTGCTTGTTGTTTGAGGGTTTCTCTGCTACCCTTCAGATGGTGCAGCAAGTGAAGGTTTCTTTGCGGGCATTCAAATTCCTTTTCCTGAAGTGTTCTTAGCAAATAAAGCAGTGCACCAGGACCTCTGTCCCCAGTAAGCTGTATTTGTTATTGCCATAGCAGGTGCTGTTTATTCTGTAGGCAAAGGAGATGGCCAAAGGGTGAAACATAACCTAAAAACCAGGGAAGAGTCTCTTAATAATCTTTAGGTTCTTCAGTTTAACTCTCAGACCTCTTCCAGGGGCCGAATTATGCAAACATGAGTATTTTTTTCCGTTTTATGTTCAAGTCATCATTCCCTGTCATCCCTGTGGGGTGACCTGGAGGTCGGGCATGTTAGTGAAGAGCATGAAAATAAGGAAAGACTGAATAATAAACGCTTCAGGTCATGCGAGCTGTCGCTATCTCCCACCTTCCTGGCAGATGATTACAGAACAGCCAAGCAGAGGAAGGTCTCAGTGGCTCACACAGTAGTTCTGGGGTGTTTGTACTCAGTCTGTGAATCTGTCAATGCTCTTACCCTTTTTATGGGTCTTCAGAGGAGTTTTTGAAGCAGCGTAAGCCCTTTGCCTTGAGGCAGGAAGTTCCAAAAGCTACATGCTGTATAACTGGGCATTTCCTTTCAATAGTTTCAAATTATTTTGTTATTGTTGCTTTTGAAATTATTTCAGTTCTGTGGGAAATGGTATTTTAAAGTATCTGATTTTCTTGTGTTGTCTGGAAAAGTAAATCCCGGCCTCTATGTGTCCCAGACCGTTTCTTAATGTTACTGGGGGAAAAGAAATATCCCAGATTCACCTTGTCTTCCTTCTGCCTGTGAGAGGAGGGTTAATAATAAAAGTGGGAAGAAGGGTTAGCAAAGGGGAGTGCTAGTCATGTGGACAGAATGCCAGCAGCAAAGCTGGCACATGTTCTCCCATTCGCATGAAAGTATGTTTTATTCATTTGCTGATGATCATCTACAGTAGCTAGGAGAGAGAAATAAGAGGGCCAGAGTATAACTAGGTGAAATTCCGTGGCTTTGCCCCCCTTCAATGGCATGAGGCTGCAGGAAATGTGATTTTCTGTGGCAGCTTCACTCAATTTAATAGAGGCACTTTCAGGGGATTAAATATTAAGAGGAAAACAATCATAACTCAATTCTTTCTGTTATTTACTTGACATCAGCTTGTTTCCATGCTGTTTTCACACTTGGCCCTCTTGCCATCCCACCTGCAACTGAACTGGTCATCCCAAGCTCCCATTATAGTCAGGAAAGGCAAAAGCATTTTCAGGATGTGATTCATCTGACACACCTTTGAGATATCTTGGGATTAAAAGAACTCTTTTTTCCATGGAGTCTGTTGACTAAATCTCTGCTAACTGCATGGAGGGTTTTGGTAGGTGTAGGCACATACACTGGTGGTGGGAGTCAAGTACATCTATGTTTAGTGCCAGTAGCACCAAGGTTTCCTGGTTCCCATGAGCCGAGTATGATTTTGTCTGTCTTAACCAGATGATCAAGGGGCATGTCAAAGATTTAATTGCTTGGGGAAGCCAGTCCTGTGCCCAGTCAGGTGGCCTCTTGCGGTCCTCAGACTGACAAAACCGTAAGTTAAAAGGCAGAGGAGGGTTTTTTTTTGCCTTATGCAGTAATTGGAAGGTGCAAGGCCAAGAAATTCTATGACTGCTGGTTCAGAAATGAGGGAAGAGATGCCGAGGAGGGTAAAGAGCGCACTGCACGTGGAGTGTGAGGTGAGCTGACTTAAGTGGTAGCTGGCTCCACCCCGCCATGCAGAAATCACAGTTCAAGTGCTGAAAGCAGCCACGCTGTTGCAGAAGCGTCTTTTTGCCTTCCCAAGCCAGCCTGGAAATCCCAGGACTGTGGTGCAGCTCTGCCTGCAGTCATGAAGAAAGCCTGGTAAAACATACAGCTCTGAAACCAAGCCTTCAGCTGAAGAGCTCCTGTCCCCCCTTTAAATGAGGATAAGGATGAACTTGGCTTTTGGAGTACTGGGAGACAGTTTAAGGTGTTATGTTAAAAAAGGAGTGGATAGTTCTGCAAAAATAACAAAATCATTAACAATTTTTTTAATTGAAGCTCTTACGTTTAAGATTAGTAACCTGTTAAAACCGACGGGGAATGAATCACTTGGAGCTGTAGTTTAAGATCAGCCTGGATGGTTACTGAACCGAAACCTTTTTGTAGCTCTGCAACTTTTCAGTGGTTGCAGGGAAGACAATACTTTTAGCAGGAACACGTTGAATTCTGGAGCACAGACATGCCATGATGGGAGAGTGGAGATTTCAAGGAAGGGCAGTGGTTATGAAATGCAGGGTTAATGGCTTTTCTGCGTATTTTAGGGAAGGGTGATGTGCTGGCTCCAGGCAGCAGCTGGTGAATTCAGGTGTAGGGCTGGTCAGAACTTGCAGTGATTTGCCAGGTGTGTGGCCCAGAGCAAGGTGTGTATTCCTGTGGGGCTGGTGACCATCCAGATTAGATCACGTGCCACAGCACGATATTTGTTGTGAAAACACTGATTTTTGAAGTGCCAGCTAGTTCTGCTTCATCATCTGGAAGCAGCAATGCTGAGGAAAAAGGTTTGCTCTTCCTTTCCCCAGAGGAATAGATTCTTTGTGTGTAGACCTGAACTACAACTTCCTTGGATTTTCAAGGCAAAGCTGAAATGGTATCCAAGGGGAGGGGATAGCACCTGAGCATGAGCTGTCTGAGGGAATTAGATGACTGCGCCGTGCTGAAAGGCCCTAGGTTTCCTATTGCTTTGTTTTTGAAACTGTGAATTTTCCCAGCGGGGAAAAGTCAGTGGAAAACCTCTGCCTGGTGCAGTGTATTATGAGGGATGTCCCCAGGTGTGAAGGAGGAAATTCAAGAGAAACTGTGAGACTAGAAATCCATAAATCAAAAAAAGGGGAGGGGTCACTCTTCATATACCCTTTCCACCTTGCTTTTAATTTCTTTGCCTGTTAAAACTTAGAGCAAAAGTTGAATTAGGTTACAATGACAGTATGCAACAGTATATACCCTCCCAGATCTTTTTGTCACAGTGAAAAAAAAAAAAAGGACTATTAAGCGTGATTATTGCCCCCCTTATAAAGCAAATATTTCACCTGTGATTCCAATGGAAGTGAACTCACAGCACTGTTCTTGTTTGCCAGCTACTTCCACAGGCTGCAAGGACCCACAAACAGTGCTAGTTATGAATTTTGGTGTAACATCAGGGAAGAGCTCTCCTCATCAATTAGCCAATTCTTGACACCTTCAGTGTAATCTGACACAGTGGTTCGCTCTGTGAAGTGCAGCACGGATTGCAAAGGAGGACTAGGAACACTGATTTGGGCGTTCCTGTGTCATCCATGAAATGGGAACCAAAATGACGTCACAAAATGAAGATCAAAAGTGCAGATACAACGTTTAATTATAAACAGATGATGAAAAAAAAAGCAACAAGTTGATGCGGGAATATCTTCATTGGTGAGTTTTCACTGTTGAATGTCTCAACGCACTGAATCAAGTTTGAAACTCTTATGCAATGAAGAATACTTTGTTAGTCTTGGAGCCCAAACAGCCATGGTTTGACTGCATTTGAGTCCCAGATTTATCTTCCTCCTTTACCCAGGTCCAAAGCCATGCTCTCTCACTGCCACTGGCTATTTTCTTGCTGCTGTTCGCTCATGTAGATTTTATTTATTGTCATATGACAGAAACTAAAATTGCAGTTCAGAAAATGCTTTAGCAAGAGTAATTTGTTCCCAGCAAGACCTTTTAGCTACACAGTAACATGAAAGCATCAAAATGCCAGGAGAACATTACAAAAATAAACTGCCCTGTTGCTAAAATAAGCTTTAATTGATTGAGAATTGCACTGAGCCTGACAATCTGAACCATTTATTATTATTTTCCTTTCAAGCTTCAGCTACATGTGATTTAAAGTGACTGAATTATAGTTCCCACATACGTTCCTGCCCACAGTGCGTGCGAGAAAACCCACGCACAAATTCCTTAGCTCCAGAGGAGCAGCTGGGTACACCTGGAAGAAAATAAAAAAGCTGATTGAAAGTGGAGTTTAAATAAAGGCAATGGTGATGGGAATGTTCTGAAAAAAAAAAGAAAAAACACCCCAAAACCTCATCTGGCTAAATGCCATGCTGTGCTTCCCTCTCCTCAGAGGACGAGTCTCCTCGGGATGTCTCTCCCTGTCCAAGGCATTTCCTTAATATCTCCTGGTAGAGCACTGGATCCTGTAGGCCTGTTGCAGCCTGTGTTGGAGGTTGATATTGGCTGTGGGTAAACTACCATTCTGTCTTCCCCACTTTAGGTTCTTAAGGAAAAACCACAAGCAATTGACTATACTCAGCTATTTAAATGAATAACCTGTTGCAGGCTCTCCAGCAAAAGGTCAATACGACCACGGAAGACTGTGGGTAAATGTGAAATACTTTCTGTCTGATGGATAGGGGGCTGAACTGGTGGTCCTGGGCTAGAGAGAAGGGGGTGGAATATAGCAAATAACAGTGGGGTCATCATAAAATCATAGAATCTCAGAATTGTTTGGGTTGGAAGGGACTTTGAAGCTCATCTAGTCCCACCCCCTGCCACGGGGCATGAGTTTCCCCACCTGGGTGTCCTCTGTCCCTGTGAAACTCCCAGGCTTCTTTGTCACCAAAATGGACTAGGGTTGCCTTGGTTTTGCATCCTAGCACGTGTTTGCAGGCTGAGCAAGTTGCATGCTGCCAAACACGACTTCTAAATCGCAACTCCTGCTCTCTGCCAGGGGGGCTAATAAATCCCTCTCTCACCTTCCCTTCTTGCCTGCTTAAATTATGAATGCTTGTGGCAAGAAGTGGCTCTGATAAAGCCCAGCAGCACTGTCCAGCTGTTCCAGGAATGATCTTTGTTTGTTGTCCTAATGCAGATAATCAAGACCCAGGGATTCACGGCAGATCAAAGATCCAATTTGAAAGGGTGGCCAGTTTTATTAACAGCCATCTCTGGTAGCCACATGCAGGTCAGACCAGACACCGTGCGGGGCTTAAAATTTGGATCCACACTGTCACAGGACGGGCAGGAAGGTGTGCCTGGTCACACTGCTGCAGGGATAGAGGTTTCTGTTCTTTGGGCCGGTTGTCCAGATTCCAGTGAGCATTTCCACAGTGACAGAAGATCAAAATAATAAATGTTTCATGAAGAATGGGGATTTTTGAAGATCACAGAAGACAGATTTTTTTTAATTTTTTTTTTTTTTTAAATTTATAATTTTTGTCATGGACTGAACTAAGCATGGGCTAGTGTGGATTATTTGAAATGTCATGATGTGTCTGAATGTTTGCTTTGGGTAGAGGAGTAACTCAGGTGAACAGGTAGACCACCCAAGACAACACTGGTTGCTCAGTGTGCAGTTAGGAATGTTACCAGTCCTGTAGGAGGACATCATGAGTAAGGGTTCAAAAAGTGAGTGTCCGAACTGCTGGAAAGGTCATGTGAACTGAAGCTGATGGTTAGTTCAAGACGAGTATACTTTGTTCCTTTGAATACAGAATCAGTGCAGAACTGAGATAAAAAGGCACAGGTAACTCTTCCAAAATAATTTTCCGTAATAGGTCTCTTCTACATCTTGATGATAAGGATAGTGTAAAATTTTTGAAGTATTTAATTAGCTGATTATTCAGAGGAATAGTTTCTTTTTCATATTTACCCCCAATTCTGACTAGTGCTACTCACTGAAAAAGCAAAGCTTATTCCAAAATCTGACACGTTGTCTCTGAAAATTAACCTTTGTCTCTGCAAATGACTTTATATGCCACACTATGGATTTTTTAAAATATCTCAGATTAACATTTTTATTTTTGCTGTAAAATGCATTGTTAAAGTAGTGAAATAATTATTAAGTGTGGTTTTCAGCATTAGATATATTATAATCTTTTTTCTGGTCATGGGAAATATTTGTTCATTGTGGTGTTAATGCTGGAGTGTTTTCATCAAAAAGAAGTATCAAACTTTCAACTGCCGTTAAACTTGTAAAGCAGGTGCCACTGATTCCAGCACTTCCCAGACTTTCAATGGAAGGTTTTAAACAGGGTTTTGATGAGCTAGGTGGGAGTTATGACTTGCTTGGGATAGGGGCAGGATCATGTTCCTACTCTGAGAGCAACTGTTGGCCATGGAAATCCTTGGACTCCTCTGTGGTTCTACCAGCATCTCAGTCCTCTTGATTTGGTGCTAAATCCAAGGCTCCCATGCAGTGCTCCAAAATCAAAGTAATGGTTTTAGCAGATGATTCCTGTAAACGAAATTTCATCCTGTTCCTTTTTTTCCCTGCGGAGAACGTGAGCTTCCACAGTTCTCAGCTATTTACGGAGTTGTCGTTGTGAGCCTGAACAGGATCACAGCCATCACACTAAACTTCCTGTATTTTCCAAGAATCTGGAAATGCCAGTGGGAAAGCAAAGCTCTCCCTAGCATTGAGCCCAGCTTAGTTTTGCACTTGGCTGTGCATTTTAGCAAAGGAACTGTTAATAGTAAATGTACAGCACTACAGACATGGAAGCCTCTGCATCAGAGCTCCTTACCAGCGGGAGGAAGATGTCATTCCTTTGGGGAAGACTTTGTTCCTTTTGCGACAGGGATGGTGTCAGCAGCATAAAAAAGGGGTATTTTGTGCGCTGGGACATTGTTTCCCCCTGTGTGACCCATAACTGGAAGGAAACTGGCCATGATTCAATAGATGATGTAACGTATATCCAGTGTACAGACCATATGTTATCTTCCGGACACTTCCTCTAATTTGGGCATCTCCACAGGTAGCAAGCAGCCTGGTGCCAAATCAGCCATTGTCATCTCCTTGTGGCTTAACCCAGCTCAGAAGGAAATAAATATTTACATCTTAGCTGAATCCTTTCATCTGCCTTCAGTATCTCAGTTTAAGACATATGGATTTGTGGCAGTGATGGGGGACTAGACATTGTGTTAAGCACTAGATTATGCTAATAGATTCATGGTTTATATCTGCAAAAGAATTAATATTGATAAGCATATGTTTATGAGTTTCATATTCAGCGGAACCTTCTAGTCATATACCTATGTGCCAGCTCTTTGCAAAGTCAGGGATCTAGCAGTTTACACAAACATTGTAGAAACTGTAAATAGACATGATTTAATTTTAGTTCAGGGGGGAAAATGAGATGTGAAAAGTGTTCTACTCGAACCATTTACGGCCTGTAGTATTCTCCTGTACTGGGCGTGAAGTTCTTTAGTCAGTGATGAAAAGGAGAGTGGCTGAGCGGGCAGGGAGACTAAAAACCCTGACGGGGAATGTGAAGCATGTTTTGTTTTACTCTGAACCTATACAATACTGTGAGTTTAACATGTCCAGTTATGTCTTCTGTGATTTAAACTACCAAGAGACTGATCCTTGATATCCCAGGCACTAAGTGCCCTTGCTTTCAGCTGAAATTAGAATGCATGATCAGTCAAACACTAATTCAAAAGACAGGTTCAGTGAAAGGCACTTAAAAAAATTCCCAATCAGACCTGCCTATCAGAAATGAATTTTTCCGATTCATTTGCATTAAGAAACAAACTACAGCTTAGTTGTAAGGACTGTACATTGTCCTTTCAGCAGAGAGACAGAGATGTGCTTATTCTGCCCCCCCAAATGGAAGTAGAATCTGACTCTACCAGGTTTTGCTCTTTGGCCTTTCTTTGTGTAGAGCTTCGGTAACATGACCTTGGTTTCTTTGTCTTTAAGAGTTAATATTAAGTTCTTTTAAAAAGAAAAAACTGTGATCTGCTTCATTTGGACTGAAGAGCAGATGATGAACTCCTATCACTATAAGGAGCATGTTTGTGTTTGTGTTTGAGGCCTCAGAGTCTCCATGCTCAGGCTGGAGGAGTTTCTTGTGACAGATTATCTCTGATGATATTTAGCAAGCAGCTCACATGCAGCAAATAAAGGCCAGACACGTGTAAGACTGACTGCTTCTGGCAGCTTCATATTAAGCGAGGCTACGAGCAGTTCCCATTTTGCCACATTTGCTTTAGCCTCTGAAGTCTGTGCTCCATCAGCCAATAAGGGAATATCCTTTCTGAGCTTGTGCCCATCGTTCTGGAAGTGTTAAAAAATCGTGTAGATGTGGCACTGGAGGACATGGATTGCTGGTGCACCTGGCAGTGAAAGGGGACTGGTTGGACTCGACGCTCTTGGAGGTGTTTTCCAACCCTTTTGAAAATCTGGAGGGTGGGCTTTTGTTGCCTGTTGATTGCTTAGGTGCAGGGTGTAAAATAATTTTTAAAAAATTAATTTTTTTCTCTTCAGAGGCCTGATGCTTTGAAGGTGGCCTGTAGCTGACAAGCCAAACTCTCCAAGGGCCCTGGGAATGAGTGCTGACATTGCTCATTCAGCCCTTCTGCATGAACCATATGACTGTTTCACTCACAATAAACACTGCAGGCAACCTTGAGCACCCTTTGAAAAATTGTCAACAGACATCCTATTCTTTTTACGCTGGCACAGAGCTGCTCTGCTTCCAGTTCTGCAGTGCTGTTATCATACTGGGCTGAAGGCAGCAAACAGATTTCTTTTCCATGTGACACCAGGAACGTTGTCTGCGCGAGATCTGGCACAGAAAACCCTTCACGCTTGTAACAGATATCTTCGTACTTTGCTTTTTTGCTCTAGGTCTGCAGCTCTCCTGCTCACAGGCCTCTCAGGTGCTGTGTCTTCTGGGCAGCTGTGATACAGCAGAGAATGATGAGAAGACACAGAAAATCAAAGACTGACAGAGTACATGGGCTGTTTATTGCAGCCCAGGCTGGCTGTCGGTCCTGGAGAAAGAGTAGCTGCTCGGCTTAGGAATTTGGTGCACTACAGCAGAGATGTAAAGAAAAAATTCCCTCTGGATAGAGGGGAATAAAGGAGGAAAGGTTCAGTGTGTTTTCACCAAAACCTGGGTGATATAAGAATCTGCAAAACTGCTGTTACACCCATAGGGGGTCATAAAAAGCCAAATTCTACTCTCTGATACTCTCTTCGCTCTTATGGTAAAATAACTCCTGGAGCAACTGAGGAAAATTTCTCCGAGAGGACTTTCGAAGCTACCAGTAAAAATCCAACAATTCAAAGTATTAAGTTCCTTTTCCTTCACAGCTGACCTTACTGGCCTTGTGTCTCTGCTTCTCCATACAAATCTGCCTGTGTAGTATCTTGTGGAGTCTCAGGCTGAGAATCTGATGGCTGTTTCTGATTTCCTGTTTCTTAGAAGTGTATATGGTTAGATCCATCTAAATGGTACAGTTCCCATATGGAAACAGTCTAATATTATATGGTCTTACATAAACTGATCATTAAAAGAAACATATCTGGCCCTAGAGATGATGACTTTCATAACAGGGAATCAAACTGTTTTTGCTGTTTAATTTGCAGTCCCCTGGTATGTGTGTTAGTCCCAGTACAGTACAAATGAATGCATCCAACTCAGTTACTTTTCTAACTTAAATACTGGTTTTCTTTCCTTGGTTCTGCGAGACCCTGAACCGCAAATGGTAGGAGAGTGTTTCCAATGAGGTATCAGTATGTCCTTGCCCTCTGTGTCTGCTTTTCCCTGCGTATCCATCACTGGCCACTGCCAGGGACAAGGGTCTGGGCTGGATAATCTCTAATATGACCTGGGATCATCACTCTTTTTATATGCACATATAGGTGATAATTGAAGCATTTAGCAGGGTTAAGAAACAGAGTTGTGGGAGCTGTGAGAGGGACTGAAGAAGGATACCTCTGGGGCCGGATCCCTACAACTTCCCTGCGAAGTCAGGGATGTCTAAAGGATGGTGTCCTGCCTGCAGGAATTCAGAGTGACAAGGTTCCTACCTTGAACACTGGTGTTAATTTTTTGCTTAAAAATAGATAAGGCAAAGCCTGCTTTATCTGCTGATTGTCTCACCTAGATTGCTTTAGCCCTGGCTTCAGGATCTGAGTGAAAGGGTTGCACAAAGTTACCTTTGGCCCTTCTTCCCATGCAGCACCAGTTACAGCTGAAACAAAGTCCATCAACAATCTCTGTTTGCTGTTTCACACAGCTGGGCTGCTGGCACACTAGAACACTTTGCATTTGCTGATTTAGCTGTTGGAAAATTTATTCATACAAAAATCTTTCTATTCTGTTAGACAAAGGATTCCCCCTCCCCCCCCCCCCATTTTGTTGTCAAAACCCTTTTCGTATCTGTTATTGGGGCAAAACAGCCTCCTAGTCTGGAAGTTTCATTTATGGATAAAGCTTTTCACTGGGACTTGTTTTAAGAAGCCAAGGGTCGGGGGCAGATTTTGGTCCTGGTGAAATGAACAACAAAACTCCCATTGATTTCCCCGTGAGCTGAAAGGAGCCTCTCCTGACAATGGGGAGATTTTTAGAGGAGTTACGATGGCCGTGGACAAGGTCTTGTTGCTTTGCCCTCTCAAAAGAGAACTGTTTCTGGTGGAGGAACAATCAGAATATTTGTCTCTTTAAATGAATGGTTCTCAGAGCCTGCACTGAGAGGCAGGCTCCCTCTCTGCGGCTGTGAGGCTACTCAGAGCCTCCAATAAATCAGCATGCAGGAGCGGAGAGCTCTGTCCTTGAGGAGATGCACAGTGACCTTGCTTGTGCTTACTCTGGAGGAATAACCAGGGGAAAGAGAGGAGCCCAAATAGTGAGTGGTGTGTGACTGACGGCACTGCATGCCGCATGCAAATGCTACGGCAGGGACGGCACGCTGCCGCTGCACGGAATGCAGCTTTCCTGATATTCCTGATAGCCTGACCAGATTGCTGCTGCTGATGCCTTTTCCTTTTTCTTTCCCTTTTTTTTTTTTTTTTTTTTTTTTTTTTAGGGG
>JAWMRA010000090.1:67163734-67177239 GCA_035584735.1 Pseudotriccus pelzelni | reverse complement strand
CCAGTCACGTCTCCCTGCGAGCACATTTCTCTGGAATCACTGAGCAGAAGCAGAGAAGAGCTGATGACTATGTGTTTCCAACGCAGGTTGCCGGAGCCCCGTGCTTGCCATTGGCTGCAGTTTCCTGGTTTATTTGCAGCTTCCCCCATCTGGAATATGAAAATGGGATTGAAGTAGATAATTGCTAGCAGCGGGTTTTCAAGAGAGGCTTAGAGGGAACAGAATGCCTCTCTCACAGCATAAGCTGCCTGCGCTGGAAGAGCTCTGAGAGATGATTTCAGATGTTACCCACGTCTGAATCTCCTGGAAACTTTACCATGGAAGCAAGCCATTACGCACAGTCCTGGAGCTAACATCCAAAAGGGGCAAGGAAGGGGCAGCAGGGCCAAACAATGGGATACCTTGTCCTTGGATTGCTCACAGAAAAGCCAGCGAGCTTTCCCCTCTGCTTCCCAGCGAGGAGGGCATGAAGGCGGTAATGAACTGAATTTTTACCCAGTGGAGCTTCAGTGGCTTTCAGGAAGGATGGGATACACTGACCCCTCGTCAAGCCGGGATTTGCTGGGAAACAGAACTTTGTTCTTCATATTCATCTGCGCCTTCGCTGTGGTCACCTTGCTGCAGCAGATCCTCTATGGGAGAAACTATCTCAAAAGGTAAGGGGGGGATTTTGGGCAATAGGAAAAGTTGTCTGATCGGACTGGTGGGAGCTGTAGAGCTCCAGCCAAACCATTGTAACAGTTCAAACCACTTCTCGGTGTTGTGCTGACAACATTAACATCTTGTCTGGGAGGGTGCATCTGGCATCTGTAAAGCCTTAGATTATGAATGCTGGAGAACATTAGGCAGAATACAGTGCTTTGTGAGTTTCTTAGGTTATGTTTTAATCCTCACCTGTCGCAAAAATATGGGTTGTATTTAACTTAAAGTGACTTTGCACCACCTGAGTATTTCCCCCTGATCAGACCCTGCCTTACAGGCTTCCCACTCTGTGTAAGTTCAGGCTGAAATATCTCGGGGGGGTTGAGTTAAGGTAGCATGCTCATTGCTTAGACTTTAATGTCTTCAGAAGCAAACATGCAGATGCAATTGCTGAAGTCAAAATGGAAATATTACCCTTAGAAATAACTGAGAGAGCACTTTATTTTCTCACTGCTTTATTCTTATGAACTGCAGCTGAGGCTGCCCTGCTGTAGAACACATCAGTCTTTTGTCTGAAAATGGTACTGCTCTTTTCACAGCAAACACCAGTGGGGATCTCTGAGTGTTTAACATTGACCCATGCAGAGTTTATTTTACTTAAATCTTGTTTGAGGAGTTACAGCCTGTACGATTTTATGAAGAGGAATGTGCATCTTTCATGCTTTTGAGGTAAATGGGTTTCAGTAGTATAGGCAGCTGCTGTGGAATTTTTTACTGGAATTAAGCTGCATTCTGCCAGAAGAGATCAATGGTTTGGTTCTTGCCTTGTTTGCAACCCATGTAGTTGTTTGCCTTGTGCCAAGAGCAAGCAAAATGCTGGCAAATCAGCAAACGTTTCTCTCTGGGAGGGAAAAACAAGCATGATATTAATATGTATAGACAGGAGTGTTGTTTTTCCACAGAGAAACGTGTGTGCCTTGTGCAGCCTCCTTGGCTGGGGGATTCTGTCTGCTTTTTGGGCACCTCAGCTCCAGAAAGAGGTGACTTTCTCATTTGGAAGGAGCAAGAATGAGCAGAGATGTAGAAAACATGTTCATTTGGCTTGGAGAAAAAGGAGGGGAGATATGATAACTGCCTTGAAATACCCAAACTATTTCTGACAAGAGGAAGGTAATAAACACATGTCTGTAAAAACTCATGACATGATAAGAAGTCATAGACTTAGGCTGCAGCAGGAAAGATTTGAATTTAATCAGATGGGAAACTTTTAAAGAAAAAGATTATCCAAGGAGGTATAAAATCCCCATGTTTGGGGGCTTCAGGAACCTGGTAGGTAGACAGAGGTAGTACCAAGCTGCCTTGGTGTTGAGGGTGTAACTTTATGGTCTGTTGAGGTCTCATTTTGCATTATTTTCTCAGTTTTTCCCATTTGGGCTGGAGGCCTGGCAGCCCTACCAATCCTTGCTTTTTCTAAGTCAAAGTGACTGCAACAGGACCAGAGTGATGAGAAATAAATGAGAAATAAGCACAGAGTGAAATGAAAAATGGCAGAGTAAAGATAAAATGATGAGAAGATGCAACCAAAACTCTTCTGGTCAGTGATCTATGTGGCCTGCCTCTGTCCTGCCTCGTGCCCTGGGAGCCTCTCCTGTCATCATCAGGGAATGAAAAAAGTCTGACGTCCAATTCCCAGGACTGCAAGGAGAAAGTCTGGTTCTGAGCTCTCTGCCATCAGAGGGGCTCAGGCAGGGACATGTGCATACATTTTGTCACTTGGACTGGAAAACCCTGTTTATTTATTTATTTAATTTCTTGTTTATTTATTTATTTTCTTATTTATTTATAATTCCAACTTGTAATTATTTGTTTCCTTTCCTTTTTTAATGCTTTTTAATGATGTGAAAGAGTCTCGAAGAGGGCTCCCTGTTCCCCACCCCCATTCAGAGGAGGCACGAAGCACTTCAGGTCTCTTCTGCTGGGAAATGGCAGCTTCCATCTTCCATGGAAATCAGAATGCAGGACGTGGCAGTCTCGGGCTGTCGGTTATTGACAACAGAGAGGTGATTTACGCAGCAGCCTACATTGTTGTCATACTATTATCACGAAGTTACTCTTTTCAGTTTTCCTTTCCCTCTCTCAGTCTTAATGCCCTGAAGTACCTTCTGGTGAGCATTCCCAGGCAGCCTGACTCCAGCCTGCTCCGTGCAGGGGTAGCTGTAACCTTTAATTATTCTTTTATTTCACAAACCTCTGGTGTTAAGTCCCGTCCTAGAAGCTGATGCTGGCTGTGGGGTTCCTTGGACAGGCTATAACCGGTGCCTCAGGGGCCACGGCAGGGCTGGTGGTTTTGGAGAGGATCCTTGCAGAGCTGAAGGGGGGATATTTATATCTCTGGTGCCACTTGCCGAGCTGGAGCTTGGGGATGCTGCCTAAACCTACATCCATTTGCTCTCTGGGATTCCACATGCTGCTCGTTGGGTGTTAGCCATTACTTGCATCCCAGCACCCGCAACAGGATCAGGGACCTAGGCCTCTTCCCAGGGCCCTGGTGTGTCTAGAGAAACCTAAAAATTGTCCTGAACTGCTGTTCCAGTAAATGTACAATGCTCTTAAGTCTAAATAAAACAACGGGGTAGCTCTTTTCTCTGCAAGAAGACAATGGGTGGCAATGGGTACAGGCCAGCAAGGTATGGGGAATCTGACCTAAAGCAAGCAGCTTGGGCACAGACCAAGGCTAAGGACTGGTCCCAGAAAGCAGAGTGGAGAAAGGCACCTTTTTCTGGGAGAAAGGTGGGAAAGTTAACTGTAAGTGTGCCATGCCAGGTGCCCATAAAAGCAGGGAATGGGCTGGATTGATTGCCACGAAATCCCACCTGAGACTGTCCACAGTCTCCATGGAGGCTCGTGGTCTGTGTTTGCCCATGGCCGTGTTCCCAAAGCATCTGTGGGGCTGGCAGGACTGCAGAGAGGAGAGGAAATAAACTCTGCTCAGTGAAATTTGATAAGGGGTCCAGCCTCTGGTCAAGTCTTCTCATTCCCCTTATGAGATATTGATGACCTCCTGGCACTGCTGGAAGAAGGGGAGGATGCAGAGGTTGAATTTCTAGGCGTTCACACCTTTTTCACCCACCGTGTAATGTTCTCTGTTCCTTCCTTTCCAGTTTTATAAAGGGGTCACTGGAAAGCAGAATCCTTCCCCCCCCTTTTTTTTTGTGTTTTGTTTTTTTGTTGTTGTTGTTGTTTCCCGTTTTTCAGTTTTCCCCCAAGTGGGATGGACGTGGGTGCTTTCACCAAGGCTAATGCCTCATCCCTGTAGTGGCAGTGGAAGTCCTAAAGAGAGAAAAACTGCAAGCTGGAGAATGACATGGGGGAGCTCTGGTCCCTGTAGCTTCTGATCCCAAGCAAAAAGGATGATGAAATGAGATATAATTAAGGGACTTTAATACGGATCTCTGGGGTAATTATTTTTATTTTAGGATTAATGTGATGATTAAAAATCCTCTGCATTGATCTGTTAAAGTAGGTTAAATGCTGTGGACTTCTGCTTAAATCCAGATCTGCCTCTTGCTTTTGTATTGACTCCTTTCCAGTGCTCGCCTTTCAGCTGAATTTTCTTTTTAATCAGATGCTCAGCTGAGGGCTGGCCTTTTTTTGTCAGCTCTTGTTTGGCCAGCAGGGAATAATCCTGGATTACATCAGGAAACTGCCACTACAGTAAAAAAATGTTGAAATCTGTCTTCATCTCCCAACCTGTAGCATGGGAGACATCGACAGGACAGTCCTTCCCTTTGGCAGGGGAAAAATATCAGAGCAATACTTTGCAATACGCCAATACTCTATTGGCAGGAAATTCACTCAATTCTGGGTGTTTTACCAGCCTGACTTCTCTAAAGGGTGAGCATTAAGAGTGTTAGCTGAAGAAGGGAAACTGCACCTTTAAAACTACCTTTTTTTTTTTTTTTCAGCCAAGTGAGGAGAACACATTTTCAAAACTATTGAAGACTCTAAACAAAGATTACCCTGGGGCCTGCCAGAGGGGGCACATACAATATCTCAAAGAATCACACGGCAAGAGGCAGAAAACCTTCCCATGCAGGCAGCCTGCATAGTTTGAAAGCTTTACATCTTTTAAATGAGAATAAAACATCACTCTCACGTCTGTATATGCCCTAATTAATATCAGTCTCATAACTTGAGGTAATAACTCCAGGTTTGTACATCGGAAGCATTTTTTATTCAACAGTTGCAAATTAATTCCTAGACATTCTTACCACTTCCCTCACCACGTAAGAAAGATAGTTTATTTCTTGCACGGCATGGGCAAATAACGAATAAACACACAGCATAAACCTACAGAAAATAAACCTGGACTATACCTCTAGAGATCATTTGCCCTGTACCACGAGATCATGTTGTACTTATATCAGCAACAGCAGGGGTTGCAGAGGCTGCGTGAGCCCTCAGATGTATTTTGTCCTAAACTGGGTGTTTGAGGAACTACAGCCAACTCAGGTCAGCTGCGAGCTCCTGCCCCATTCCTGCCCTGTGCTCCTCTGGACTGTTCATAACACCCTGTGGAGGTGTTAACCGTAACCCGAGACCACCTATCCCAGTGTAAAAAGTCTCTTTTCACTGAAATATTTTCCCCAGGAGACATAAGCTGAAGGTCACATGTTGAGTCATCTCTCTGGTCATGTAGCTCTGTGCCTCCAGTTCCAGCCAGAGGGAAACTCTGTGCCAGAGAAACGACATGTATCCTGTGAGTCACCTCGATGAATCCCTCACAAGGCTTCAGAGCAGATCTTGATTTTGGGTGGGTTTTTTTTTTTTTTTTTCAGAGAAGAGGACTAAAAAATTAAGGAAAAAGCAAAGTCTTGAAACTATACACAATACAAAAAATATGTGTATTTGTGGGATATGGCAATCACCTTAAAGTGACTGTGTGTAGTGTGGCATAGCAGGAGAATCTGAGAATCCAGCCATGGCGTTCTTGCTACAAGGTATTCCCAAGGCGACGAGGACTGGGGTGCATCCCTGTTGTGCCTAATTAACCTGGCAAAGACAAGGAGCTAAATCAGCTCCTCCTCTTGACTGAAGAGGTCAGAGGAGCTCTGGAGCCTGTATTGGGGATCACAGGATCAGGGGAGAGGTGGCAGTGGGATGGAAGGGGCAGAACCAGCAGGGAGCTGATAAATTCAGCTGCCTGCCAAGTCATAGAATCACAGAATCATAGAAAGGTTTGGATTGCATGGGACCTTAAAGACCATCCTATTCCAGCTCCCTGCCACAGACAAGGACACCTTCCACTAGACCCTGTTTTTCAGAGCCCCATCCAACTTGACTTTAATTACTTCCAAGAATGTGGTATCCACAGCTTCTCTAGGCAATCTGTTCCAGTGACTCACTACCCTCACAGCAAATAGTTTTTTCCTAGTACCTAATCCAACCCTGCTCTCTGTCTGTGTGAAGCCATTCCACCTTGTCTTGTCACTCGATGCTCTTGTAATAATGTTTCTTTTTCTTTTTTGTCGGCTCCCTTCAGGTACTGGAAGGCCACCATTAGGTCACTCTGAAGCCTTCTATTCTTCAGGCTGAACAAACTCAGTTGTCTCAGTCTCTCCTCACAGCAGAGCTGCTCCATCCCTCTGATCATTTCGGTGCCTCCTCTGGACTTGCTCCAACAGATCCATGTCCTTCCTGTGCTGAGACCCCAGAGCTGGATGCAGTCATCCCCCACTGATCATCCCATTCCTATTCTCATTGCTGCTGTTGGTTGCTTTAGGCAATGCTCCTGAAACCTAAGTCTTCCCTGCTGCTACTTAGAAGGGGAACGTTTTGACCCAGAATTTTAATTTGCTTTTAAAGGAAAGCATAGAGTGAAGTTTCAGTACCAGAGTATGAGGGTATGTTATTTCCTACGGCCCTGATGCAGCAAACAGACAGGGTTTGTGTCCCTGCTCCCTCTAGGCCTGCCATATTTCTATCACTGTTATGCTTCACCTCTGCTTTTAAGATGGCAAAACCACTCTGTATGACAAAGTAATGGTTGGGTTTTACCAATGCCCCGCATTCAACACCCTGTTGTCCAAAGTGGTTTAACCCCTGCAACATTTCTGTTAAAAACATCTCTGATATAACCTGCCATCAACTTGTTTTACGTTGTTTTGAAGAGAATCACCTTCTTGGCCTCTATGTGTGCGACCAGGTACAAAGTTCAGTCTTGCCTCCCTTTGCAGGAAACCAAACCAGTGTTCCTATTTTGGGTTGTGCTACACCCGAGTCCCCCACAGCCCCAGCTGAGAGAGATCACATCTTTGACCACTGATTTCCATGGCCAGTTGCTGACCTGGTAATTTGATCTTCTATTTTTGACCTGATTGGAGATTCCTGGTCGTTCTTACACTTGCTGGATTTGGTTCAGACATAATCACTGTGCAAGGCTTTGTATTTTCTTACTTTTCGCTGCGCCTCATTCTTACCCTTGATTGCTTTTTCATTTCATTTCTCAATTTTTAATTCAAGTGTATTCATTGCTCAGCAGTCCATGCCTCCCTCAGGCAAACTGTGGACTTAACCTCTCATTTCTTTGAGGCATCTTTGCCCTCTGTTGCTTGCATACATTTTGCTTTTTCATCAGCCCTGCAGATAGTCACTGTCCTTCCATGTCCTTTTTATTTAGTCGGTTTTATGCCTTAGCTCTCTTGAGGAAAAGCTTAAAAGCAGCCTCTGTCACTGGTATGGCATTTTCCCTCAGAACAAATAAGCCAAATCTAGGCTTTTCACAGTCCTAGCTGAACATCTTAGATCATCAATAGTTTTGAGGGCTTGCTAAGTGGTAGGAGGAGATTGTGCCATCCACTTCAGTGTATGGAGTGAGGGAGCATTGCCTGCTCCTGTGCCTGGTACTGGGTACACAGTCATTGACTCTAAATGGCATTTTGCTCATTGTTTTCAGCATGAATCCTCAGGACAGGGTAGGGTCACTTGACCTGATGCCAAGTATATGAGTACTTGAGATGCAAAGCAATTAGTTTAGTCAGATCCCTAGTGCTATGGTGAGACTGCTTGTGGTACTCAGCCTGCATTGGGCACCTTTGCAGCAAGATACCATCTCAAATGTCAAAATTTGCTGGTATCTGAAAACATTTGGATTTCCTGTGAGTCTCTATGCTTGGGGCTTGATAGTTTGTTTTGTTTTTTTTTTTTCTTGGAAACAACATGCCTCACTATCAGTTAATTCATGTTGTGGGGTTTGTGTTGCCCTTAAGTATTACAAGCAATAATATTTTAATTATTTAATATTTTATTAAAAATAGAATTGATAAAGATTATCTATTACTCCTTAGATGTTTATCTTCCAGCCACAGATGAGAAAAGGTAAGATTGTATTGACTTGAAAGGTCTCCTTTGACATTCTTGATGTCCTAGTCAGCATTTCATCCCCTATAAGCCCACTAGTTGAATGTGGTGTTGGGTCTGTTTTATCCTTCTTGGGAGGTGATTTTGGACCGAGTTTTTCAGGCATTGCGTGTGAATATCTGATGCAAGACGTAACCCAAATGTGAAATGTGATACATGAAACAAAACCCTTTTCTGTCTAATAATGGTTATAATCCAGAAGCTTCCCACCTATGTTTCCAATTTTGCTTTTTGCACTAGTCAAAATATACTCCTCCACCACTTTAATACTATTGTTTCCCTCTAACACATAGAGCCAAACTTGTCCCTGCTACAATAATGTCAGGCCAAGTGTATGGTGTAACCAGACGTGCTCATTTCCCACCTCTTCCCTCTGTATTTTGTTTTTCTTAGGACCCATGTTATTTCATTTCTTCCTTTTGCTGTGAATACACCATTCCCTCTGTTCCACGTATTGTCATACATTTTCAAAACCTTTTAATAATCTTGTCCCAACAAGATGGCAAGTGTCCAGCTTAGTAAATTACCCACTGTAAGTCAGCTTGCAAAACTGTAGGTCACTGAGGCAAAGATTGATATCTATTAGTGCAGCGACTAGAAGGATGTATGTATCCAGGCTAAAACTTGCATTTTGCTAATTTTACTGGAGAAATAACTATTTTTCTAGACCAGACTGGTCAGATTCAATGCTGCTTTCCACTGGGTGCAAGTGTAAGTTTTTATATGGACTCACAATGAAAAGAGCAGCATCCTGCTCAAGGACCTGAGTTGGCCCCAGAAATGTTTCACTTATTTGTGCCCTGCCTGGTAGGGTCGTGTCCCTGGATCCCCAGCTGAAAGATGCCAATGGACACATGGTATTTTTCCGGCATTATGTAACACAGGTGAATTGGCCCTGGACTGCTATAGGCAGATTTATGTTTCTTTCTTTCCTCTGTGCTGTGTCTTTCTAGACAGCTGTGTGTTGAATATTTATTTCAAAATGGATTGGGGTGTTTGAAGTGATATTAAATTGTTCAGGTCCGCATTTGTCTTGTCCTTGTCATCTGACTTCATTGTCTTCAGGGATTGAGTCTGGCCCTTTCTTCAGGAAAGAGGTTTTGGACACAGAGGCTAATGTGGCTGGACTCTGCTGGGCTGGGTTTGATCTCGGTGTCTCACTGTTACCTCATGGTAACTTTACTCCTTTTGAGAACCTCTGAGGTCTTTTCAAGTGCAGTGTAAATAAACTTACTGTTTCTGGCCCATGCAAAATAAAAAGAGATCCTTGTTTTTAATCCAAATGTCGTCTTACTGTTACCTCTGCTGGCTGCTACGCTTGTTTTCACTTGTGCAGCAGTCTGTCACCCTGGAGATTCCTGATGTTCCCCTTACCCAACCTCCTCTTACTCTCTGATCCGTTTTACTGCACATTTTCAATCACTTTCATCTGCAGGTCACTCATGCATACCACTGTTTTCGTTTTATTTTCTGTACACCCTGTGGACAGGGTGAGTCATAGTTTCCTTATTTTGAGAAAGAAGGAATTGGATCTCTGGCAAGATTAACCATCTGACTTTCCAACACCTCTGTGACATCCCTGTTAATAGGCTAGGGGCATCACTTTCTGCTTTCAAAGAGAGTAGCACGATCATTTAACTCTAAAGTCTTCAGTTCCCCCTCCTCAAGGGCACAAGAATTATGAAACAGGGAAACTGAGGTACAGTACAAGTGATTTTCCAGTGACTTTAGGAAGCATTTGCATGGCCTGGACTGTCTGGTTGTCAGGGCAGGGGCTGTATATGTGTTTGACTAATGCATGGCAGTGAAGTGCAGCATCATGACCAGGCCTGTAGAAATAAGATTCTAAAATTACTAATGATACATTTTGAATTCATGTATATATTATTAGCTTATAACTTAAACAGAAGGTGAAGTCACAAAGCCTGGATTTGCTGTCCCCTCCTAAAGGCCTCTTTGTGAGGGAATATGCATGTAGAGAAGGAATATGAGAACTGCCAGAAAGCAAGAGTAGGAAAAGTGAAGACAAGTAATAGAGGGAGCTCAGAAAGAAAATGAAATATTTTGCCTTGCTCCTGGGGACATTCATATCTTCCTTCCCCCTTCTAAATAGGAGGCTATAGACTCCTCTGCTTGCACTTGCTTGACCCCTTGTGTAGGCCAGCAAGCTGAGTCAGGTCTTGGCTTAGTATCACTGACATAGACAACATTATTTTCAGTCTGGTTTTGCATGTTTTTGGGTTTAATTTGCCTCTGGTGGATGCTGGATGAGGACAGTGGTAGCTGTCACCTTGAAAGATGAGTGGAAATAGGCTGCTGGCTGTGATTAAAATGGCATGAGCTGGTGATATTTGGGGAATGGGTTGTCACTGGAGTGGCAGGTGCTCTCTCCTTGTACCACCTGTGTGATGCCCCCATTGCCACTCTGTTCTCCTCACCCAGAGGTGCTGATCACGGTGTTACTCAGCCACTTGCACTGAACTGCTCTTATGCCCTGAAAGCCCGTGGATCTCCCCTGAATAAATTCTGCTGCGTGCCTGGTCATGGACTGCTCTCTGGACAGAGCCCTGACAGGACCTCCAGCTGTGCTTAAAGCCTTTGGGTCTTCTTCATTCATTAGCTGTAGAATAGCTCCCTTTTAAAGCCTTGCCTTCTGGTCTAAACTGAATTTTCACCTTTCCTTTCCTCTTCAGAAAGACAATGAGACACCCCCTCGAGGTGGGATCTCAGTGTGACAGCAGCATGGATACAAAGCTTCTTGCTGCAACCCATCCACGCACGTTCATTCTTGCCTCATAGTTCAAAAACCTCGTAATTACCTGACATCCTCGGCTATTAAAACCTCTGCCTGTGTGGGAGTTGTTTTTTTGTTTGGTTTTGCTGCAACAGGCTTTTAGTATTTGCGTCCTGCTGTTTCCTGACAGTCGGTTTTGACAAGCCCTTCAGAATTACTGCTGCTTTGTTAATTTTCTGGTTTTTCACCCCCTCCTGCTATTCTTACATTATGCCACTGTTTATTTGACCACACACTGATTCAACATTTACAGTTACCAATTAGGATCAAAATATTGCTTTGACATTTACCTGGAACTCAGGTCTTTGTTGCTAAGACATCCAACTTCATAGAGCTTTTCTCTAACGCAAGGCACAATGTTATTCATACTCTTATTTGTTAGGGGTAATTTCTGTGATTAATGATGTCCATAAATGACGTCCATCTTCCTTGATGAGCAATTTGCTTACTGTGAATGGGCAAAACACAGCATCTCTGCACTAAGAGTGTTTCTGGTTATTACGTCTGTTATGAAAGTCGTCATCAGCATCACAGGTTGCGAAAACATAGTAATTTTAGAAGTTATCACATTAGGGCAAATTGAGCAAATGGCAAAGTTCCACTATTGGTAATCACTGATAATGATTCCAGGTGTAAAATTAGCTTTTCTTTTCTTTTCTTTTTTTTTTTAAATTGTTTGACATGAACTATCTCAATCACATAGTAGACCTCTATGTCTGAGTCATTTCCTCATCTTTCCTCCCATTCTTTTAATCTTTTTTTACCCTCATTTTTATGCTCTGCTGCTTTTTCTCTTCTGTGTTTCCATCCTGCATGTGCTTTTGTACTGCAATTCTGATTCACAGATGCTTAGTTTGCCTCTTCTTTGTTTACCTGTTTAAATGTAGTTAGGGCTCAGAGTGAATGAGGTAGAATTTAGCTACAGTAATATGCCAAAGAAATATACTGATGGAACAGTTCTAGTCTCTTTTCCGTCTTCTCAGACTGTTTGTAAATTTGGCCAGGCGGCTTTTATGGACACTTAGAACTTGCAACTGAGAGGATTAGAACATTTTATGCTTTAAAAATTGAATTCTCCCAACTCAAGGCTGATTGAAATCAATGGCAAAGCTCTCAGTAATCTTGTTAGAAGCAGAATTAATTCAGGTCAGTGTTTTTAAGTGTCTCATCCCTGGTTTCTACTCATTCCTAATACTACAAACCACTGTCCGTGGAAGTTGTTCTTACTGTGAGGAGGAGGTTTATGGCACCACCACTGCAGAAAATGCAGAGCAGAAGCTGGGTCTCAGCCTTGCAGGCTCACAGTGAGACACACAGTCCTGCAAGCTGTGCACTGTTTCTCTGGCAGTGTGTTTTGTGTGTCTGTAAGTCTGTGTGTTGTTAATCTCCGGAGTACCTGTTGGAAGAAGAGCCCTGTGGGATCTGTCTGGTTCAGGGCTGGACACTGAAGTTTCTCCTGACCCCATAAGCTCGGCTCACAGCTCTGTACTTTGTCCTCACCACAGAAGGTGTCATACCCAGACCCCTTGCTTGCCCTCGGCAGATATTTTTGTACCTTAATTAGATCCCCCTTCCTGCCATTTCAAAGCTAAGTATTTTAAGCTGGTCGTCATAAGACATATCTGCCATTCCTCAGGGTTAGTCTTCCCACCTCCTCTTGGATCTTACCCAAAATGTGAACGTCCTCCTTTAAACTTGGTGCCCCTGCTGCAGTGCACGCTGTTCCCAAAAAACTGCTTGATGAGAGGAGGGCATTCAAGAGTGATTTTACTGTTTGTTTTGCTTTATGGACAGATTCACCCCCCTCCACCTTTGGGCATTTACTTACATTTCCTTCCAGCTGTTACATGTGGAGTAAAGACATAGAAAAGGGAAGGACTTTACTGCATGTTTTAATTCTTCATTTAATCTGCTTGAATACTGGCTATGCATTTAGGAGAGTTCGCCTCTGAAGGACACACAAACACTAGCTATTTATCTGAATTAAATGCTCTCCGTTTCAGTTTGCAAGCAAATATCTGCTCCCCAAATATCTAAATTAAATCCAATTAAAAAGTATGATTCCAACTTGGTTTTCCCACTCTTCTATTTTCTCTCCCCATGTATCATTTAGTGCTGCCCCTAGCAATTAAAAGATATTTTTAAGGCCATATATTTAGATGTCTTTTACGAAGATATACATTCAAAGGATGTTTCTATACCAGTTACGGTGTGGCAAAAAATGTGTTAGACTGTGGTACATGGGAGATAATCACAAGTGTTTACTTTAACAATCCTCAAAGTGAACATGTTTAAGTAATTTTCTCATGTTTTCTTCACATCAATATTAAACTCAGAAATTGTACCTTGAGCAGCATCAGCTGATTAAAAACTGCCAGAGTAACATACAAGGTATGGGGCTCCCTGATTATCCAGAGCACTTAATTACCCTATAGCCATTATAGCATAACGTATACCCACTAGAATATGATTCGCAAATTCCAAAATTGAAGAATGGGTTTGAGTTGAGAGGGGATTAAAAGATCATTTCCACCCCCCTGCCATGGGCAGGGACACCTTCCACTAGACCAAGCTGCTCCAAGCCCTGTCCAACCTGGCCTTGGACACTTCCAGGGATGGGAGCAGCCACAAGCTAAAACAAATATCAGTT
>JAWMRA010000090.1:67117943-67163633 GCA_035584735.1 Pseudotriccus pelzelni | reverse complement strand
CTCCATCCCTTGTCCCCAGTCCCTCTCCAGCTCTCCTGGAGCCCCTTTAGGCCCTGCAAGGGGCTCTCAGCTCTCCCGGGATCCTTCTCTTCTCCAGGTGAGCCCCCCCAGCTCTCCCAGCCTGGCTCCAGAGCAGAGGGGCTCCAGCCTCTCAGAGCATCCCTATGACCTCCTCTGGACTCACTCTAGCAGCTCCAGGACCTTCTGATGTCATTCCCCAGGGCTGGAGGCAGCTCTGCAGGGGGGTCTCACCTGAGGGGCAGAGGGGCAGAATCCCCCCTCCCCTGCTGCCCACGCTGTGGGATCAGCCCTGGGCACGGGGGGGTTTCTGGGCTGGGCCATGTCCAGGCTCTGCCCCACCAGCACCCCCAGGACCTTCTCCCCAGGGCTCCTCCATCTATTCATCCCCAGCCTGGACTGATCCCAGGAGATAATCCGAGCCAGGTGCAGCACCAGCACTTGGTCTTGTTAAACCTCATGAGGGTACCATGGTCATATTTTAACGCCCCATGTTGTTCCTTCCTGATTTCCTGTGCTGCCAGTTAGACTAGAGGGTGGCCGTGGTCTGAGAGACTCTCCAGTCCTTGTAATAAGCCTGTTGACCAGAAAAACTCCAGGGGGTCCTGGATGCCTTTTCTTTTGGACAAAGGAGATTGTTCCCTGGCCGTCTCCACACAATCCAGCCGAAAGTTCGCTTTCAGTATTGGCAGCACCAGATGTTCACTGCTCTGCTGCCAGGCTTCTGAAATAATGAAATTGGGTTAAAATGGAGAACTCTAAAAATAGCAACCTGAAAGGCTTTTTCTTCTTGACTTCTGAGCTAAGGGAAGGATTTGACTGTTGTCCAATGTTTCTTTAGCATTTTCAGATTTCTACCCAATTATAGGTGTAGTTTCCAGAAGACTGCAGGTATCATGGGGCTTGGAATGAATTTGTGTAAGTTTGGAAAATAGGGAGTTGTGATGATTGCGTTATGCATTGGCTTAAAAAAAATATCTTCTGTCCAAACAGGGAAAAGAAGCAATATATTCTGATAAATCCTTTGCTAGCATGGCCAACATATTAGAGGAAGGACCCAGTGCCCATCACATTTAGCAACTACTGTAGTTGTAAAATTGAAATTTGGAGCTGTAGTTTTCCACATCCCCAGCTCTTCGTCCTTGTGTCTTTTGGAATGAAATTTCTACCTTGCTCCACTCCACACATATGTATGTTGTTTATGAGCACAGATGAACACTGAGCCTTCAAGTTTGGGTGGGGAGCCTGATTTTCTTTTCAGACAAGGCCTTTTACTGTCCATGGGAAGTGAAAATTAATCGTTGACACTAGTAAAGTGATATCTTGTGCTTCTTGGTATCTTTTCGTTGTTTTTGGTGAATGTGTCATAGTCACATTTCTATGTTAAGAAACAGGACATGAGAACTCATGCTGATAGACTTGACCTAATGAATGATATCAAATATCAACTGCCTCGTTTTCTTGCTAGAGGGCTGCAGTTTAGCTGGCAGAATGGAGAGGAATTGGCAAATTGGACCGGCACCTTTAATTTCACGGATGACGGAGCAGTGAAGAGTGGCAGTGACACAGGCACCAGGTACCAACACCCGAGGGAATGACTACAGAGATGTTTCTCTCCTTGTGTGAACCATAACTGTGAGCACAGGCCGTATGAAAAATGGGATTTGCAGTGTGCTTTGGCTGCTTGGCACTGCTTCCTGTGGCACGGAAGATTTCAGGGGTGCCCAAGTGCTGCCGTGCTTGTTTTCCCACTTTGAGGCCTTGGCGGCATTTTGGAACGTGCCGTAAGCATTCATGCAGGAGATTGACTTCTGTGTCCTGGCCTGTCCTATTTCCATTCCCCTACCAGTGCTGTGTGTCAAGATGTGGCAGTGGGAGAACGTCCCAGCACTGGATGGAGAATATCCCAACATGACAGTATGGGTACACGCAGAGCACCCTGGAGAATCTGGTCTTTATAACAGAACATGTATTCTGAGAAAACATAGTTTAACTATCATTCTTCCCAGGGCCTGCTAGAGGAAAAGTGTTATGTCAAGATAAGACTGGAGTATTTCCTCTATTTACACTATTTGAAAACATGAGAAGCATTGATGTGCTGTTGCACTTTTTGTACTTACTAATTTGACATGGGATCAGGTGTCTGAAGGGTCATGTGCGTAGTCAGGAAACTGTCAGCAGTTGTGCCTGAAGAGCTTCACAGCTATCACAGGCCTTCTGCATAAACTCAGGCACAGGCATAGGGTGAGCATTTGGGCTATCTTCCTGGAACACTGTCAGCTGTAGAAGTTAAAAATCCTGAGTCATGGGTAATATCAGTTTCAATGAGTAGCAGGGAAATCTTAGGAAGACTGTAAGACAGGGACCCCCCCCCCCACCAATAATTCAAAGAACCCTACATTTAATACTCATGTATAAATAAAACTGAGTAAATTGTTTATTTTATTCAAAATATTATCATTTTGTAACCATACACAACTACAGCTGTGGAGCTGATAGCATTTCAAAGGCAAGCAGACGTTACAGAGTCTAACCTGCCAAAAATCATCCTGTCACTGAACTGCAGCAATGCTGCAGTTCTTGTTAAGGCTCTTCCTGTAACGTGATCCTGTATGAGTGTTGCCTGCTACTCTGCTGGTTTATTTAGCTAAGATTCCTTATAAAAAGAACCAAATTATGCTAAAGTTTTTCACTCAGAGAAAGAAAGAAAAAAAATGTTCATATATATATGCTTGTATTTATGTTCTATTTTTGTTCCTCTTTTAGTGTAGGCCTGTATATACAAACTCCTCAATTTAGGTAATTGCCATACAAAAGAACTCAATGTGACACAAAGACACATATCTTCTTAAAGGCACGAGAAAATAAATTAACATAGATTTCCCACTCAGGACACCTTTGTCAGAGGCAATTGAACCATCACTGACTGCAGGACAGGGAACCAAAACCCTTGAATGCAAAATACATCCTTGTGAGGTTCTGAACCACAGGACTATTCTGAGTCTTTTCAGCCTCTTCAAGGACAAAGAGGTTCAGTGTGCAAGTGGTTTTTACCCAAAAAACTCAAACTACAGGCTCGAACTGCACAAGCTAGATATAAACTTAAAAGGTTATAGTATCAATAAAAGGTCATAATATCAATAAAAATGCATATGTCACATTCTGTGTCATGTGATAAAACACACATCTCTCTCTTCACTGGAACAGCTCTCCAGGGCAGTGGTCATGGCCTCAAGGCTGCCTGAGCTCAAGGAGTGTTTGCCCAGCACTCTCAGGGGCAGGATGGGATTCTTGGGGTATCCTGTGGAGTTGGATCCTTTATGATTCTTGTGGGTCTCTTCCAACTCAGAATATTCTGTGGTTCTATGTTAATGACAGTGGAGCTGAAAGCTGGGGAGGGGTTGAGTTAGGGGTAACTCCAGCTGCAACATATTTCTTACCTAAGTGTGTTATAGGTATTATTTATGCTTTTGTCTACTGTATGAAAGCTGAGAATATAGGAAAATAAAAAAGTGCCTCATAAATGTGAAGATAAGACTGTGTGGTGACTCCTGCATGTCAAAAGTTGTTTACTATTTATCTTTGATCACCTTGCTTACTGTGTTGTCACTAGACATCTCCTGAGAGTCTTAATCTGACACCCAACTTCAGGCTGTTGATATAAATTGAAAACAAGTCTTACTCTAATGAATAATTCTTTCCACTGAATGGAAAACTTGCAGACTACATTTTACTGAACTGATTTTACTTGTGTGTATTTACAGGACTCCAGAGAGATGTCTGAAGTGCACAAAATTAATTATATGTCAGTCTAAGCACAGTAAATACCTTTCACTGCATGGCTCTGTTGGTTACTGTGTGCTAACACCTCCTTGTAAAAGGTTTGGTGCTTAAAGATATTGATTGAAATATATATTAATATGCTTTCCATCAGCTTGTATCATTCAGATATATATATATAGACACATGTTTATTCATGCATAGTGGTATCAACCCATATATATTATAGAACTCTTTATCTTTTAATTACGTAACTTAATACAGGATGTAGAGACACTGACAACTCATTCTGTAGGAGTGATTTGTTAGATGAAAATTAAGGACTTCCAAAGCAAAGGCACAATGAAAGAATAAGTGCATTAGAATTGAAAGACAGCCAGACTTCATGAGAACAGTAGCCATATCAAAACCAATGAACAGTGAAGATTAAATGTTGCATGAAAATGATTAAGAAAGACAGTAATTAAGATCATTGTGTTATCTGATTTCGGTAGAAAATTCACAGTGTAGTTTGGGTTGGAAAGGACCCTAAAGCTCATCTCATTCCAACCTCCTTGCCATGGGCAGGGACACCTTCCACTATCCCAGGTTTCAAGCCCTGTCCAACCTGGCCTTGGACACTTCCAGGGATGAGGCAGCCACAGCTTCTGTGGGCAACCTGTGCCAGGGCCTCCCCACCCTCATTTCTGAGAGTCTTCTAGGTGGCAGAGAAGTTGTGAATACTTGCAAGAAGTAAAAGTGAAACACTCAGGAACTCCCCAAAGCCATTTGAAAGGGATTTCAAACAAAGGAGGACTAGATGGGCTGCAGCAGTTTGAAACACCCACTCAGATGCAATGTCAACCAGTTGTTGAATACTGGCTGATTTTAATTCTTATGTATCAACCATTACTCATAGTTCTTTCTTTTCCATTTTATTTTGTGCTAAGTGTTATAAGTCTTGCAGCATCCTTGTGGAGAATCAGCTAAAGGGTTCTGTCAGATGATGGTTATGAGAAGCAATATATACAACCACTTCCTACAGTCCTGATTCCTCTGTTCTCCTTTTCGTATGTTTTGCAACTTTCTGGGATTGTGAGTTGTCATGCCTAAAGGATTTTTCATTGCTAAGAAGCTGCCTTAATGATACAATGATTTATCTGCTGTATTAGTTGGTTTATGTTGTTCTCTTCAGTCTGCTGGAGCTGAAGATAAGATTTAATGTAGGACTTCAGTGGTGAGACCACAGAAACCTTTGATGGGTGAGAGGAGATGTGATCTTTATACTTTTGGGCCTGTCAGTTCCCTAGTATGACAAATCTGAGGATTTATCCCCAGAATAGAAAGTAAAATCAACTGGATTCATCAAATGCACGTTTAACAAGAACGAATGTAAGGGCTTGAGCCTTTGACTCATCCTCAGCTGAGGATGTTTCTTAAGTCACTGCTGAGTTTCTCATAAAAAGATACTAAAATCTGAAGAGCCATAAGAAACAAAAAACCCAACAAACAAAAAAAAAGAAGCAGTTGCTTGCAATGATAAGCCAAAATGTGGCTTTTGAGATGTTATTGATGTATAAGTGTTGTCATGAGTTTTGTTATGCCTTTTAGGTGCTCATGTGGATAACATCATCAGCAGCTTATTTCAGTCAGAGTGATGGGAGTGGGCTTGATTAAATCAGCAGTTTATTAAAAATTGGAGAGTTTTGAAATGACATTGGTAAAATAGGGCTTCCTGGAGCATACTCTGCTGCTGCTTGTCACCTGACAGCGTGGATTTGGTACAGTGAAAGAAAAGAAGCACCAAAGTGTCCCTAAAACTACAGTTCAATATTCTCTCCAACGCATCATTCTCACATTGCACAGTGGGGGAACCTCTGAATGAAGGTGGGTGTCAGTCTGTGTAGGAGAGGACCCAGAAAGCACAGGGGGTAGTGGTGTTGGCTCCAAAGCACGGACTGCAAGGTGGGCTTATCTCAGGTGATAAGCAGGAGGCAGCCTGGCCTTTGCTGTGTCATTTAGGGCTGTTTTCTGCTGGAACTCCTCCTGTTAACACCCACGGCTGTTGCAGTGGAGCTGCACTGGGTAATGTGTTAGACTTGAAACTGGAGAGAGGCTTGTATCTCAAATAAGTGGACAGATGGGAAGGGAACAACGTGGCATTGGCAGGAGTGGATGTTTGGTTAGTTCACACTTCTAATGTGGAACTGGGCAGCAGAGCCAAGCAATCCCAGGTGGTCTGTGTGTGGAGACGTGAAGACAGGAGATCATCGTCAGAATGGCAATGAGCAGCCACTGCCAGTTTGCCAGGACCTTCCGTGGCTGTGATGAAAAACACATCCTCGGGGGATGACAGCTATCATCTGAACTGCACAGCTGTGTAAAATGTCTGTGGATTCAGGAGACCAGGTTAAATAATGAATACGCAAAAGGAGCAGCTCTGAGGTACGACAGTTGGGTGGGTGGGTGCACTTTTTTAAGGTGACTTAGGAGGTTCAGTGAGCCGCCAGTGAACTGCTTTAACGGACAGAAATGTGAAAGCCACTCCTCCTCTGTGAAGATTTAGGGCTGGTCAGTGGAAGCACTTTTGGTTTTCTGAAAGCAAAAATCTTTTAACTTGGAAAATAGGCAGGGCATCGTGGTAAACTGCTCTTGCCTTGGTGGATCAGCATTTCTGTTGCCATTATCAAAACCCAGAAAAACTTATGACCTTGTTAAGGATATTTCAAAATATCCTAAGTGAATGATCAGGAGGTTCATGAATCAATAGCTTTTAACCTCAGCTATATGAATCTCCGGGGAAGCATGAGTCCCTGTACAGGAATTCCAGCTCCTGAATTTTAATTACTCCAACTCTTCTAGAAAGAAAACCTGAACTAAAGATGCCATTTCTATCTTTAGCTTCCAGGCATTGGATCCAATTTTTCCTTGCTATGCTGTATTGAAAACCTTCCTGCCACTAGTAATTGCTTCCTGGTGCAGCATCTCCTTACTCAGTCACCATATGTTTAGATTAGGCGTCACACGCCTCTCATAATTTTTTAGAATCCATATAATTTCTGCAGGTCCTTTTGTAACTCTTGCCAGCATCTTGAACCCTCAAAGATGAAATATCAGAACTGGATGCAGCAGTTCAAAAGAGCTGTTACCACACAATGTACACCATGTACACAAAGGTGTACGGCCATTTTCTCTTGCTTACATTTTAATTTTTTTACCTGCGAGTTTACAGTGACACATTTTGTTCCTACCTACATACACGTACTGAAGTTTCACGATCAGTTAGACATCTAATGCATCTACTAGCACTGGAGATGAAGATGGTAAAGGATATAAGCCAGTTATTGCCGGTGACATTGTCATGAGCAGGTGGTAGCCAGGAGGAATGTGAAACATCTCCTTCGATATTTGTTGTCTCCAAGGATGAGACACTCAAGTATTTTCATCAACCTGCATAAGAGAAAACCGCTGCTTCTCCAGTCTCCTCTGCTGTGCCCAGAGCTCCTTCTCTCTCCGCTCAGTCTTTCAAGCACCATCCTGCTGTGGGCAAGTCAACTCAGGCTCTCACACAGTAAAACAACACAAGCAGCAAAGTGATTTTTTTGTGCTGCAGCCTTAGGGAAGTTTTAATTAGTCTAAGGGCATCAAATGGTTCTGCTTCACTTGTCAATTCTCAGAGCAGAGGGACCTCATTCAACATCAGTACATCCACAGGCATTTTCTTTTGCAAGGTGTGGTACGAAAGGTCATTATGATTTCCATCAGACTGTTCTCTTCTTGATGGTAATTGTGGTCTAGGCAGGGTCCACAAAAAGAGAGTCCAAGCTCTCTTTTCTTGTCTGCCATGGACTAACCTGTCAGTCAATATCTACACCAGCTTCTTTACCTGCCAAATGGGGATCATGCCTTCCCAAAGTAATCCTGGGAGAACATTCCATGTGAAGTGGTAGGAAAGCACTCTTTGAGGGAGAAAAATCACTGCTGTGATGTGAAGCCCTTAAACTTTTTGACCAAATCTTGTAATTTCTGATATTGCCACATAGAAATAGTAATAGAAGCAAAGGCCAGAGGGATCTGGTTGCTCAGTCACAATGGCCTCTGGTGAAGTCAACATCTACTATGTTCTACTCTTGGTGAGTTTTCCAGAGCCTCTACAGGCATGAAATGATCCACGTCAGGAGCCTGAAGTTCCCACACTGACCTTGCCAGATGTCAGTCCCCATGTGCTTTGGGGAATGTGCTCTGGCCCATTTGCAAGGTTCCTGAATAGGGAAAGTGAATCTAGGCTCGAGGTTGGCTGTTGATTTGCCCATACTGATGAGAATAAGCACTGCTAATTGGACAGCACTGTTAATAAGTATTTAGTAGAAGCCTGCAGGGCTTTGTTCATTTATTCTCATTTCTTAGTCACTGGATAATGTATATTTTTGGAAAGATCTTTGTTCTTCCTGCAGGGTAGGTGGAATCCTTCCTGCGATGCTCTGCAGCCTCACTGCAAACAGTGTCGAGAACCGGCACTGCGGGAGCGAGGAAAATGAAGGGGAAGGCAGCTTCTGTGGGGGAAGAGATGTTGTTAAATCTTGCTCAAAAGATGCCTGACCATTACACTCAATTATATTTTAAAACCTTTGTTCAACATATCAGACTAATCAGTGTCTCAACCCAAGCGTCACTTGAAGGCGGGATTGAAGTCTTGGGCTTTTCAATTCATGTAGCGTGATCAAGAAAAGCTTACTTCTGATCAAAGCAGCTGCAGCCCAACTGCAGATGATCAAAGACCTAAGACTTAGCTGGTGTGCTGAGAAACCAAATGTGTCTCTCACTAGTGAGCTCAGTAGGCTGCTCAGCTGGAAGTGAGGTTGCAATGGGGTAGATGAAGGTTAGAAAAGAAAGTCTCAGTCAAAAACAGAAAATTACAGAGTGAATAGCGTCTCATTTCTAGGCACTCAGATCTGAGAGCCACAAAAAACCCATCCCCTCTGAGCACCTGCAGCTTGTGCGGTGTTTCCAGGATTTGATCCTGGAAAAGTGCTGTAGATTTGAAATCTGCAATTGAGGTGAGTGCACACAGAGCACTGAGTGGTGAGCAGTGCCCACTACACACCAGTGCCCTGAGAAAGGACAATCCTACGTGCAACTGTGCTGTTTGGTATGATTCATTTGTAGTTGTGCTCTCTACTGCAAAGAAGCATGAATTCTTGCATTGGCTTTCCTTGTGACCTTTGAGGGATAAGAGTTATTTATATTTCAGCAGGGGAAGTGAAGCCAATGAAGGGAGAGGACATTCTGGTGCTGACATCAGCTCTGTTTTATGGAGAATAAAACTTGACTGTCATTGTTGTAAAGCTGAAACACAGACCTTTTCCATAGCAAAAGGAATAAGTACTGTAGTCAGGTTTGTCACTTGTCACTAATCGAGAGCATAAATCAAAATAAACTGAACTACACCCTTGCTTCTTAGCTAGAGATCAGATCGAGGAGGATGATGGGGAGGACAGTTTCCATTTGGGCTAATTAAGCTTTCTGACAGGCAAATGCATTTTCCTTCACAGGGAACTACATGTTTTAGAGTGGGAGTTAATAGGCAGAAGGAGCTCTCAGAGCCTGGGGAGTGGGTGAGACTGATGCTTCCTGTGGGAAAGCACGGGGGCCTGGTCTCCAAACACTCCCAGCAGGACCAGACCCAGGCAAGAGGAGGAGTCTGGTTTAAAGGACATCTCTGGGGGTTGAAGGAACCCATGTTCCCTGCGCTAGAGGCTGGTGTTGTGCAAAAGCTGTATTCCAGGGAAGTACAACATGAAGCACTTCTGTGGGAAGAGGTTGGCCAGTGCTCCAGGGAACTGCCTCTGCTGATTTGACTCGGAGTCTGTAGCAGGAGGGGAATTGCTGTGAAGCAAATGAATAGCATGAACACTCCTGGGAGAAAGAGAGGAACCTTCCTTTTTTTTTTTTTTACTTAGTTTATTGACCAGATACTGCCTTGAAAAGATCCTTAATGCTGTTGCAGCATCATTAATGATTTCAACCTCAGTGCTGCAGCATCAGCAACACTAAGACTAAAGAAGCTTCAATGACTGGCTGCCTGCTTCAGTGTGGTTCAAGGCTTGTGAAGGACAGCCCAGATGATGATTGTTCAGTGGCCTGGGCACACTGGTTTAGTTTCAGTCGAGCTCACCCCGTGGCCAGCAGCATCTTCTCCCCTCTCAGTGCAGAATGACACGGCCGTCGGTGTCCCCTGCCTTTTCCCCGGGAGGGACATGTCCCATCCACAGTGTGTCACCCAGCCTCTTCCACATACCCTCCCTCTGCACTTCCACGACATGCCAGATGGTGAATTCAACACTCCCAGTGGCTCTGCGGGGGAATCTGGAGCTGTGGTGAGAGTTAGAGACTTGCAGGACAGTCCTGTGCTCTCTGAAGCTGTAGGCTGATGGAATACCTCTACTGCAAATGCAGTGCTGCCTCCATGGATTGATCTCCCTTCAGATCCAGAAGTGCTTTATTTTTTACCCAGTCCTTTCCTCCGTAACCTTCTGCCACTTTGGTAGCACATCCTTTTTTCATTTCTATTTTTGCTTCGTGGATCGCGTAAACAGGCAGCGATCAAAGGGAATGGCTGGGACACAGGAAATTTCATCTCCATTTCATAAAACGACATCTTTGACTCCAGTGCCACAGGCTGAAGCCAGCTTTCCGCTGCTGCGGTGCTCCCACGTGACAGCACGTGCTGCTTGACATCTGAGCTGCCGTTCTCCAACTTAGCGGCAGAGCCAGAAGTGCTCAGGAGAGATAAAAACACGTGTTAATCGGGATTTTTGCTGTTCTTATCTGTCCTGAGGCACATACAAGGTACTGAAATCCAGCATTAGGTGACAGGCAAGGGTGAGACTGATAGAGATTGCTATCCCCCCTACATCTTAAGAAGCAGCAGTGGTGTGTAACAGTGCTGAGTGTTGTGTGGGGGTGTATCCTGCCTCTAGCTACTGTGCAGAACATGCACATTTAGGGTCCCAGCCTTGTCTGACTCAAAGAACCAAAGTAAAGGATGGATAACTCAAAAGACAGTTAAACAAACAAACAAACAAACCCAAAACAACAAACAAACAATCAAAAACAAATTTAAAAAAACCCACAAGCACTTCAGAAGGATGAAAAGATTGTCTGTGCTGGCAGCCAAAAGGGACTCCTTAAGCTTTGGGAAAACTCTGTGACCAGTAAGAAATCCTATGACGCTGTTTAAAGAGAGATATTTTGGTTTAGTTTGGGAAAGTTACCTGGAATACATGCACACAGGGCTTTGGGCTGGAGCTGGCAGGCAAGCTCTCAATTCAATTGCGGTTGAAGCAGCTTTCAAAATGCACAAGTTTCTCAGCTCCATCCCAACAAGACAAGCACTACAGGAGCTGTGTCAGTGCAGTGGATTTCAGCTGCTCCCCAGTAAATGCTCCATGCCCAGGTGAGCGACTGAGTTGGAAGGAGAGCCAAGCCTTTTGGTGAGAGCCCAGGTGAAGATTCATGTTGGATCTCCCTTCAGCAGGCTGAGGAAGTCCTTTCACAGAGTTGTCACTGATTCTGGAATGCTTTAAATATATAATTTCCTCTACAAAGCTCATAAAAAAAATTTTTTTTTTTGCCTATAAAACTAGGAAAACAAATTTCCAAGTACCTACATTTTTTAAATACTGATTAGCTATTGTTATTCCTTTTTTTTTCCCCCCCCCCCCGACAGTAATCAGTTTACTTCTTTATTAGGAATTAATTTTTCTCCTCCTGCTACGTTTTAAATATGGGCTTCCCCCTTGCATTCTCAAGGTTTGTGCCCCTCGCTGGATCCCAGAAATGGTTGGTTGGGGGTTTGGCAAAGCTGAGGTGGTGAAAACCGCAGGGAGGGGTGAAGGAGACACTTCCTAAAGCAGCATTTGACAGGATAGAAACGTTCCCAGTTACCAGCAGATTGCTTTGGGAGAGGCTCTTGGACTTTTTCCAGTCACACACTATAGTCCCTTTCTCCTTTCTGTGGGTTTCTCTTTTCCTTGCTGTATCACATTGATTTCTGGATTAACTTAAAGGGCAAAATTCAGAAGCTGTTTGATTTTTGATGCCTCTGGCCTTTGGAGGCCCTGTTGGAGATACCTGGACAGTCTCTCTTTCTACAGTTCCCCATGGAGATGTGAGTGCTTAGCACTTCTCCAGAACAGATCGATTTTGGATCCCTGAAAATTCTAATATTAACTGTAAAGGTGAGCTACTGAGGAAACTAACAAGTCTTTTTAACAGTCAGAACTGAACACATGTTTGGGTCAAACACAAAGATTTTACAATGACACAACCTCAAAATATTGCATTTCCATTGATGGCTTAAATAAAGCTCTTCCAGGAACCCTGTATTTTTATTTCTTATTGAAAATTCAAAAGATAGTTTGGACTTACGGCCTCATGAATTCCAAGATTTTCTAGGATCCATCAAAAGAACTTGCTCTAGCCTTATTCATAATACCATTTTCTCCTGGTCATCTTCTATTTTTTCTTAGTTGTCCCCTTAACTGCTGCATGGGTATGTGCAGGTCTTAGGAATTAGGTTTTAATCCAGACTTCTAATGATAAGTGGTGAAACTGATACAGAGCTTGGTTTAAACCCTAAATCTTGTTTGCTTTTTCAGTACAGACTCATTGAATTCCCCAGAAAGCCTGAGCTTTCTCTTGCCCCTAAACATGAGTAGCTACCATTGTGTTTTGTTTCCCCTTCACTCCAGTCCAATGTCTAAGGTGAAGAAATTAATCAAAAAAAGTAAAGATTTATGCTTGTATTTTAGTTAAGAACAACACTGTTGTCTGTACTGTGTGCATTCAAATCCTTTTGTTCTCAATTTTTTTTTGAGAAGAAAATCCCTGGATCCTTTCCCCTCCAAATGTAGCAAAAGACTAGATCCTAATGAAAGTCTCAATTGCCAGGGAATAATCTCCATAGACAGGATACCCCATTAGCACTTTGCTTTCCACCCAAAACCAACACTTATGGTACTGGTTTTTTTTCAACTCTCAGCACATTCAGGCACCCAAAAGATGGAAAAAAAAAAAGTGTTCCATAAGTTATCAGTTCCAGCTGCCAAGTGCTGACTGCTGGAAAAGGTAGCTGGTCCTTCCTGGTGACCAGATGAACTCCTGTAGGGATGGACAAACTGGACATGGGTGACTGTTCCACAGTCAGCAATGACATGTGTGTTCTCCTGTGGAGGAATGACCTGCCCACGAGCCAGGCAGTGTAGTCTCAAGTTAGGCAGAAATCATAAATGACAACATTCAGCAAAATTCTGTTGATGTGTAAGAGAAGTATTCCAGTCTAAGCCTTATTTATGGTATCTTTTCTTGTTCTTCTTCAGGTATTTTGAGTTTTATGAAGGGCCTTTGGAATACAACTCTACCAAATGCCTGGAGTTACGGCAGGACATCATTGAGGTGAAGGTTTTGTCAATGTAAGTATGAACCAAAGCTTGCTAAAAAGGTTACTTTTCAAGCAGGATATGATAAATGATAACTTACATTGTCAAAAGATGCAAGTCTCAGGAGTTCCCATCTACAGGGATCTCAGCAGAGATTCCTGAGATTCTCTTACATGTGCAAGCAGTACTTGATTTTGACCTGAGGTCCATTTGAAAAAAACTGGAGGCTTTTCCCACACACTGAGACATTTTGATCAGACCCAGCATTACTCTTTGGAGTTAAATACAGTGTTTATAATGTCACGTTTCCAGTAATTGAAGAGTAAGGACAGCCAGACTGACTCACAGCAAGTGTCTCTCTAGCTCAAGGCTCTACCATTGGCAGTGGCCAGCAGTGAAGGCTAAGAGAGGAAGCAAAAAGGTCAGCCCTTCCTGACAGTAAATACTGGCGTGGGGACTTGTGGAGTGGTAGGTGGAGTCCAGACTGCAGCAATCAGAGTGGACAACAGACTTCTCTATTAATTTGTTTAGGCATTTTCTGAGACCAGTTGTATTTTTGACCTCCTCAAGCAGCAGGGAGGATTAATAAACTTAATACACAACTTAATAAACCTCAGTAGAAAGAAAATCATCTCTCGAGAAACAGTAAAAAACGTGTAATTTGTGCTTTGTCGTCCTATAAGTACATCAGGAAACAAATTAGTTGAATGAGATGTGTCTGTGAAGCCATAGCGATGGAATTGGGGGGATAAAAAAAAAAAAAAGTGAGTCTGCCAATGGAACTTATTGGACATGACATTCAACAGTCAAGGCTTCGGAAAACACAGTTTGTTGCTCCAGGTCTGCCTGATTTTGGGCACGTCTCCCTCACTGACTTTGTGCACAGAAAAATGTAGGTTATGTCCTTGCCTTCTGTGTTTGGTACTGGATGAAGGATACACGAGTAACACACTTTGCACTGCTTGCTGACTTGCAGTGCTTAAAAATAAGTGGAAGGGGTGAGAATGTCACACCTCTGCCAATGTTCTGCTGAAGATGGGGAGTTTTGAATTGCCTTTTTTTTTTTTTTTTTTTTTTTGCATGCTGATCAGAGGGTACAGATAATTGCTTGTTTTTCTTCTTCTTATCCAAGGGCCCAAGGAAGGTAGTGGGCTCCTGCTCAGATGATTTATCCTTACTTCTACAGTAGGTGCCATCTGACATTTAAACTCTTTTACTATGCTGGGCTCTACTGATGTTCTTGCTTCTAATGTGCTACATTTCCAGAGTCAGACCTTATGGTAATGGAAGATTTCCAAGTTAATGTGCTCTGGTGGGCTACAGAAAGTACAATATGACCTAATTCCTTCCTGTAACTTCCACAGCCTGGGAAATCTTAAGTTCTACTCACTCTAAATATATAATTATCTCAAAAGTCTTTGCTTTATTCAAATATTCAAAGCCCTCAAGCCTGAAGAGAACTAATTAAGACTTACCAATCTAGAAGAAATCACAGACTTCCAAATTACTTAGCAAGATTATGCAGTTGATCCCTCCCTCTAGATATTTGCAAGGCCTTCTTTATCTCTGTTGTCCAAATACAGCAGGCTGTGTATGAGCTTTAAGGCAGGAGTGGTTGGAATCGGTGATATCACCAAAAAATATCTTGTACCAGCCTAGTAGAAATAGGAGTCTCATTTTCTAATGTGACTGCAGGTATATTGATTAACAGAGGAAGAGGGAGAGATCCTTATGTAAAGAGCTTTTCACGTTCTCTTACCATCACAGATGCTTTATCCCTGCATGTGTGCTCTTGCAGAAAATAAGTTTACCTACAGTGCCGTGCTGTAAGATCCCATGGATTAAGTTAACCTCTCCAAAATGCAGCCATAGTTGGTCTAATGTATCCTCTTTTCCAATACCCCCTCCTGGGCCCTTCTGAGAGGTGAAATTCCTCCCCCCCTCCCTCAAACCCAGTTGCCAGACCCTCACTGGCTTCCCAACAGGCTTTTGGTAGAGTAGATGCTTCTTCCTCAGTTTTGCATTTTTTTATCCTGAAGAAATGCAGAAAGCCTACCAGGGAACAGAAATCACTCCCAAACATCAGTACCTGTGTAACGTGGCTTAGAGAGTCTATGTCAGAACAGAAAAACAGATAAAAATTACACATTTTGTACCAGGTAGGCTGACTGGTCAAAAGCCAACAGCATGGTACCCTGCCTGCAGCTGTTTTAGGAAAGGAAGTCCTTCTAATAAACTGATTTCTTATTTTTCTTTTAATTTTATCTTCTAGGGTGAAACAAACTGAATTGTTTGACAGATGGAAGAGCCTACAGATGTGCAAATGGGAGATGAATGTCACAGAAGCCAATTTATTCAAGTAAGAATGGTCCACATTAGTGAGACTGAGTAAAATATGCTTTAGTTTGAGTTTAGCTTCCTGTAGAGAGACCAAACCTTCATATGGATAATGAGAATAACCCTTACAACACTAGCTCTTGGAGTACTGTCCTTTTGAATAAATATGGACTTCTTTTCTACCTTTAAAATCTCAACAGGAAGATAAAAGAATGCTTTTCTGTAATGTGGGAGAGTCTTCAAAGAAAGGCAAGGAATTTGGTAGGGGAAAGACTTACATGTATGATTCAGGCAGATGCAGGATGGAGAGTCTTAATGGCTGCACCTAATATGCCAACCTAAGTCTTTGGTGATCTGGAATGGTAGAATTATTGATACTGCAAATTTGGCCTACGAAATATTAAATTTTTCTGAGGTGTTTCAGGTATTGTCAGACCTTATTTATGACTTCCTTTGTGTTTTGTTTTTTTTTATTGGCTTCTCAGCTATAACTCACAGGTTATCTACATATTCTTTCTGGTCTCCCAAGACCTCTCAGTTTGTTTCTGTAGTACTCTGTCTTCCTTCCTGTGAATTTGTCTTTGCTGAAGGTCCTCCCTGATCCTCTCAAGACAACGGCTTTTGAAACTGGTCTTGTGAGGGAAATAGCAGAAAGGAGCCAAAGCAGTTTTTGAATGTTGTACGTTGATATATTCAAGTGCCACATTTGAGTAGGTTTAGACAAAACACATTATTTCAGAGTAAGTGTTGCAGAGACTGGTTAAGTCTGTAAGCCACTGGCACAATTCAGAGCTGTTGTTTAGAATAAGGCCCCCAGCTTTACCCCAAATTCTCTTCATGATTCCAGGAAATAGCTGTCAGGAGTTAATGAGAGAATGTGAGAATGCATGTGCTGAGTTAGTCACTGACATTTTTAAAAATAACATTGATAGTCCCAGGCACGTAGCAGGTTTTCCAATGTGATCTGCACTCATAAATTTTTTACGGATGTTTTACTACACTTTTTTCTGGAAACCACTTGGTGTGGGCAATGGTCAGAGCCTGTTTTGAAGAGAGGAGCCATTCAGGATTACAGCCCATTATCTTAAAGGTAGTTTGGAGTAAGAGAAGTAGTGACTGTTCCCAGAGTGCAAGGAGCACACTGAGGTATGAGGCCAGTGCAGAGGCAGGAGCAGTGACAAAGGACTGTCTAAAGACCATCGGGACAGTAGGAGCATCAGTCTGTCTTGGACCAACACCAGCACACTAAACAAATGTGCATCCTCCCTGTGCACTGAGAGAAAAAAGAGAATTGATTTTGAGAGGAGAAAAAGAGGAGAGATTGATGTATCACTGCGTCAGAAACTCCCACTGGCACCTAGATGTAACCTAGCCCTTGTGAGCTTGTTCCAGGAACAACAATCATGCTAGTCCTGAAAAAAAGTGTTCAAAGTCTGTTTCGTTTTTGTGCCATGAGACAGAGAATTTGGTGTGTGAGTGTGTGGGGGAACTGCAGTCTCTTAAATCCAGACCAAAGTCTCTGAGTTTGGAGGTTGACTAGTAGGAGGCTGAAAGGTATAACAACACTGAGCTGTGGGATTTTGAACTTTGCCAGTTCTGGACCATCTGGTGAGATGGGAAGAATCCAACAGAACTTAAATGGTAGCTACTTAAGCAGCAGGGAGGGAGGAAGCACAAAAATCACACTAGTGTTTATATCTGAAGACTAGGGAAAGCAAATTCATTGAGACTCTTCCTCTATCAGATATCAGACATTTACATTAAGGAACATGACTCTGGAAAACCAGTTGGACATTAAGGAACAACACCTCTCTCAATTTCTTAATGCAGAGCCAATAAAGAACTTTTTTTCACATCCCAAATATCACAACTTAATTCCAATACTTGCTTGTAATTATTTAGTAATTTTGCTGTTAGAGATTATTCACTAACTTATTCAGTTTCATTTGCTGCCTTGATCTGATCATCATATTGTGTCACTCCACAAGAGTCAAGTACATAACATCAAGTAATAACGTCAAGTAATTGGACATCACTGAAATGTTTGCATAATTCTGTATTTGCTTTCTGGTGCTTGTAATAAAGCCCATAAAGGAGACTGGCTTATTTTTTCAACTCATAATGAGGCCACACACCCTAGAGGCAAGGTATTTAATCTAGGTTATTTGAGAGCCTTTTGGCTTTGTCTTTATGTTTGTGCATTTGCCATGACATGTATTTTTCATTAAAAGTAAGAAATGCATTGACTGGGAAACAAACAGTCTCTGGAATAAAAGGGAGCTGAAGTCAGGGCTTTCAGCTCCACCAGTAACATAAGAAAAGCGTTCAGGGAAAGATGGGAGCTAAGAAATGGAACCCTATTTGGAAAGCTGCTTTTCCTATTTAAATTTCGTAAGAAAAGTGGTAAAGGGCTCAGAGCTGAATGTTTTTTCTCTCATGTCCTAACTCCCATTTTTGGGCTTTCACACAGTTCTTGTTTGCATCATAATACCTGACACTGTGTCCCAGGAACACAGAAAATGTTGGCCTTTTGTCTGAGATTTTGGAGTCACAGCCATGACCAATTTGCCTGGCACCCACCCAGCCACCCATCTGTGAAAGCCACATCATCTTGCCGGTGCAACTGCATTGGGCCAAAGGCAAAACTAAGACCTTGAAAAGCCTTTTGTTTTTGCACTCAAAGTGTGCTGTGCCCCCCAGTAGTCTGGTAAGTGGGGCAGTGCCTTTAGGTATTGCTGTGCTTAAGTACCTGCCCTGCCAAACATCCACATCCCCAGATGAACTGTTTAGCCCCTATATTTCCTCCCCAGCGATGAGAATATAAATGGCAAAGTGTGGAAGACCTCTAAAGCAGAGAGGACCTGATTCTTTAAGGTGGTGTCCCCAGGATATTGGGGGCAGAAGCTCAGCTTTAGGTACTGGAGCAGGGCAGAATTTCCACGTGTATTTCCCACAGCCTAGAAAAGACAGGTATATTTATTCTCTTTTTTTTCCCCACCATGGTTGTCTCAGTCAAGGAAGATTTCACCAAATCCAAAATATTCTGTTGGAAAATCCAGCAAAGCACCATTTTAGCCCTCTTACAGCTAATTTTTTTTTTTTTTCCTGAAAAATCCCTTTTTAGGAGTGACAGCAATTGCAAGTCCTATATCATGCCATCAGCTCCTTGATCTTATTTCTCTCTTTTTCATTTCACAGGTCTACTTTGTCGAGGTGTTGCAATGCCCCTGCCTTTCTGTTCACCACTCAGAAAAACACTCCCCTGGGAACTAAACTGAAATACGAAGTGGACACTAGTGGAATCTTCCATATCAACCAAGAAATCTTCAAAATGTTTCCAAAGGTGCCTTTGCCCATTTGCAGAATCAGCTTCACTGTACTTGCTGCACTAGACACTGTCCTATAGCCAAGCATTTAGCAGCTGACTGACATTACAACAAACTTCATTGCTTATACTTTGCAAATGTTTCTTTCTTATACAATATTTTAACTGATTATCATATTTTTTTAGTGGTCATCTGCAACATATACAATTTCCTGCAGTGTATTGCTGACCTAGGAACAAAATAGGTCACTAATGAAGTGACTTAAGAAAGGTGATTAAAGAGACACTCACTGATCAGAACCTTTCAGAGTACAATATTCATGTGTAATTAATCCACCACTGGGGGTAAGCCCACATTTCTTTTCGGCATGATTATTTTATAATTCATATTCAAAAGGTTGACTATTCCGTTTGCAGATTATCCGTGAACAGGCTGCACAATTTTTAAATATATTATACAAAAACGTAGATAATAAATTACAAAATATAAAAGGATTACTCAAAACGTTTTCAGCAAGTAATCCTTGATCTCAGGGCCAGTCAAGGTTATAAGCAGTGGGCAATTCCCAGTGCACGTAGTGACTAATGTGCAGGAATGGGCTTATGTGGCTGCTGATTTATCATAGGCACACCTCATCAATTTACAGGGGCATATTTGGAGGGGTTAAATGAAATCAGACAAACATTCAGGATAAGTACTTAGATTTGTGCCATTGAACTTGCCCTTCAGGGTGTAACCACTTTTAATCCATTTGCTTTCTGAGCGCTGCTGAGAGGTAGGGTAGTGCTGTTACCTAATGTGCTCGTGGGGGACTGGGGCTGAAGCAGCGGAAAGGCTCAGATCCAGAAAAGCACTTCGGCATCTGGAGACATGCAAAAAATGGGCACATCTAAGTCCAGGAGTATTATCCTCAGAACCCCGTCTGATTATGCAGATGATTGCATGAAAGACTAAACGCCTACAGGAGTGTGCTATAGCTGCTGTTGTGTTTATCCAGGTGGGATTGAGGATGCTTTCAAGGCTTTAATCACATACCAAAATGCCTTTGGGATTCACTGGGCAGCACCTGCGTGGCCAAAACCACCCCACTGCATCACAGCAGGGCTGCAGCATGGCAAATGCAGATGATAAAGGGCTGAAAACACAGAAGCAACACTGGAAAGGCAAGAGCCTTGTGCTGAGCACAGGCACCTGGCTTCTGATTTCCCTTTCAGAGCTTCACAGGCATTTTGTGTTAAGAGATTGCTGCACAAAGCACAGACAGCTCTATATTTCCTCTCTGCCAGACAGCTGCTGCTTTTCTCAGACAGGTGTAATTGCATGCCCTTTTGCCTCATGGCTTATGAATGCCGTGGAAAGATCCTGGGAATAATCACCCGGAAATGTGTCAAGCCACCATTGCCTCCCTCTGTAGTTCGCGGTAATGAAATTATTGATAAAATATGTATGTGCCAAAACCAGCACTCTCATGCTTATATAAGCACATCTCTGCATATTCATAAGGTGTAGCGAGGCGAGGCTCTGCGTCACAGCCCTCTCACCCTAACAGCCCAGCTTGTTCCCAGGATGTGATTTTTCGCTCTCTCTGGCTTCAGGAGCAGCTGCACGTCTGTGTGTGAGGACAGAATTTTGCCCAAAGGTTGCAGAAAGATGAGGGATGCTCCTACACAAGTCCAAGGAAGTATCTGACCAAAGGCTCTTGTGCTAGCACTAATTAATAACCATTGTGCAAGCACTAATTAATAACCATTAATACTGTTAGTACAATCTGTGGTAGTAAGCACTAAAATTGGGGCTGTTTTCTGATAAACGGCTGTAGTGCGCTGTCTGACTCAGAGTTCTTGTGTTTTTCTGGCTGCCCTGGAGCTCTGTGCAGGCTTCTCAAAAGCAGGACACAGAGCCCGAGGAGCGAAAAGTTTGCAGGCAGCACAGAAAACAATGCCTGATTCATGGTTTGTGCCCTCATGTGGTAATCAAAAAGGGAAAGCAAGTGCCTAAAAGTACTCCTTCCATTACACAGTTTGGGAAGAAAGCAAGTTATTGTTTCTTTTCTTTTTTTTCTTTTTTTTTTCTTTTTTTTTTTTTTTTACCTGAGTTAGTGGCCCATGCTATCTTGAACCACGCAGCAAACAATCCCATCCGTTCATGTAGAGCCCGGGAACATTGCACCCAAAAACTGGCATCAGCATCCAATGATCAGTGCATCTGCAGCAAGGTGCACCAGAAAAAAAAAAAAGAAAAGATAGAAAAGAGACTTGTTGCCCCCCGTGTTTTGGGCTGTTTAACTGTTTCCTTTCTGTGCTGTTGCAGGACATGCCGTACCACCGCTCGCAGTTTAAGAGGTGTGCAGTGGTTGGGAATGGAGGAATTCTGAAGAACAGCAGATGCGGCCAGGAGATTGACAGTGCAGACTTCGTGTTTCGGTAACCACCACCACTGCTCCATTTTGCTTTTTTTTTTTTTTTTTTCCCCCTTTTCTTGCCTGTTCTAATGACAAATAAAGCAATTCAAAGCTATTCATTCTCATGTGGAAACAGGGGATTTGCTAAATTGGCTGTATTGAGCCTGCTTCTGGTGCAAAAGGCCATGTTTCAAAAAAAAAAACCCAACCACAAACCAACAGAACATCTCACTGTATGATGTTTAGTTAAAAATTATGCTTTGAGGAATTATTTCTCCCTAACTCTGTGGGGTTAATCACTGACTTGTTGACGATGTCCTCCTTCAGGATGTCCCCTGTGGATTTATCCTTCCATGGACATTAGCCTATGAGCAGCGTCCTGTGAACCTGGCCGTGGTTTCCCGGGGCAGATCTGAAACAGAGGCACAACCCCTATTGCTTGGTCAGGTGTTACTAGCTATCAGCCTCAAAAGCGTGTTTCTGAACTGGTGCAGAGCTCAGGTGCTGGATAACAGGAGTTTGAGTAATCAGTAGTCGATCCAGGGTGTGCAGAGACAGGGGAATAACTTTGAAGGTTGAGTGCCTTCATAACGTGGAGTTGTCCAGGTTTGGCATGAACTGGGATGTCCCATGACTGCTGGTCCTGGATAACAGAGCCTAGCAGCAATTTTATAATCCTTAATATATATGAGAAAGATTTTTTTAAATTTTTTTTTTATTATTATTATTCATATGCATGACTAATCCCTCTCTAAATCCTGTTAAGCTCTTTGCCTGGGTTGTGGCATATGACCTCTAGCTCACAGATTCACGACCTGTTCTGGAGAGAAGAAAAATCTCTTTATTTTTGTTGACCTATTTTCTGATTTTGAGTATCTTCTTGTCAGTTTGGAAAAACCGAGCATAAAACAATCAATTTCTCCAACTTCTTACCAGCAAAAATTAGGTCAGATTTCCGCTCATTGCAATCTTAATTTAATTTGACATCATATTAGTTATAAAATTTTGCAGCTCCTACTTTCGGTATTCACTGTTTTCTGACCCTTGTGTTCCCTCATTCTAACTTTATAGAAAATTATTGTCTTAATTTCTGATGAAAAAAAAAAAAAAGAGTCTGTGGAAGAGTCCAAGCTTCACATAATTTGCTTCTTAAAAGCCTTATTAATCTACAATTAAATAATTAAATAATTGTTGTAGATTCCCTGCTGTTGTGCTGGATCACAGCTATCAGTATATCAGAAAGGAGCAGTGCATGTTACAACAGGAGGTGACAAGTTTTTAAGCTGAAACAGAAAAATAGGCATCAAAAAATCTCATTGTTTACTTTTAAGGACTTCTAGTGAAGGTCCCTTTTTTACCACTCTTACTCTTCTTGAACTGCACTGAAACTGATAAAAAAAAAAAAAGAGCAGATGATTACAGAACCTAGAAATTGGATTGCATTTGTTAATAGTAATTATTTAAATAGCGGTTTAGGTAGAACTGAAATGTAAATAAATACATCACTACTAGTGCAAAAGAAACCCCTGGTTCACCATCTATCTCCAAAATACGTGTGTTATGCACAAAGATGTGCCAGCGTTTTAAAACTCAAAGTTTGCTGACATGAGCTTCATAATAAAGGGTTGGGTCTGGACACATCTGCTTTCCAGGCATCAGTCCACCAAACTATCAGGGATCATCATCCTGATCACCAGTGAAATAATTCTTTAAAATATTTCACATGGAGCACACAACATCCAGCAATACCTTCAGGACGCCTGGGGAAAGCTTTTCTTGTCAGAAGGCTTGTGGCCAGCAGGACGCAACCCAGATTGCTCTATGAAGTAAATTCTGAGAGCAGTTAATTGTAGTACAATAGAATACATAAAATACACACAAGAATTGCAGTTACTAGTAGTTATTGTCTATCTCCATCTACTGGCCAGAGCAGAGCTCTCTGAGGAAACACTGGGTGCATTTAGAGATGGGACTGCTCTCTTAGCAGGGGTGAATTTTTTGGAGTGTTATGAGAAAAAGTACAGTTTATAAAGCCGTTATCATTTTTATAAGGAATAATCAACAAATTCGGTCATTCTTGGTCCTGGTGGGAGTTTACTGTTAAAAAATATTGAAGCTGATTATTTGAAAACCTTTTTCAAATGGTCACAGCGCCCAGTGCCAAGTGGAAGTGGGGATGATGGAGGACTTGAGAAGAATGTTGCATGACCTAGCAGAGAAAAATGCTGGAAATAACATTACCTCTGAGAAAGATAGCTAAAAAAAAATTCTCTGACCTGATAAGGAGGGACTGTCTGGAAGGCAGATGTGAACTCCTGAGTCTCAGAAGGATTCTGAAGGATTTTTGTGCTTGCCCTCTCCCTTTGACTGAGAAATCATCCTGACAGCTGAACTGTGAAAACACTAAGCATCTCTTACCCTAAATACCTTCACAGTTTTCTCCTGTTCAGCCATGATCTTCAGAAATATGGAGAACTTTGGGAACTAGGCACAGCAGTATTTTTGAGATGTAGGGATCTTTACCGCGATGGCTTTTATTGAGGCCTGTAGCTCACTTCAAAAAGTTTTCAAAATGTCAGTAAGTACCTCACACTAGCTTAAACTCTGCGTGAAACTAGTTGTCAGGACACATGTGTTGTCTCTGAAGTTGTTTTTTTTTTTTTTCAGCTGTGTTTCCCGTGGAAGTGAAGCCTGTGTGATAGCTCGTGTGTGTGTGTGTGTGTCAGTAACTTCAGCATCTCTTGAGGGGTGCTCTAAATTTTGTGGGATGATGTATCTAGGACAAGGACAAGGTGAATGGAGGCTGGGCAAAGTCAAGGTTTGCAGATTTTCACAAGTTTGATCCCAACAGGTTTGATGTCCCATGGTGAATCTGTACAGTCAGAATTCCTTCTATTGCACTGCGCTGGGAGGTGCTTATAAATGGAAAAGGAAGGGAAGCAGGTAGTTTTGGATTAATTAGGACTGGATTGATTTGTCTCTTGTGGAGCATTTCCCCTAAATTCTCTTGGGTGTAAACCAAAGCATGTTAAAGGCGATGTTATAGAGATAGTTTATTATTTATTGAAAACATCTAAGCTATTGCTGAGCAAGGCTTTGATTTTACAGGCTGATTGGCCTTGGGGCTTCAACCCATTTCTCATCCTAAAATGTTAGAGTAAATAGGTAAACTGCTATTACAGAAGCAAAATGAACATTGGCTACATCTGCAAAGAGGGATCATCTTTCAGAGGCTGAGGGAAGAGGAGAGGCCTTCACACAACCCTCAAGAATTTGTTGCTTTACTGCACAGTTTGGGCACCAACAGGTTCTGATACAATTTTAAATTCTCAATCTGCTTCTAGATTTGCTGCTTGGCAGAAATGCTGAAATCAATTCTATTTTCTAGTCCTGAAAAGGTTTAAGGAATTTTTTAAGTGTCTTACTGATTTCTTTCCTTTACAGATGCAATTTGCCTCCTATATCTGAGAAATACTTCATGGATGTTGGGGTAAAGACGGATGTCGTGACTGTCAATCCCAGTATAATCACTGAGAGGTTGTTTCTGCGTTTTGTATTTTCATCTCTTTTGCTTTTCCCAAACCTACCTTTCACTTAATTTTAACTGTTATGGATAATTTTTTTCCCAAATATTACTTTAAACTGACACTATGAATCATACATTTAATTCTGAGTTGAATTTATTCAGTATATAGAATAAGTAACAACTTGTAGAAATATATTAAACACTTAAACCCGCACTTTGATGATAGAAAAAAGGGAAGGTGATGCGCTAAAATTAAAACAACAGCAGAGGCATCCTTTCCCTGGAAGTTTTATACCATGCTTGGAAACCCCAGGCAAACATCTTAAAAACATTCAGGGTGGAAGCAACTAGATTATAGAATCTTAAATTAAATTTAGCAACTTAAATTATAGAATCAGAGTTGTTAAGGTTGGAAAAGACTTTAAAGATCATCAAGTAAATAAAGCAACACACATTGTCATACATTTTAAAGAAATGCCAGTTAAACTCTGTGGCCAGGATTGACTGGGTGATTTCAATTTCAAATTTGTTAATAACCCATTGGCACCTCGCTGACAGGTTTGGGGCCATGGGGCTAATTACTGCTTTCCTTTCTTATGGGGGAATGTGTTTCTTTTCTCAAGCAACATAAAATTAGTTTTTTGATTTTGGATTTCTTTTAAATGTTAACGTTAGACGTTTTAGACATTTGCTAGCTTTGGTGTTTTCATACAGCTCTGCACTGCCTAGTGCACTATCCAGCTGTTCCACACCTTGGAAAAATGACACATGTCTAATAATAAAATGAGAAGTGAGACATGCTCAGATATGTCTACCAGGTTTTCCTGCTGTTTAATGAATTTAGAGCCAAAATAGAGCACAAGATGAATTTTTTCATCCCCTGAATTTTTGCCCTGCATTTCCCACTGATGACGTAGCGACAAATCTAAACACATTCCCCTTGAGAACCGAAACACCACTTCAATTACCTCTGCATCAAAAATACCCCGGCAAGAGCCCACTGGAGGTTTGGCTTTGTGCTGGGTGCTGACTGACCATCCCTTCACGCCCTCTCCCCCACTCCCCCTTCAGATTCCACAAGCTGGAGAAGTGGAGGAAGCCCTTCTACGACGTGCTGCAGGTGTACGAGAACGCGTCCGTGCTGCTGCCGGCCTTCTACAACACCCGCAACACGGACGTGTCCATCCGGGTCAAGTACGTCCTGGACGACTTCGAGTCCCAGCAGGCTGTTTATTACTTCCACCCCCAGTATCTCATCAACGTCTCGCGCTACTGGCTCGGCCAAGGGGTGCGGGCCAAGCGGATCAGCACCGGGCTGATCCTGGTGACTGCCGCCCTGGAGCTCTGCGAGGAGGTCCACCTCTTCGGCTTCTGGGCCTTCCCCATGAACCCCTCAGGGATTTTTATAACTCACCACTACTACGACAACGTGAAGCCTCGCCCCGGCTTCCACGCCATGCCCTCAGAAATATTCAATTTCCTCCACATGCACAGCAAGGGGATCCTGCGGGTTCACACGGGGACCTGCAGCTGACAGGGACACTGGAAAAGTGTAACGGGAACTCGATGCCTGTGTATGGTGTAGGAGGTTTTATTACATGTGGAGATTATGCAATAATTGTTTGATATAAATTTCTTCAAGGCATTGCATCCCATAGGATCTAGGATACCAGCATCTTTCCTGCTAGCAGAGTTGGGTCCGTAACTGTGTAGGAGGAGCAAAGCTCCTATGCCCCAGGGTACACACTACCCTGGAAAGCAAGTCAGATAAGAAGCACATTTCCAATAGATTTAGGGATAAACAGAGCACATTAATATATTTATCATCTCACTATCAAGAAAAGCACCAAACTTTTGAGGAAAATCAGTGGTGGAGAATTTCAGTGTAGACTGTGCGACTTTACATAGGTTTCTGAATCGAGTACCTTGGGGCATTGCCAGGTTTTATTGAGAGCACTGCTCTCTGGCATTTAGGTTTTTGAAAATACTCTTTAGCATTATAGCTTATACAGCTTAATGGGGATATATAACTTAAGATCTTTGTTCTGTATTGTCACAAAGTGTTGTTCAAAAATAGCAGATAGATGTATTAGGAATAAACAAAATCACTTCACGAATCTTTTCAGCCGGGATAGAACAGAATGTTAAGCTCCCATTCACAGCAACAGGTAAATCATGTTGTGATAATTGTTTTAGAGTTTCTTTCTTCTTCCTTCTTGTGTTATACATTTCTGTTCTCCTATGCTTGATCGTGTTTTCTTTCTCTCTGTCTGTGATGCTTTTCTTCTAGCTATCCCACGGGCAATGTGTGTACTTCCTCCTTTAGTGACCATCTCAGCTTCAGATTAGAGTCCTTGTTGAGGAAACGTGCTCCTTCACACTCCTGCAAGGTTTTCTCAGGCTGAATAGCAAGGAGATTACATAGTTATATTTTACAAGTTGGTTATTTGGTTAAAGTACCACAGTATATGATAGAAAAAAACACATTTCCTCATTGATTTTTATTAAAGACTTTGTAAGAGTATCTGAATGTTGATTCACTGTTGGGTAGGTAGAGTTAACACTTTCAGGTATCTGTAGTAGGTAATGTCAGGAAATTAAGATACAGAGAAGATATTTTGTGGCTTAGATTATGATGCTTATTTTAAAATTATGCATCTCAAGATGTCAGATGTCTTAACATGGCATTTCTGTATGCTGAGAATGTTACTAGGACAGTAAAAGGGCTGGTGTATTCTTTAAATGTTATCAGTGTAGCTCTGTCAGTTATGCCAAGTTTAATTTTTCTGCTACAGTTGAATTGGCAAAATCCTGATGCAGGAAAGGTGCTACAGGTTGATGAAGTTTATTTTGCTGTAGTGCACTGCTGGTTTATGCCTTTTCATACTGGTGTGATTACACACACAGGAAGGTGAGGTTTGCTGCTTCATGCGTGCTGGCATAGTTAAATGAACAGAGTTTCCCTGTCTTAGTTCTTAGTCTGAAGCACTTGGGCTGCTGTCCAGTGCCTTGTCTTGTCTGATGTAGATTACAAGATATTTGATCAAGGACTTGAAATTTAAAGTTCTATATGACGGATACTTTGTTTTTTTGTTGTTGTTGGTTTGGTGTGGGGGGGAGAAGGGTTTAAATCCAAATGTGGACTTGGATTTTGCAATGCATGAATGCACAAAGCTTATTTTAAAAGCACCTGCGCCATGCTGAGAGTTGTGAAACTTGCTCACAAAACAGATAAAATGATCGCAAAGGAAGTGAAAGGTGATGGTCACCATTTCAAAAGTCCCTACTGGTCAGCTGTGACTTGGATGGTATGTGAGAGTGTATTTACTTAACTTTACACTACACTCCAGAGGTCTGATTACCTTAAAAGTGACTCATATCCTTAACAAAGGTGTCAGAACTCACTTGAGAAGCACCAGCCAGGGGTGGGTGAAGGACCAGTGCTTAAGCTTTATATATTTGTGTTGTTGTAGTTTTGATCTTAGAGTCACACGGTGTGTTAGTGAGCACCCCCTGTATTGTCTGCCTGTGAAGTAGGCAGCACACTAATGAACCTGTGGGTGATATGCTTTCCCTGGTCTCATATGCAAAAGAGATCACTGTCTTCGCTGTGTTTTGTGAATTTGTGTGCAAAGGGCTTTGACAATGAAGTGCTGTAATGGAAGTGCTATTTAGAGAGCAATGACACCCTGTGGGTTGGCCGTCTTGCTGTGCATTAAGCTTTATGACAACAGTAATGACACTGAAGCCGGCACCTAGAGCCCTTACTCCTTATTCTGCCTGAGTTTGGGACTGGTAGTGACTTCAGGATTGCTTTGCTGCTGCTGCTCTGCTAAGGCTACCTTCTCTAGTAAGGGATTTTTTCTTTACTTTGGTGACTGAAGTGAACAAAATCAACGGAAAGGAGTCTGGTACGTGGCAAAAGACACTTCAAAAAAGATGGGAAAGCACTTGAGAAGCACCCGTGTGTTGACAGAAATGGTGCAAATCCCTCTTTTTGGTTGCAAAAGTCCTTTTGGACAGATGAAAGGATAAGCCAAACTTGTATTTACGGTTCATCTGTGATTACAGGGTCACAGACATTTCCTTTCCCTTGTTTGCTTCATATAAACGAGCAATGTAAATTCACTGTAATCAGTGCAGTTTTACTGTGTTCAGATTTTGATTGCTTATAAATCTATAGCTACTATATTTTTTTAATTATTTGGAAAAGTGTGTGCAGGATACTCTCACGTAAGCACCAAAGGCCCAGTCTTGCCACATTTATCTGAAAAGAGCTCCCACCCAAATGGGTGGGTTATTTTGTTTGTGTAGGGACTGCAGAAACAGGCCCGGACGTGTCTGTGAAGGTGTACATAGGTGTATAGTTAGATATAAGGAGTGACTGGCAAGCCAGTGAGATAATTAAAGAAATATATATAAAATAGTCCTCGAGATGAAATGCATGTTGCAACATGTTCACTTTCTGATTCATTATTCAGGTGTTGCTAAAATAAAGTGATTGCAAAACTACGGCATTTGTCAGAAATGCCATCTGCAGAAGGGCTTTTGCAGAAAGAAGGACCCTCCTTGTTTTCTGCCATCATTCTTTCGTGTGCTGAGCGTAAGAAAATACTCTTTGACATCAATGATTTGTCTGAGTTTGAGGAGATTTTGTTTTCCCTTTTCCCATGTGGTCAAAACTCCAAATGTCCAATCTTAACCTTTGAACAATGGGATACCTGAGTGATAAGAAGTGACTGTCAGGTGTGTTTGCTGCAAGTAAAGGACGTGCACAGCATGTCATGCTTTCCCACAGAAAAGGCTTCAGGACCCAGAGAAATCCCCCATACAAAAGTCTGATCTGTCCAGGAAGAAAGTCTGTCAGCTGTCTGGTACCACATCCTGAGCTCAAGCTGTAATCCCAGCTCTTGTCGACAAGGCTATGAAATCTGAGACAGGGAGGGAGGAAATATGATAGTTTAATCCCCAACTCCTAGTATTATTTAGGAGAATCTCATAAGAAGTTCCTGAGATTTGCACACACTGGCAACGCAAATCCAGTTGGAAAAACATAGCTAGGATTGCTTTGACTTTATTGTCAGGTCAACAGAGGAAGCTTATGGATCTGCCAGTGCTTTCATCAAAGGAAAGGAAGTATTTAGTCAGAATAGTTTAGCTGATTGCTTCTGATTTACGAAATCCAGCTTTGCCGTTGGACAGAACGGATTCAGTGGTGATAGGGCCATTATAATATTTTAGCATATTTTCTGTGATTGCAACAGGGTTGTCAAAGCCAGCTCACGAATTGCAAAGGGAGAGCCATGCCATGGCTGCTCCTCCTGCTGGGATGCTGGGGAGGAGAGGGCAGTAGGTTCCTGATCACCTGGAAAAGCCATGTGAAGGGAATATAGGAGATTGCAAGCACAACTCCGGTCCAGAGTCTTTAGTGCTCCGGAATAACATGGAATGTGGAATACCATGGCAGAGATGATACATGAAGCTTCACAGCTTGCAGCAATCAAGGGGTAGCTTCTCCAGTCCCCAAAAAATCTGCCCCCATGCAGGCTTGACTGATGATAAATTAAAGGTGATGTTCACTCAAGATGGTCAGATGTAGGAAACAGAAGGAAATCAGCTCTAAGAATAGTCCACTCTGTGGGGGCTTGGTGAATCAGTAGGAATGTTGCTCAGACCTTGAAGGCAAAAACACTGGTAGTGACGCAGCTGCGTGGGTGGACTGCCCCTGCTCAGCTCTCCCTGGCAGCAGGGAGCAGTCTCTGATTCGTCTGTGAGGGAAACTGAGGTGGATAAACACTGAGACGTGGCACGGTAGGGAATCTGTCCTTCTGAACCCCCTGAGGATTGTCCACTTGTCCACTTGGGCGTTGAACGCAGAGAGCTCTGAAATGGGCGTTTGAGTGTGCTCTCATGGGTATATGAAGATGGAAAGAGTAAAATTTGGCAATTTTGGTGTTCATCAGAAACAGGCCCTAATGATGGGCAGGAAGAGCAGCCTCTTGTTTCTTACTCACTTGACTTCATACACATTTTTTTTTAATTATACTTTAGATATGATGCAGTAGCAATACCATGTTTTTAACGTCCATAAAGAACAAGCTTATCTGGAAGCAGAAGTGTTGTGACTGCCAGTCTCCCTTCCAGATTTCATCAATTCATCTTTTCAAGCTCATCTATGCAAAGCACTTCGTCGTGGTAGTGTAAATTGCTGTATGAAATCACACATGAGCCCCCTGTACCTGACCGTGTGTATGTGAATCACAGGCCTCAACAAAAGAGGGGTTTTTTTCCTGCTTGCTTTAAAATACCAGCATGGAATTCATCAGTGATATGAATGTGTTCAAGGAAGGATGCAGCCTGTTCCCTCTGAAGCCAGCACAACATTTGGATTTGGCTTCAGTAGAAAGAGAAATCAGGTCTTCAATGTTTGTAAGTCAAGCCAACAACCTGCTTCTCCCCCAAACCCCTCAAAGACTATTATCATTTTATGTCTTATTATCATCCTGTTTAATGTGGGTGAGGCTGCTGGGCATCCCTGTGTTGTCCACATGGTATTCAAAACAACAACAAAAAAAGTTGTATTCAGTTGAAAATTTTACTTCAGTGCTTTTTTGAAAATAAACTTAAGGGAAATCCAAATGTGCGCCAGGCGTTAGGGTGAAGGAGCCTGGATCCCAGGCTATCAGCACCTCCAATGCTCCCCAAAGCCCTGAGCATCCTACAAACGTGAGAAATGAGGGACTGGGACACAGTGGGAAGCTTAAGAAAGACAAATCTGCCTCAGCACTTCAAGGGTTGAAAGATGTAAATACATTACCGACGTGTCTGACTTTCTATTTAGAAGCCATAAATGTTCTCAGTGTTTGATCTTTGGGTAAGTTGACGTATGTTTTTAACTGTACTAATCACTGTAAAATGTGTTAGCATGTAAAGCAGTGACAAATTAAGCCAGAAAAACGTGTTGGCTGGTTCTCGAGATGTCTGTTCTACCTGAAACTGTCTGATGGACCAAGACACTGAAGTATCTCCAGTGCTCCAAGCGGCTTCTGAAGATTCTGGTTTTCCCCTGTTTTAGCATTGTGTAACAAGCAGAATTGAGCTAATCCCTACTTGTTAACCTTGTGCTGGCCAAGTGATACACACTTACGTGTGCATTAGAGCCTGTCCCCTTAAAGACAAGGAAAACTGACTGTCCCTGCTCTGTCTGGGGCAGGACGTGATGATTTTCGCTCCATTTCTTGGCCCTCCTTGTTGTCATCTAGGAGGTCCCTGATCAAACCTCTGCATCCAGCCCACGTAAATCATACTGAAGAGCTGCTGCTTGTTGAATATGCCCCTGGTTTTCACCTGGTGGAAAACAAATCCTTAGTTCAGGAATACTGGAGCAAAACCCTGTGTCTTCGCGCTGGGGGAGGTTGGGTTATGACAAAAATAAAGCTATTTCATGGTTTTTATTTCTGTAAGGTGGTGACAGTGAGGGTGGAGAAATCCATGCAGATTCATGTTGGTTTCGTGCCAATGTTAATCCATTGACTCACCTTTCTGTTGTCTACCCTACACCCTGTAACTTTTGCTTATTATTGTTTCTGTGGCTGTACTGTGGTTGTAATAGAAAGCCAATCAATTGCTGTAAGCCATAACTAGAACAGTAATCAGGGTATTTTTGTTTTTTGGTCTGTGTCACTGTGTTTGAAAGATGATTTAATTCTATTGAATAAACAAACCACTTTAACAGTTTTCTGTGAAAGGAAATCTTTGGGCCACTTGTGCCTTCAGTCTAATTTTGTATTTTTTGCTCTCTGAACAGGGCGAGAGTTGAAGCTCAGCGGATAGAAATGGGTTCATAAGACTAGAGAATACCACTGTGGAATTATATGATGATATAGCATCATTTAGAAATATGTAAAAGTATATTTAGTGTTATAAAGTGAAACAAATTGAAAATTTGTTATTTTGATCACTGAACATTCAGTGCATATTCTGCATTGTTGCCTATAGAATATCTGGCCACAGTAAGGTAATTTTTTACTGAAAGTAGCAATCTGTGTACAGACAACCTTTGAAAAGCTTCTGCAGTCCCATGGATTTGCCTACTTATGCCTTCCTAACAGCTCTGTCCTTTACAGTCCTCATGCTTCATATGAAATCATCTTCCTTGGATCTGGTCAGTCTTATTGAGGCTAAGTGTTACAAACTTACATCTCCATCAATATTCTCAGAGAATAAAAACATACATGTAAAAATATTTGTGGTAATACAGAATCGCAGATAAAACAACCATCTATTTTTTGAAATTGGGTATTTTCCCAATTGGCATTCTATTGTTGCTAGATTATAAACTGAAATAGGAGTAGGTAATAGAAATAATACAATCTGGATATTAGTGCTGGTATAAGGAAAATGTAAATGGCTTTGATGATGCAGAGCTGTAGCAAATGTGGAGGAATCAGTTCTCATTCCTGCTGACATTAAAACTGATGGATGTACTTCCTTCCCCCAGCTGCTTGTGATTATTGTTAGTGATTATTCAATCAACGAAAGGAAACATGTGGAGAGGGAAATATGAATAGACAAATTGACACTGGATGATATAATTTCTGTCTATCACATTGCAAATTGCTCGGATAAGCAAGCAATCAGAGAATGGTTCATTTCCTAAAGCCTGCAGCATCCATCATTTTCCTTAGTGGCATTTGCAGCCTTGGCTCTGAGAAAGTCTCAGTAAAAAGCTGTAGTGAATTACAGAGATGCTTCACCACAGTCTGACAGTGCCCAGAATTGGGCACTTAGGGAAAGAGCAGAAGAAATAGGGGAAATAATAAATGGCCCTTCTGCTGGTATTCCCTCAAAACGGTATTGCCAGCTTGTATTTTTGGCCTTGGCAATGCTGTGTGGTACTGAGTGTGAGATACTATCTCTGTGTTCACAATGAAGTGATTCTTTTTGCTTTTGTGAGCTCCCAAGGGCACCAAGAAAGGTGTCTTTGGATTGTGGGACCTGCCAGATGCAGCCAGGGCAGAAATTGACCTCCCTTCTCCCAGCATAGGCATCACAGGCAGCCCCTCTCAGAATGAAAGCTTTATGTATCTCTATTTATCTTCTGCTTTCCTTTGTTTGTTTTGTTTGGTTTTGGTTTTGTTCCTCCCCCCAGCCCTAGCTCTTCTAACCCCGATCTTCTCCTGTGTGATGAAGTGCTAGCAGTCAGGTAATTTTATCACCTGGTTGTTTTCCTGCTCTGTGGCTTCAGTCATCTTTTAGTCATCCTGGTGGGTCTGGCTAGAGGAATAAACTATTTAAATCCATAAAGAAACTATTGTCCATCACCGAGAGGGAAAATATTGTGTGTAAAGTGTGTACAACTGCTGCCAGGGGTACATTTTTACGTGGAGAAGACACTCTGTTTACAAGGATGTCGATGACAAAGTTTCCTGTGTGTAGACACTCAGACACCACTCTTTTTTTCTACACCTGAGAACTATTGAGGCAGCAAGTTCAGGGAGCAGGAGCTTTTTGGTAATGGTGGGATGTAGAAGGTTGGTGTCTCTGTAGACCTCAGGGACAAAAACACAACCTCTGGGTCGTACGAGGGTCCTTGCTGTTGCGATACCCTGTCCTGCAGGGGAAGAACAAGGGACTCTTCGAATCCCACTGACTTCTAGGAATGCCTTTTGAGACCTACAGACACGCTGATATATTAAGGGTCTTCCAGATGCAAAGTGTGCTGCCAGGCCACCAGGGTTAACTGGTCTGACAGAGCGCAACGAAGTTCATCAACAAAAATGAGCTTTCTGCCAGTTTTATTGCATCTTTAGAAACAATAAGGGCTAAAATCCACTGCTTTCCTTTCACAGGGTGTCTTTTGTTTATTTTTGGGAGGAATAGATGTTGTCAGCTGTACTAACAGCCAGGACCATCACACTGTCTGTTTTAGCAGCCTTTCCGCCTTGCTGGGCTTGGAGTCAAACTTTGCGAAGTGAAGGTCATCCTTCTCCCAGACGAGGTGAATGAAATGCTGTGGAGGTATCTGAGCTGATGCCTGGAGCTTCAGCGTGCTCATCTCACCCTCTGTTTGCTCAGCAGCACCTGATGGAGCCCTGGGCTGCAGTCAGGTTGGGCAGGCAAATGCCTCTCAGGCAGTGGAAGCTAATCTTGGCTACAGCCGTGTTTCTAAGCATGCCGTTTCCCTTGAGAAGTGCGGAGGCACTGATAATTTTGCAAATAATTTGCCACCTTTGCTGCTCAACCCGGAGGTTACCAGGCGATAAAGTCCCTAGTGCCCTGCTGTTCGGATGTTTCCATGAGCATGTGGCAGAGGATGACAAATGGGGAATATGTGTCCCTTTCCACCTGAAAAGATTAATGACGTTTTTGACTTCCTGCGTAGGTTTCATGAAGTACTGTCTACTTGGAATGGGTTTTGGGGCTTTTTTGTGTTTGTTTGTTTCAGGTTTGTCTCCTCAATGACATCTCAGAAAGTTCAAGTGGCAGCGTTTGGGAAAGGTTTGCAACAGTGATGGAATTCAGTATCTCCTTATGTGGAAATGGATTGAATAGGCTCTTAGAGTGCTGGTGAGAATGAGAATTGACCACCATCATATATATCTCGTTCTGCTTCACAGAGTATCAGTTCCCTGTGCAGAACTAGTGCATCCTGCACTTGCAATCAGAGATGTTCTCCTTTTCCCTCTCCAGCTCTGATAGTCCAAGTATCCCATAGATAAAACTGGTCAAAGCCAAAATACTTTGGAGAAAGGATAGCCATGTCTCTGGGAGGGAATTTGGCGGAATATCCTCTGCTCGCCCCTCATGCCGCTTTTATGACCAGCTCGCCCCCACTGTAGGTCCCACAGGTGGTGGGACCCAGATTTGCCACTCACAGGATGAAATTTTTGAGGTGATGGTGGCTTTTTCCCCTGTGCACCTCATGTGCGTAGAGGCCCCCATAACCAGGTGGCTCGACATGTCTGTGCCCTCCTTCCTGATGGGATTCAGGTGGGTGATTTGCGCAGCCAAAACCCCTCGAAGGGAATATAGAATCAGGGAATCATTAAGGTTGGAAAGGACCTTTAAGGTCACCAACTCCAACCATGAACACAGCACCACCACCATGCTCACCACTGAAGCATGCCCTCCAGTGCCATATCCACGTGTTTTTTGAACACTTCCAGGCATCCTGACTCCACCACTTCCCTGGACCACCTGTTCTGATGCTTTACAACCCTTTCCATGAAAAGTTTTTTTCCCAATATCTAATCTAAATATCTAAATATCATAGCATGGTACAAGCTGCTATGTCCAGCAGCTCCCTTCCCTTGCAGAAGTAGGATGTTCACTCACTGTTCCTCCTGCCTCTTCCTGGGAATCTTGTTTGATTTCTCTACAAGGTGATAAGGATGTGGCTCTGCTAGAGAGCACATAACTCCAGAAAAACTTGGGAGTGCAGCAGGCTTCAGGCTGCTGTTCATGTTTTCTGGGGGATCTTTTCGCTTCTTTTTTTCTCAGGAGCAGAAGTGAGACAGGAGGATTTGACAGAGCCTCTGCACATCACTCTGCACCATCTCAGACCAGCCCCAGAGCCAGGCTTGGTCTGACCTCCTTCCTTGCTGCCTGCCACTGAGAAGACTTAAAAGCCAATTTCTCTTGGCACCTTTGTAAACTGCCCCAGGAGGTTCCTGGTCTTTCTTGAGCCACCTTCTTTTCTAATGAAGATGCATTTTTTAATGTGTATCTTTATCCTCCCAGCACAACTCATTTCCAGATCCTGTGCTGAGTGTTTCTGACCACCCATAGTGCAAATCTTTGGTAAGTATTGCTAAGCTGTTGCTTGAAAAATGTATTTTTATGACTGGCAAACGTTCTAGCAGCAGGAGCAAAAGATTTAATTTCTGGAGAGTAATTAATCTCTGCCTTAACGTCTTTTTCGTCTATTAGCCTTTTGATTTTTAATTCTATACTCACACCAGCAGGAAAAGCAAACAAGATGAATTCACTGAGCAACCAAAGAATATATTGAAATAGTTTGGCCCCACCCCCTTATCCTAAGTAAGATTATCTTGATTAAAAACAATTTTTTTTCTGTATTGTATCTTTTTATACCCTGTTTGTGGCTATTTAAAGCAGCTTGCTATGAAGGACAGCTATTTGTTAAAGGCCCCCAGTAATCCATCCACAAATCACATGGACTTAGATGGGTCTGGGTTGAGTTGTTAGCCTTGATTGTCTCTTTTTAAGTCCAATCATACTCTTTGTGCAAGAAAACTGAATGTGGCTCATCTCAGAGTGTTAAATTTCATCATTTTTGAGTGAAAAATGAGCTTTCTGCTGAGTAGAGAGCTCAGCCTGGCTTTTTCTAAAGCTGAGGTCAAGATCTTCCTTGTTGGACATTTGAAACACAATCCCAGGGTGATAAGACCCTGACAAATGCAGAGTTGAGAACTCATCTCTTTGGCCATTGATTTCCAACAGCCTGAGGAGCATAAATGAACTCATCTGTATATTGTTCAGGCTCTCAGTTTATAGATGGAAAAGCAGGGACGGGGAAAGGTTGACTCTGTTCCTCCTGCAAATTCAAAGCAACAATGCTGAGCATGACATTAATTGCTCCTAATTATGCATGTCCAGTGTAGACCCTTCATGGAGCTCCTTGCCAAGGCCCTGTGTTTAGAAACACACTCCAAATTTACCAGTTTAAACCAGGTACTGGTTTTGTTCTCCCCAAATGGCATCAAACTGACTGCAGTTCTCCTGAGTGTCTCATCCTGCCTTTCTTCCCCTGGTCAGGAGGGACCAGAGCTAAGCAGAGACATTATCCTGCACCCACCCAAGGCCAAAGTTATGCTTTGTTTCCCCTGAAAGATGAACTCGTGTCCTCAAAGAGACCTGATTAAAAAAAAAAACCAACAAAAAAACCCTGCTGGCTTTTAAGCTTGGAGCTGTCTGCTGATTTGCATAATTCCAAAACCAGTGAATATCCGGCTGATCTGTAAGGCTGTAATTTAGGAAGGGCACTCATCCCCACAGAACCAGCTTGTGTTGCAGAGTGGTTTGTGTCCATGATATGGTCTCTGATATTGGGACCTAATTGCTTTTCTAATATCCATGTATTATTTACACCATGCTACTGTTGCAAACTCCTTCTGACTCCAGATCTGTTGTTGCTGTAATGTATTTATTGGAGCAACACAAGGTCAGGCTAACCTCCATTATTCCTCTGTAAATGACCCAACTGAAACCAATAGTTTTAGTGCTGGAACACCAGTGTAAATGAGATTCAAATCAGGACCCTGCAGTATTAATTTACTTTATTGCCATATCTTGATAGGTGGTTAATAAGTACGTAACTATTAACTATTAATGTTGCTGCTTTATTTATTACACAGAAATATGTCGTAAGGGTTTCCAAGGGAGAAGGGCTTGAAGGGAAAACAGAGCAACACATCCACACCAAAGATGTTTGGAGCAATAGTGACTGGGACAACAGAAGTCTTCAAACTCTCACTTAGAGTGGGTTAACACCTTTGCAAAACCGCAGTCCAGAAATAATATACATAAAAATATCACCCTGCAGAAAACTGTTAGTGTGGGATTTCAGATTACTCTGATTTTCCCCAAAGTGAAATTACAAACTGGAATGGGCTAAGAAGAGTGTGAGAGCTCTGTTGGCTTAAAATCTAAGTCAAAATACCAATGTAGTCAGCCTGGGCAAAGAACACTCTGGGAAGGAAGGCAGTGGAGTGCCATGCAGAGACGTTCCTGACATTGTTTATAATTTTCTGTGTGCAAGTTTGAGGTGATGATGTCCCTGCTCACTACCTGTGCACTGTTTCCCTTCCCTGCCTTTATCTTCCCAAGGCCACATCCTTCACCATTCCGTATCTCCACCTGTGCTAATCATGGAGGCCTAAGGCACCCAAGGGCTATCACCTCTATCACCGTTTGAGTGATTATGGCTTGAGCCCACTGATGCTCATGCTGGATGGAGACTGCTTAGAAAAGCACAGATCTGGCTGCATGTGAGACAGTTTAGGGATGTCAAAACCCCCTCACAGCACGTGTGTGCCCATCAGTGTGGTGCTGGGACACCCACCCTGGCTGTGCAGGCAGACACTTGCCTCCCTGTGGTCATTCCCTCACAAAGCCATGCAGAAAGTCTGGTTTTAATGCCAGAATATCTCAGATGTTATCCCCAAGCCAGTCACCTGCACGGGGTTTAGGTGGGAGCTCTGTGTAAATGGGGGGGTGGGGGGGTGGGTGTTGTTCTGCCCTTTGCTGAACTCAACAGCTCAGGTTGGCAGTGGCCTCACTGCTCGTGTGATGAGACATCATCTTCACCCCGCCAATGCCTCTGCCTGGTTTGAACAAGGGCAGTCTGCCTGTTTGTCCACTTTTCTGTCTTTTTGGGGAGTTTTTTCTGGTGTTGCATCTATACCCAGGAGGGGCAAGTGTTGCCAGATCAAAGGGATGCCAAATGAACCACATTTAAAAAAATCTGCAAATTTCACAACCACAAATTCTAATTTTCAATGAGGATGTTAATGCAGCAGCTGAGTAGCATTTTTTTCCTCTCATATCACAGTCAGTGAGAATGACATGAAAAACACTTAAAAAAGAACAATAGCACAATCCAACCCATCAGCTGCCAGATAGGAAATCCAGGATCAGACGGATGAGGTGGGCAGACTGGCACTGGGAGCTGGTCTCATGTGCTTGGAGCTGCTCCATATGCCTGGAGCGTATTTGCTCCTGAAGGAATGAAAAGACCTTTTTCTTCATATTGATTATTCCTGTTGTTGGTGGTGGTGTTTTTTTTTTTAAGTCCACATCTTTTATTCACGCACACACTTGCTGGGTTTCCATTTGATAAGCTCTGGCTCATTTATTCTCCTTTCAGCAAACCCCTCTGTCTCTTCTTCCCTGCCCAACTCTTGAATCAGTCCACACCTTCAGCACCAGAATTATTTTCCACTTCATGACAGACTAACCTGCAAATATGGGAGAGCTGGCACATTTTCATTTCTTAAAAAATAGTCAGTAATCAGAGAAAGAATTTATTTTGGTTCTCTCTGTTCAGAAAATCCACGTTGCAATATATCTTATTATTTATTAAACTCCAAAAGTCTGACTCAGACTCACTCTTCCAGTATGCTTCCCATCACCCCCTTAAATTATTACTCAAATTTGAAACAATAGGCTTTGAACCTCTGACACAGAAAGTTTCCAATACTTTGTTCCTTTAGCTCTTTGAAGCAGTTGAGTTCACTAGCCGGCTCCGTTATTTGTTTCAAGGTCTGTTTTTTTGACAACAATGCGCTTTATTGGATGTGCTCACATACACACAGGCGTGGAAAACTGGGGCATGTAAACTGAAACAAGGCGTAAATTCAGTTATTTCTCTGAGGAATGGTGTGCTGCAGGGTGGACATGCCTGGCTGGGCCCAGCTGGTCCATGCTGAGTTTTGGGTTGGCAGTGACAGCCCAGACAGGGCTTGAGCACACCCTGAGGCCCCCCCAACACCCCTGTAGCACCCTGTGACAGGGCTGATATGTTTCATGCCTTCAAAGTTCAGTACCAAGCCTTAAAGGTTGCTCTTTCAAAAAGGCTTTGTGAAATATCACTTTGCTGGTGGATGGATCCAGATTAAACCAGTCCCGTAATTATGTTGCATTATAATTGCAGTGAAAACTATTTGTTCTACAAAAGAAAGTGCATCTGGTGAGTTGTGACCTGAGGAAGAACAGCAGATGGTGTCCTCAATGCAGGGTTTCTGCATCGCATTTTCCTAGGACTCCCGCATTGACCTGATTTTGTTCACATTGCAAAGCACCTGCCCTTTGGTCAAGTGCAGGTCAAGCTGGACCTCGTGTACAGCTCTCCCCAGTCACCCTTTGTTCCTTTTTCCAAGAAGAAAGTGCTTGGCAAAGAGGGAGGGAATCTGTGCTCGGGTCTGAATACCGCAAAGCACAAAAATATCGTAAGGTCTATTTATCCTCAGGACTGAATATTCTCCACTGTATAGGATACACTTCATCAAACAAACCTGGTCTGTGCCTTGAGAAGAGGATTTTACTGTTCTTTGATGTTGAAAGTCAGAAACTGCAAGTTTTTTCATCCTCTGTAGAAAAGATAAAATGGCACATGAAGAAAGACAAAGTGAGTTAAATGGGAGAAAGGAAATTAGAGGTGCACCTGGCAGAAAATCTGATTAGTGGGCAATAAGTTGTTTTTTTAAATTATTATTATTTTGTTGTCACTCTGTTATCACCTTCCCACCATCTCTCAGAGGCTGATAGGTCCTTACTTGCTTCATATTTTTTTAAAGCCCTCATTAACTCTGTCAGGGCTCTCAGCTGACTCCCTTTGGCATGTAAATACCCCGACTCCCCTCCTGGCTGAGTTCCTCTGCTGAGGGCACCCAAGACCTCAGGAGAAGAACCTTTTCTCCCTTAGGTGGCTTTATTCAGCAGTCTGCAGCTGGGAGCTGGAGAACAGGCTGGGCACTTCCAGAACAAGAACAGGCACCATGGGGTTGGGGAAGAGGCTTCATTCTGCTGGTGGGTGTGCCTGGGTAATGGTTTTTGCTTTTCTGTCTCTTATACCCCAAAATCTGTATGCAGAAGGTGAACCCAACCATGTTGAGTTACAATCAAAAGTTTTAACGTGACTTTTTTTTTTCCCCTCTCCTGCTCTAGTTAGAGAGGAAAAAAATAATTACCTGAAGAGTCTTTTATCTGTGTAAGGAGAAAGTAGTTAAAAAATGCAGATAAAAGGTTTTGAGCAGCTTCTGTTTACTTTGAGCCTGATACTAGTGTTTTGCAGACTAAACTAGCACTATTTTTTTTTTTTAAAGTCTTATCACATTATCCTCTGCAGGAGAAGACAGGTAACATCAAAAATTAGTGCTGTTCAATAGCAGAGGTGGAAGATGCCTGTAAGAATATGCATAAATTGGGGTTAAGAGTAATGGAGTGCCCTGTTCACTCCCTGCCACAGCTTCACCCTCAAAGGAGCTGAATTTACATAAGTTAATAATGAGGAACTAAAAACTTAAACCATGACTTGGTAACTTATGATTATAATAAGCTTCTCCAAATCCACGTGATCGGGCGGGGGTGCATAGGTTAGACTGCTGCAGTGTGAGACAGGAGGTTTATTAATATTTTAAATTAAATAATGCAGACTGATGCAGAGTTGAAGATTTGAGGGGTTTGACTAGATGATTCTTAGAGGTCTTTCCCAAACCAAACCATTCACTGCTCTGACCCTGGCAATGAGGGTTGAACGGTGTTGAAAATCTTTACAGCAAAATGCTAGGGGGTGAGGAAATATTTGTGCTTTCTCTGCTTTATTTCTTTTCATTTTCATTTGAAATGGTGTGCTAGTAAAACTTGTTGAAAGGCCAGAAAGAATTATGCTTTCACAGGCTCTTTATTAACTATATATTTAATTATTCTGCTTTGTAGAGTCACATGAGAAAATGTGTGTCCTTCAAACACATGCATGTTTTGTCTTCTGTGTGTTGGAGAACATGTGCAGTTGAATTTTGGAGCAATGCCCTGTTCTTTGAGCAGCTTTCACATCGCCACAGAAGTCCCTGGTTTGGGCCCTGGGGTCTGAGGCTTAATTTTAAGCCCGTCTTGGGTGTGTTGCTGGACCGAGCCCAAGAAAGGGATGGAGGAAGCCCAGTGATGCATGGTCCTAATCACTGACCTCCAAGGCAGGGATTTTCTGGTGGGTGTCACTGTCCCCTGTTGTGATAAGGGATAAAGAGGGGCAGCTTAGCTCTCAGCTCTGCCAAGAGCCCCTCAGGAGTGCACAGGCTGCTCTCCCAGTGACACCAGTAGGCACTGGTGGCCTCTGTCCAAAGAAAACGTCAGTCAAGGGATGTGTGCGGAAGTGTCACAGAAAACCTTCTGACATTAAGAATTCCCCCAAAGGGGGAAAAAGATGAAACAGGGTTAAACAGCTGAATGCATTAACTGGCTGCATATCTAGTTATAGTTATATATCATTATCTAGATATAGCATTTCATACCTGTTGAAGATGTCTCTGCTTATTCCAGGAGAGTTGGATTAGATGACATTTAAGGGTCCCTTCCAACCCAAACTATTGCATGGTTCTATATCCAACACCATTATGTGCTGCAAAGAGCATCACCCTCCCCACATGGGAGGCAGCAGTGAACACTTAAAGGGCTGCTTAGTTTGGCGTGTGCTGGCTCCAATGAGGCTGCTGACAGGGTTACAGTGAAGGACGTAATTATTTTGATGGGTTGATGAGAATAAGTCTCAAGCCAAGTCACAAAAAGCCACCCCTGAGATGCTAAAGCTGGGAACTGGAACTGCTGACGGCAGGACGAGAGGATGTGAGCTGCACTTATCTAGGCCTGGTGAAAACAGCACAAAATATATCTTGTTGCAGCACAATGAGATTTGGAAATTTTGGCATTGTGCAATTTCTTTGTTAAGGGAATAAAAGGAATTTCACAAATGGTTTCTCTGCAGAGATCTGAATGGAATTTGTGACTTGGCTCTCAAGCACTTACGACTCCCAGATCACAGACACACAGTAATGACATTTCCCTTTTCACTTCTTCTTGTAAAGGTGCCCTCTGTGTGAATATATATATATATGTATATATATATATATTTTGTGGCAGGTTATTTCACCTGTTTGATATTGTGCAACTGCTTTGATATTTCATGCCCTTCATGTGCTGTAGGCCACTGCAAAGGCAGTGCTGGCTGGGCTGGGTTACTACCTCCTTTCTGTTTGTGCCAGGGCTTCAGCTGCTTGTTGGCTCTGTGTGTGTGTGCATATATATATGCACATTATCCAAGCTCTCCCTGACATGTTGTCCTTTTCTCTTAGCATGTGGGAAGGTGACTGTCATTCCCCTCTTTGCTTTGGAGTTCAGCTGTGTAGGATCACAGTGCTTATTTATGATCATTTAGGTGGATTTTGAGGGTTCACCTTGAAACGGTCAATTTAAAAAAAAAAATAAATCTAATTTCAAAGCTAACAGTGTGAAAAACATCATCACCTGTTTGCTTCTTATTGTCTGTGTACCTGGTGCTACAGCAGAGAGCAGATGGGACATGTTTAGTCTGGAGGAAAGGAGGTGGTAACCAGGTGGGGGGTCAGTCCCTTCTTCCAGGTGACAACTGACAGGACAGGAAGAAATGTCCTCAAGTTGCACCAGAGGAAGTTTAGAATGGATATTAGGAAAAAATTCTTCTCCAAAAGGGTTATTAGGTCCTGGCACAGCTGCCCAGGGCGGTGGTAGACTCCCCATCCCTGGAGGGATTTCAGAGCCATGTGGATGTGGCACTTGGGGACATGGGTTAGTGGTGGCCTTTGCAGTGCTGGGAAATGGTTGGACTTGATGGTCTTAAAGGGCTTTTCCAGACTAAATGATTCTGTGTGCAAAGTATTCCAGGGCTGGGGCAAAACCTTCTCAGCAGTGAAAACTTTTTGAGTGTGCTGGGGTTTGAGTCATACTCTATCAGGTGATTTTTGCCTTTTAATCTTCATATTACAAAATGAAAAAAATATCTCTGCTGATCCATCAGTACATGCAGTGACACGAAACAAGTCCACAAGTGTGAAAGAGAGTTAAGCAAAAACTCCTACTGCAGTGGTAAGTGTCCACGTGGAAATGGAGTTCAAGCAAGAATAGTGAAAAGCTTGGAAATGGAAAACGGAAAAGCCTGAAAACGGAAAAGTCAAGCATCTTAGTTTATCTCAGCATGGACTTTGCCAGTGCCTACTTGGGTGCCCAAAGTCAGTCTTGCTTCAACGTGGAAGGTGTGAATGCAAAAGGTGTTGAAGGAACCTGAATTCAGACATAAGAGATAATTTCCAGGGGAGATGGCAAACTTTTAGTGTAACTGTGTTGAATTTTCCAGTACTGGAAGCTTTGCTTTTTTAAAGCCCCAACATTCAACTAAGGGTATAAGTGTTGCTATCCAGTCTGACCAGTCTCAGTATAAGCAGTAGAACCTGGAATCGCCAGACCAAATTCCAACTGTTTACCATGGGAAGTGGTAGTGCAAACAGGTGTTAAACTTGGTTTGCTCTTTGCCTGTGTTGTAACAAAAATTGTTGGTCATTCTGCCGGCAGCCAGGTAGCCAAAGCAGGTTTTGTCTTGAAGTGCTGAAACACCTGGCACAGTTTGCCCAGAGAAGCTGTGGCTGACCCTGGAAGTGTCCAAGGCCAGGCTGGACAGCACTTGGAGCAACCTGGGATAGTGGAAGGTGTCCCTGCCCATGGCAGGAGGTTGGAATAATATAATCCTTAAAGTCCTTTCCAAACCAAACCATTCTGTGATTCTATGACCTGAGCATTTGCTTCTTGCCCACTGTTGCAGGAGGGAGAGCCGCTGTGCAGCTGTGATGGAGTCACCCATGGACAAGTAACAGCAAGGATACTGGGGAAGGGAACTGAGGATACCTGGGGAAGGAGCTGGCGTGGTGCATTTTCAGGGTACTTATTTGCATGTGTACAGCTACTTACAGCTGTATTCAGATAAGGAGTAGGAAGCAGCGAGTCCTGCTGGAAATAACTAGATCAAGTCTGACAGCGTGAGAGTAAATCCATGGCACAGACAGATAAGAGTATTGCTGTTTCTTGGGTTAGGTCTGGATCCCCGTAACTCCGACAGCTTTTCTATTTATTTTTTATGTCAGCTTAACAGAAAGTTTTGTATTTGTTTGCTGTTATCTAGGCAAGTTCAGCTGCAATTATTTTACTTTTATCCTTTCCCAGACACACGTATATACGCTTGCACTCTTGTTTCTTGGCAGCTTGTAACAATGTCTCTAATCCTCTTTGGCAGAAGCCTTCTCAACTAATTCTCTTAGAAAAAAAAAAAAAAAAAGGGTG
>JAWMRA010000090.1:67090724-67101021 GCA_035584735.1 Pseudotriccus pelzelni | reverse complement strand
AACATTTGGAGGAGAGTTTTTTGCCAGTAGCAATTTTATGTCTTGTGATCAAGAGGGAGACGCAAACCACGCAACCGAGACAAGGTGACGCTGAACGCTCCTCGCAGTTGTGGTGGATCTTGTCTGCTTGCCTCCCAGCATTTTCCATACCCAAACAACCACGTGAAAAACAGATTTTCAGAAGTTTAGATAATTCTGTGGACTATCAGCTTGTGTGGCAGAACAAGCCAATACTGAATCAGTTGTGATTCTGAAGTGTTGAGTAGTTTCAGGAGCACTCGTTAATGTTTTTATGTAGGCATCAGAAATCTTTGTGCCTGACTGTTAAGACACCCCTCACTATACGGCTGTGCAGTCCCACCTGGAGGTGTCATGCCAAAACAAGGGCTTACAAACTGGAAATCAGTGATTAAATGCTGAGGATGGGGCTTTGCAAGGGATCCCAGCAGCTCTTCATAGTCCTTGAACAGCACTGACCTGCAGCAGGGCTGCCACTAGTCACTGGTATGGAAAACCAGTATCATAAAGCCATGAGTGCAAATAAAGATTCTGGAGCAAGCTGTTGCTGGTATCTGAAGGCTGAGGCCCTTGCAAATGCCAATTTTTGCAGGTGTGTGTTTAGCAAGTGCAGGCACAGGGCTGGGGGCAGTGAGCACTTCTGTACGCCCATCTCTCCCTCTGCCCAGGCAGGACCCTGCAGCACCAAGCATATGCAGGATTCATTCTTGTTAGGCACACATGATCCATTTGGGATGGCTCAGTCCAGCTGGCAGCACCAAAAACAGCACTGAGGAACAGCTGTAGGTGCCAGGCCGCCAAAGGCATGGCACAGCTGATGCCTCTAAAACCCACACCCCAGAGCAGGAGCGTGCAGCTTTGCAGCATTGCTGCTCTCCTCACACCCAAAATACTCAAATCTGAATGGAATGGCAAGCTCAGTTTTATAAGCTCAGTTTTATACCCTTAATTGCCTGTGGCTGCCTTTTAGATTGAGTGTTTGGATTTGGTCTCGAACAGAAAATATCCGATAGTACCTGAAGAGCAACTCAACAAGATTTCACTGAGAAGCAGATGTGAAATGCAGATCAATATATTCAATTCTAGACATGTCCCCACCAACCCATGTATCCCATCAGCCTGGATTAAATTATCTGTAGCACCTAAGGTATCCTCTCTGAGGAAAAGTGACCTTTAGAGGATGCAGGACTAGAATTTAGTCATGCTGGAAAAATTAAAGAAGATTAGGGGATTTTTTTTCTTGTTTCCATTTTTTCTTTTAATTTTTTCCTTTCTCCCTTTTCCTTCTTCCTTTTTCGTTTTTCCCTTTCCTTCCTCAAGAAATTAATTGAGATTCCTGTGTCTTTAGAACATCCAAGCTTTGTCTGGGTGGTTTTTTATTCCCTGATTGCAGAAAGAGAACTGAGGAGCTGCCTTTGCTCACAGGTACAGCAATTCCCTCCATTGGTGCATCAAATTCCCAGTTTTCAGGACTGCATTGATATTTTAAGGATCATTAGTTTTGTTCCCATTTATATTTTGTTAAATATACATCTTCCAGGCCCTCTGTGGAGCTGTTTATCATGCTGTCCCTGGGAATTTGGACTGATATTTGAATACTGTTCCATTAAAATGGCAGCATTGCCTCAATCTGGATGGAAAGTGTGGGCAGAAAATAGAACTGAGCTATAAGTGACTAAGCACAGGCAGGGGACCAGGGCAAACAGGTATTTTATTCCTGCATAGGTCAATCCCACATCTTCAGGTGAGGTGGTTTATTCATCTGAATAGGAAAGCAGAGACTCAGGGTGGGTTTGGTGTCAAGAACCTCTGACTGGTGCTGTGATGTGGTGATTTACTGGGGGTTTGTTTCTCCTTCAGCTGTGCAGGACATGCAGCCAGGGTATGACTTCCAGGTTCACAGTGTATTTTTGTCTGGTTAAGGCCTCTCCTTGGCTGACTGTTGCTGCTCCAAGAAATGTTTATTTATTCTCAATGCCTTTCGGGTGCAGATAGTACCCCAGGCATTGTCAGAGGAGTTTTTCTTCCTTGCTGGACGCTGCTGTGCAACACGATGACATGGAGTGGAAACACTTAAAGAAAGATTGAAAATAATAATTGTGCCTTTTGTTGATGGATTTACACATACTCCAAGACACACTGGACACATATCACCAAGTACTTGTGCATTGTTGCTGTAATTGAATGTGGTTATTGGAAAATAGGTCTTTTTGGCACTTCACCCTCTGATGTTCAGACCTGCTGTATTTTTCAGCATCGGTTTGATGCACTCCACTTTTCATCTGTATCATAGTAGTGTCTCATTCAGACTTTCTCTGTGAACTGTAAGTGCTAATTAGGGCATATTTGTAAAGAAGGAAGAGATGGGGAAGCTATAGGTTATATCAATTAATTTTATTTATTAATTATTTTTAAGGTGCTGTTTGGATAGCACAACTACATACATTATATATATAAAACTGTATATCTCAAATGCTTAAATTTGGGAGTTATGGGTTAATTCATAGAATCATAGAATCTTAGAATGGTTAGGGTTAGAAGGGACCTTAAAGATCACCTAGTTCCAACCCCCTGCCGTGGGCAGGGACACCTTCCACTAGACCAGGTTGCTCCAAACCCCATCCAGCCTAATTCTTTATGACATCTAACAAAGCACATGTAAATACAAGCAGCACACATAACTTATATTTATAACAAGCTTCTGACAGGCAGCAGTCCCTGCTTATGCCAAGCATCAACCTGAAACACAGCTAGAAATCAGCTTCCAGGAGCAAAATATGCTGGTTCCTCATCGGAGAGCTGCCAAGGACACAGTGTCACCCCCCCAGCTTGCAGCCTGCCATGGGGTGGCTGCCCCTGCTCACAGTATCACCCAGTCCTCACCTGCTGGTGGCTTTGCCAGCTGCTCACTCCTGAACACATTCCCGCTGGATTCGCCGCCTCAGGCCAAGCAGTTTTGAAACGTGTTATTGTCTGCGTGTTCTTCTGTGTGAAAACAACTCAGCCCTTCCCCAGGAACAAACTGTGAGAAATGTCTTGCCTTGCTTATGTCAGGGAACATCCAGGATCCAACGCCTGCAATGCCTTCCAGGCCAAGGATGCTGGGTGTGTGTATGAAAAAAAAAATAAATAGAGTATTTGGTGAAATTGGTCTTTCTCCTGCCTGGGTGTTGGGGGTCGGGGCTGGCAGCAAGGAGAGTGTCCCTCCTTGGTCTTGGTTCTTGTGATGCCTAGATGACTAGAAGAAAGTGGGGATTCTCGTCAGGGGTCTGGTGACACAGAATCAGAGAAGAGTTTGGGTTGGAAGGGACCTTCAAGGTCGTCTTGTTCCACCCCCTGCCAAGGGCAGGGACACCTTCCACCATCCCAGGTTGCTCCAAGCCCCGTCCAACCTGGCCTTGGACACTTCTAGGGATGAGGCAGCCACAGCTTCTCTGGGCAACCTGGGCCAGGGCTTCACCTCCCTCACAACTAAGAATTTCATCCCAATATCCCATCTAACCCTGCCCACTGTCAGCAGGAAGCCATTCCCCCTTGTCCTGTCACTCCAGACCCTTGTCCAAACTTGCTGCTGAGCTTTTTTACAGGCACTCTTCAGGTACCAGAAGGCTGCAATTAGGTCACCCCAGAGCCTCCTCTAGGCTGAACTATCCCAATTCTCTCAGCCTTTCCTCATAGGAGAGCTGTTCCATCCCTCTAATCATAGACCTGATGGACAGCAGGGAATTGCTTCCAGTTGCATTCTGCAGATGCACTGCTTTACCACAGACTTTGTTCGGTGCTGCAGATAAAATCAATTCCATATTTTACCCAGGCTGTGTTATACACTTCCCATTGGACAGCAGTGCCTAATGTTCTTGTCAATAGTTGTGATTCAGAGACATGCCATGTCCTGGCAGGCCCTTCTTGCCTCTGAAAGATGATGAAAGAAATGGAACAGGTTTCTACTGCTAATGTTTTTCTCCCCTGAGGCACAGTGTTTTCCTCCAACACAATTTAAACTTGAATAACAAAGATGTCAATTTTATTTTAAGCTAATTCTACTTTGCTGTTCCAGCAAAGAACTGAGATGGTTTTTCCTGGTCGTGCTCAGGCAAAAGCACTTTTAAGTGATAGCTGGAGCACCAGATGAATCAAGTTCATCTTCCTATAGTGCACGAGAATGAAATGTTGATTTTGCAATAGCTGATGAAGTAAAACAAACTCCAAACCACAACTGCTCCGCTTGTGGTAATGGGCAGGACAGTGTTCAGCTTTGGATTTATATTTTAAGAACTAAATGATGTTCCGCAGCTCAAAATAATGGAATTTATTTGTATTAGTAGTAAGTTTGCAGGAAACTTCCCTAATTCACGTCTGTGACATGCCTCAAAATGCAAGATGCTATTAATTCTGCAATTCTTTGTATAATCTATGAATAGCAAGGCATGTAATAGTGTGCAACCGGTCTAAATACTTGTGGAAAAAAATCCCTCTCTTTTCCTTTGAATAATTAATTTGGCATCCATGCCAGACTCAAAAGCTGCTTTCCATACAGCATATAAAGAGCAAACAATCTCTTTTAATGTGGGAGGCCCAAATCTGCTCACAGTTTTTGCCGGTATGAATCCAAAGCCATTGTGCTATAGTCAATGGAGTTAGCCAGGATTTGCCCCAGAGTGAACGAGAAGAGAATTTGACTCATTTTTTTGTATGACAGGAGATCATTGCCCAAACTGTGGCTTACTAAAAACAAACAGGCTCTGATTTCAGAGGCCCACCTTCATGGTGGGCAAAGAGTGGTCCTGATTTAACTGTAACCATAATAAGTATTTAGCTGGTGTGTTCACATGCATAGAGCATCTTTTTGGCAAACATAACCCGTAACAGTCAGCACAGACCCTGAAANNNNGTATTTTGCATAAATGTCAAGGTGCTCTTCAGGTGCTAAAAGACAAACACACTCTGAAGTGCTTCAGTAGGAGCCAGAGTGATTGGTGCTTCGCATGAGTCAACATGAAGTGAATATTGAGAATAATCAGTGAATTCCCAACTGGAAGTGCAGTGAAGTGCAAACAGCCATTACTGCTGCTGAAGCAAATGCATCCTACAACACAGATGCCTCCGAAGGTAGCTCTGAGAGCCATGGCTTCAAAGCAGTTGGTGTTGAGTTGGGTTTATATTCAAGAGGAATCACAGAATGGGTGAGGCAGGACGGGACCACAGTGGGTCATCTGGTCCTACCTCCCTGCCCAAGCAGGGCCATCCAAGAGCACGTGGCACAGGATTGTGTCCAGATGGTTGTGGAATGTCTCCAGTGAGGAGACTCCACATCCTCACTGGGAAGCCTGTTTAGTGCTCGGTCACTGCACAGGAAAGAAGTTCTTCCTCATGTCCATGTGGAACTTCCTGGGCATCAGTTTCTTCCCATTGGCTCTTGTCCCATTGTTCGGCACCACCAAGAAGAGCCTGGTCCATCGTCTGACACTCCCTTCAAAAACCCGTGTTTTCTGCTTTCCCTCTTCATTACCAAACTCTTCCATAACTCCTTGCTAGCTTTTCTGTCTTATTCTATTTGCTTAATAATTCTTGTGGTTTTTTGCCAAGGCCCACTCTTTTTAGACAGCAGTTAGGCTCCTCATGAGCTCCAGGTCAGTTCTCCACATGAGGAGTGTGAGAACAGGACTTGCAGTCACTGACATAATAGGTGCTGAGCCACTCCATGTTGCTGAAGTCAGGAAAATCTAAATTTATCAGCCAAAGCATTCTTCCACGCTGGAGATATTCCTTCCTTATGCAGCTAGGGGAATTTTGCTTGCTCTTGGCTAAAGGATCTCAGTCTCCACTTGTCAGTTTCTACAGCTTTACAATAATTTTGGCAGTAATTTTGAAGCATTTCTCCATTGAATGGATGAATTTATAGTACCAGCTCTTTCTGCAAGGCAGGGAAATGGATGTAAGTCCTTCCAGCGATGTTGCAACGTAGCTCGATACTGTTTTTATGCTGTCTGTATCTTGCACTTGAAATGAGCAATTTTGAATGCTTATTTTCAGCAAAGAAACTAGTGTCTATAATTTCCTTTATTGAGCCTGTATATGCCTGAGAAAAGCAGTAATAGAATTGCAGTGCATAGTAAATCAACCCTGTTTAGCTTGCTGAAACTTTCACTGGTTTCTGCAGTCTTCGTGCTGGATAGCTGAACAGTGCAGTCAGATGGGGATTCAATATCTACCAGAGGAGATAAGTGAACTAAATTCCACTTGATAGAGATAATATTTGGAACAAAAGGGTCTGTATCAGTAACTGTATTAAAGCTTTGTATTGACTCTGCCTGGTCCATTGGGAGGTAAGCAAGATTTAGAGACAGGGCTGAAAGTCAAGTGTTCCTATATTAACACTTTAGATTACTGTAACCTGGCCATGTTCTGAGCACTCAGAATAGACTTACCTTGACCTTGGGGTGGGGTTATTTGCCATTTAAAAGCACCTAAATGTAGGTGTACTTCTGTGAGCAGTGGCCCATGCAGGAAAATGATATTCAGACTGGGATCCCGTACCCTCTCTTTTGTTTGCTGGCCACTCTTTGGGGCTCTTCTACCCATGGCATGTGATAAACTCAGCCAACACTGCTAGGAAAAACATTAAGGATTAGCAGGGATCATAGAACAATTTGGGTTGGAAGGGACCTTTAAGAACATCTCTCATGGGCAGGGATAACCTGGAGCCAGGAGCCTGGAGCCAGGTTGCTCCAAGCCCCATGGCAGAAGCACCTTAATTTGGCTTGGGTGAAGACCTTTGGGGCATCCTGTCCATGTCTGAAGGGAGGTGGATGACCAGAGCCAATATCTCACATGGAGAAACCATGGTAATGTCATGGTTTGCAGTTTGTGTTTGACCAAGAAGGAAATAGGGGCATTGTGGGTGCAAAGCTATCCATCCATGCAGAGGCTGAGATCTCTGCCAAAGTACCTCTCACTGTGTAAGAACAGCAGGAATGCAAGGAGTTGGTTTTTACATCATGGGAGACAAAAGGTATTTGCAAAGCTCTGAAGAAAGTTCGTGTTTCAATACCTGCGGACTAAGATGGGAAAACCACGAACTCTTGAGGTGTGCAGCTGATTGAACACTGCAGTGTCTGCTTAGGACTGGGGTCTCAGCTGACTCTGTGGAGGGGATGTCAGTGGGATTGATCCCTCCCTCCCATACTCCGTTTTGAGAGCAGATCTTTCTGAGGAGACAAAAGTTTCCCCACTCTAACCCTCAATGATGTCAAACATCTAAAAGCAAAGCCTCTACATACTGAAGAACAACCTCATGGGGTGATTAAGAAATGTCACTAATCTACAGTTCTTGTTGGCTTACATCATGGATGCTGTTCCCAGCAAAGGGGTTTGGGGTACAAAATGCTGACCCTCGTCCCTGCACTGTATCCTTGCCTGACTGCTGGGTCCTCAAGCTGCAGAGAAGCAAATATGACACCCATCAGCTATCAGGAGCTGAACAAAAACAAAAGAAATTCAAAGAAAGGAAACAATCCCAAATCCAGACCACTGAACATTCATGCCTGTGAAGGAAGTGGTTAAATAAGCTACATTTGTCTCCAGGTGCCTTTTCCAGAGAGGGTTAACACCGATATTAGTATTAAAGTCTTATTTTCTTCCTGCAAAGGAAATTATGGGCCCTGCATCCATGACATCACTGGAAAGCTGCAACATCATTTGTTTGCACAGCTGGCAAACCACTTGTAGTGCTGCAGAAGTGGTAGCAGGGCCTTTCCCCCCACCTCCATGGGTACAATGTGACACTTGTCAAATGCAGTGATGTGCTGGTGTCACCAACCCAGACCCTCCTTTTCCCCCTCACTGCAAAGTTAATTAAAATGGTGCTAACTGCAGCCTATGTTTGGTAATGACAGGTGCTAATGGAGCAGGGCTCAGCACATCTGCCCTGGTAAAATCTGCTTATCCATGTGCTGCCTGCTCGCTGCGCTGCCTGGAGGCTGAATCTGGGGTTGTCAACCTAAAGTGCAAAGCTGTATGTACTCACGGGTTGTGGTTTTTCCAAACTGTGAGACTCCCACTGCAGAAATCAGATGAGGGGCTTGATTTTTAGCGGGGGGGGGGAACTGTGGCTTGTTGATGGTTTCATCATAGACGATTTTCTTGTATCCCCTCACCTCACTTGTTTGGAGTTGAAAAGTGGAAGTAGATCAATCTGACTTATAACTTCTGTAACGAAATTAAGGTTAGATGTATAGATGAGGTGATGTCAAAACCTGTAGAGGTGCAGCAGACCAATTTAGGATTGGGTTTCGCTTGATAGGCAGATATAACATGACAGACTCTGCTTGCACATATAATGTGCAAGTCCTAGCATTTCTCTAGCAGTAAAAAAAAAAAAATCACCTCACTAGAAAATCTGCCTGAACTTTTGAAAGGTTTCTGAGAACTTACAGAGTGTTGTGATGGCTGTTTTTTCTCCTTTTCACAGGAAAAAATGCTTTCAGCCACATGCCTGCCTGCCAGCATGAAGCTGAGCACAACCTGACCTCGCCCCTGAAAACAGAAACAGGGTCAAATTTTGCTGAGCCTCTGTGGGGAAAGGAGGGAGGATGCCTTAAAGGGTCTTTTCCCTAATAAAAGCTTAGAATTATTGAATCATTAGGGTTGCAAAAAGACCTCCAAGGTCATTGAGTCCAACCTCTGATCGTATCAACTTGTCAACAAGACCAGAGCACCGAGTGTCACATGCAGTTGAATCTTGCAGAGGGATGCTGGGCACACTTCACATGGGCAGAGAGGGACTGAGGTAGGACAGATTTTGTTGCATGTTTTGCTGCAGACATTGAATCTTGCTCAGCTGTAGCTGCAACTCTGGCAGTGCCTGTAGGATGCTCTTACAGTAATAAGTGCTTCCACGGTACGGATAAGTCGTAATGCTCTTTGGAGACGATCAGACGTAAAAGGCTGCTATAAGTGAGTGCAGCTATGTTATAGTGTGAGCTCCCTGTTTCCAAAGCAGAGTCAATACAGCTGAAAACCACGGAGTGAAGGGTGCTGACTCACCGGGGCAGGGTGGATTACAAATCTCCCTCCTGTTAATGGCTAATGCAAACACGTCGTCTGTCTCTCCCCGCTATGCCAAACATCTCCCGTTGGCATGTGGGAATGCTAACAGGAGGAAGGTGAAATGAAAACACTGTTCATACATATTACTCATGTGCAAGCTGTGGATTTCTTTTTCTTTTTTGAAAACAAGTCTCCTCTTCCTGTAAAGGAAATATGCCAAGCCAAGGGATTCTCAAAATGTTGCCGAGCACACATCACAACTTACAGTATTTATTACAATAATGCCCCCTTTTCTGTCCTATTTACATTCATAGAAAGGTGAGGTTAGCAAAATATTGCCTTTTTAAAATTCTGACCCAATGCAATAGAGCTGCTGGAAATCAGGAATACTTTTCAATCAGTTTTATGTGAGTGCCCTGGATTTTGCCCTGTCTCCATGTTTTTTGGTTGAAACAGTGATTAAATTTCTTCTTGGTGCTGTTTCAAGGGAACAGTTGTTAGCAGGAAAAACAATTTGATGCTCAGACCAGAATTCCATTACATTTGTTGTCTCTTTTGAATATATATAGAATACATATGTGAATAGAATAGGTGCGTGATGTAGTAAGGGAAAGACGAGTGCTCACAAAATACGTTAACAGTTCTAATGCACCCATAAAGGCCATTTTTACAGCACTAGTTATGAGAAATCACACACCTGGTGGTCAGGCTGAAATGATGAAAGTTTAGCCTGTCCTCCATTTTATAGGTCTGAGGCTGAAATATTGTTATTAGGTAATGACCCTCATGTTGTCTGAAGCCAAAAAGGGCCATGAGGATGCTGTTTTGGCCACAGGCAAAGTGTTACAGTTTCTTCAGTTTCTTCTGTATTGAGCCAAGACATGTCCTTCACAAAGGTAACCTGTTTTCAAGCCTCAAGTCTTGTTCTAACTTCACTCATCATCTTGTCTAAGAGATATGTGTCTGACTGTAATTTGAATTTGTCTAATGCTACCTTCTGGCCATTGGATCTTGTCATGCCACCTGAGTGAAAGGCTCTTTTAAAGTCGTGTGTCTCTGAAGAAGATATATTTGTGTGTACATAAAGTCATCACTCAATCTACTACTTGGAAAGATGAACGGATAGAGCTTTCAGTCTTTAATTTAAGTGTTTTCCCACCTATTGTCTGGGGAGCTTTAGGCTGAATCTCAGGAAAACGTTCTTCCCCCACAGGGTGGCTGGGCACTGAAC
>JAWMRA010000090.1:67072534-67087557 GCA_035584735.1 Pseudotriccus pelzelni | reverse complement strand
GAATTATCACGTGTTTCTAACGTTGGCCAGCAATAAGGTAACTGTGGAAGGCACAGATCTGTGTCCTGACTTGGTGTCAGGAGGAACATTGCTTCTGGAAGCGGCGGCGCCCAAAGTGTGCTTACCTAAAGGGGGCCTACAAGAAAGGGCACAGAGTGAGAGGGCAAGGGAGGATTGGCTTTAAATTTATATAGAGAACGGTTAGATTAGGTGTTAGGTAGAAATTCTTGGCTATGAAGAAGGTGAGGCCCTAGCACAGGTTGCCCAGAGAAGCTGTGGCTGTCCCATCCCTGGAACGGTTCAAGGCCAGCTTGGGCCTGGAGCAACCTGGTCTAGTGGAAGGTGTCCCTGCCCATGGCAGGGGGTGGAACTGAATGAGCTTTAAGGTCGTTTCCAACCCAAACCATTCTGTCATTCTGTGATTTATTTAGGCAAGGAGGTTTAGTCAGGTAGTTTTTAGGGCCTGGGAGGGACTAGAATGACTCCCCCTTTGCAGTCACTGTCATTTTGGGGGAACGTTAACACCGGTGATGGAGGTGGTAGACGGGTGCTGGCAAAGCGCTGCTTGGGCCCAGCAGCTCTTGGCGAAATCCCTCTTCAAACCCAGCTCACACAATTCTCCAGTTCCCCACCTGCCATCCTGCACCAGCCACAGCTCAGCCAGAAGCTAAAAGCACCACCACAAATGAGTTTCTTTCCACGGGCTCCATCATGGGTGAACACCAGGGCGTTGCTGGGCGGCATTTTGGCAGTTTCCAAGACCTTTTCTATAGGCACAAATTGATTCTCTGGGGTCCAACACTGACCAAAGGGTCCTGATCCTCCACAGTATTTTATTTCTCCATGCTCATGTGCTTTCCAACAGGCTGAGGCTAAGGAACAAATGCAAAATTCCACTGGGAGTGCCACCACCACCTCATTCACAGCGTTTAGTCCAAATTTATATACTTCTTGCTAGTGTAAATGAAGCCACTTTTCAGTGTCAGGCTTACCTGGTCCAGCTTTTGACAACTGCAATTAATACTCATGGTGAGATTTTTCCTTTGAGGAAAAAAAAAAGAGAAAGGAAAAAAGAGAAGATTTAGCAGCTATGGCAATCTGGAAGAAAGATGAGATAATTGGTGACATCTGGCTTCTTACTGAATTTGAGGACTGTACAATGTATTTTTTTTTTTTTTTAAATTTCTGATGCTGAATACTTTTAATTGGCAGCCTCTTCTACCTGGTCTTGGCTGGCTATACAAAGCTTTTTCTGTTCATAATGCCAACAAATACATATGAATTGCAGAGTATGTACATGATGGTCTTTAGAGGATGGTAATCTTCGTAGCTCTGATACAGTTTAAGCCATCCCCAGTTGTAGATGATCTGATTTTGTTGTTTAACTGCTCTGGGATAAATAAATAAATAAATAGAGGAAAGAAGTCTGGCTTCTTTACTCTGAGTAGTTAATATAATAAGTTAGGAAGGCTTAGATAGTTGGAAGCAAATGAACACCAAGTGTGTGGCAGGGGGAAGGGTTCTCCCATTCCTGCCAAAGTGCTGCTTCAGACATGAGCTGCAATGCTTTTTTTTCAATGCCACGGGATGTTTCCCATCCTAAAGCTGTTTATGTATCTAACTGTGCTCTGATTTACACCCATACAAATCTGCAGCACTTACAGTGCGATCTGAAGACTTAATGATCTGGGACGGCGTTAAGTGACGGCACATTCCCTTCTGAAAAAGAAATTAAGTGGCATTTTTTTTTTCCTTTTTTTTCCCCTCCCTCTGTTGCTCAGGCTTATTACCCAGCCTGTGCATAGCATTTCAGGAACAAAATACCTGAGACGGCGCTCAGATAGCAGCGTTGAACAACCCAAATAACAAAAGCCTGTAGAACTGGCCTATGTATAAATTAGAATCCTATAATGCGTCACCTACACAAGTAGCAGCTGGTGGTACAACTACAAGGAAGGTCAAGCCTTTGAGAGAAAATCAGCAAATTGCTTAAAATAGGCAGACTTTTAAGGGAATTCAGCTGCTAGACCTAGGTCCCTGCTATCAAGTGTCAGCAGCGTTTTTCAGACAGTAAAACATGCCCAGTTTTCCCCATGGGATCAGTATAAGGTGTCTTCCTTGAAAAAACTCAACCACCCTGTCTTGCTCAAAATCCTGTCCCTATCCCAACTCATTAAAGTAAGTTTTAAAAGTGCGTGAGCTCATTCTTTTTAAAATTTTAAAATTATTTCTCCGTGGGAATTGGGAGAAAATTTTCAGCAGAGTAAAATTTGCCCCCAAATTTGGCAAAGTGAATGCAATTCAAAATGTAATTTAATATTGGAAAACGATGAGGAAACTTTGTAGTATTGTCAGTGGCACTGTTTGCTTTGTACACAGTTTCTCCAGAAAACGACATCCAGCAGCAGACAACTAAAACGTCCCTGCCCATGGCAGGGAGGGTTGGAACAAGGTGATCTTTAAGGTCCCCTCCATCCTAGGCCATTCTATGAATCTGTGATAAAGCATAGCTAAGATTATCTAAATTAAACACCAGTGCTTTATTTTGTTTATGCAAATCACACCACCAGAGGTGAAAAACTGGTATTAAGATGCTGCTGCTCCTGGCAGTACAAAGTGAAGGAGCACTTACCCAATGTCTGCCACTAAGGCTGTCTGAATCTGTACCTGGAATGCTTAGGGGTAAGGGAGGGGCTGTTTCAGTGCATCTGTAAAGTTTCAGGGTAAGTTCAGACACAGGCTCCCCTGGATTTGGGCTGGTGTTTGACTCCTGGGTGTCATCACACTGCTACACCCCAGGAGCAGTTCATCTCATCCAGTTAAATCCTTTCAAGTAGGACTGGTGTTTTCACTGATTTTTCTGCGCTTGCTTAAGCAGGATTTCTTCTGCTGGTCAATAATGTCCTTGGTACGGAGACATCCACAGTGGCTGTGCTTTTCTGCTGGTTTCTTTTCCATCTGGAGCGTGTTTGGACGTGTGCTGCCTCACGTGGTATTTCCAGCCACCCGCTGACTGATGTTGTCAGCTCATGACAGCAGTCTTGGCTAAATATTTGCAGACCAAACTCCCTGGAGTATTTGTTGCTCCAAGAAGGAGGTTAATGATGCTGCTATTGGAGCTCTGTGTTAAGAGTAAATATGGTTTGAACATATGTTTTTTTTTGCAGTTAGGCTGTTTGTAAATTTGTGCAGGCCAGTGTCCTCTCTCCAGGAGTGATCGATAGTGGATGTGTAGGGAGGAGCAGGGGGATGAGGCCAACACATTGTCAGCATTTTTCCGATAGCTTTTGCATCTTCTGGCAAGCTGCCATCTTATCCAGAGGCCTGATAACACAGATTCACCCAGCCTATAATGTACATTGGACAACCTGAGGATGAGCAAAGCTGTCTGTACTTTCAAGCCAGCAAAACAGCAGGACTTGACCGGTGTTCATCCCTGCCACCTTTACAGACGGTGCTGCCTGAGGGACGGAAATGAAAATCCTAAATGGAAATGGGATATGGAGAGAGCCCACTACAGCAATTGCAAATATAAGGGGAGGGAGAAGGCTTCATTGTGTGTTCTTGGGTAGAAATTCCATTTCCTTCCTGTTACACCTTGAATCCTGTGTTCAATTTTTGGCTCCTCATGACAAGAAAGGGAGGATCTGGAGCAAGTCCAGGGAAAGGCAGTGAAGCTGCGGAAGGGTCTGGAGCACAAATCTGAAGAGGACCATCTGAGGGAGCTGGAGGGGCTCATCCTGGAGAAAAGGAGGCTCAGGGGAGACCTTCTGGCTCTCTCCAATTCCCTGACAGGAGGGTGGAGCCAGGTGGGGGTCAGGCTCAGCTCCCAGGGAACAAGGGACAACATGATAGGAAGTGGTCCCAAGCTGCACCAGGAGAAGTTTAGGTTGGATGTTGGGAATAATTTCTTCATGGAAAGGGTTGTCCAGCCCTGGCACAGCTGCCCAGGGCAGTTGGAGTCCCCAAGCCTGGAGGGATTTAAAAGCCCTGTGAATGTGACACCCGGGGACATGGGTTAGTAATGGGCTTGGCAGTGCTGGTGGAATAGCCGGACTTGATGATCTTAGAGGACTTTTTCCAACCCAAATGATTCAACATCTCTTTCTGTGAGATGTTAAAGAGAAACTCCACCTCCCGTGAGCTTTGGTTGAGGTGAACCCAGTGGCATTTATTTTTTTCTGGAGAGTGGCAGGCTGTAGGATGGTTTTTGCTGTGCGACCTTCGAAATCATCCCCGATGCCCAACTCCTCCTAATGCTGCTAAACATCAGTGGCAGGAGCAGGCAGACCTGTGGGCCGCATTTCAGGGAGATGCAACCAAGAACTGACTCTCCCTAATGGTTTAATGGAGCATCTTTAAATTTTTTTTTCGAACTGACATCCACAATAACGCTTTGTGCTTCTGTGCAGCCCTTCATCCATGGTGCTTTTTCTGGCAGTTCTGTGTGTAAAAAGCATTTTCAGGTAAAACATCTAATGGAAAGGTAATTTAAATGACTGTTAAGCAGGGATTCAAGGCTAAATTGATTTAGGTAACTCCATCACTACTGAAGGTTTTTATTTTTATGCCTCTGCTGTGATCAGTACCCAGGTATTCCCTCTGTTCCTAAGAGCTCAGCTGTAGAAAGGGTGCTCTTAGCTGATCAGAAGTGAAGATTATTTTTTACAAACATTCCAAATTTCCATTTCAAATAGGACTTTTATTTAGGTGGTGGGATCTTCTCTTGTTAATTCTGCATTATTAAAAGAAAAATTACTAGTACAAATGTTTATTTTATGTACTTTTGCACATAAAACTGCATCATTGAGAGTTTCTTGCCATCAACGCACCAAGTAGTAGCAAAACCCTCATAGCACTGGCTCTGTTGCCTGTGCCCGTGGCCTGCAGAAGAGATGGATGCAGGGATTTATAAATACTACACTTGAATATGCACCAGTTCTTGTGGTGATTTTTAGCAACGTGACTTACCCAACCAGGGGACAAAGTGTTCTGAATCATTGTACATTTGCAGCTCCATGAGCAGTGCAGCCTGCAGGCAATTATTCAACTGAAAGAATCTGAAAACAACTTCAGATACAAAAAAAAAAAAAAAAAAAGAGAATTTCATATACTAGTCTTTGACGAAGTTCTTTGGATGTTTCTTACAAAGCAATTGGAAAAAAAGGCTACAGCAGACTACAAAGAAAATAGAGCTGTGAAGGCCAACCAAATATGTGAAATAACAAATCCAAGTGAAACATATTTCACTTGTTGCCTTGGCCTGGTATTTCAGATTAATGATAGTGCTTACATGAAATTCAGCAGATCCTTAGACTAACTAAGCTTATGGTCCAAGGTCCCTGGGTTTGAAGCCAGTCAAGCCTGGATATTGGTAATGTAGGGCTGCAATTTCCAAGTCAGGTTTTTTCTTGCTTTATTTGTCACTGGTCTGTGCAAGGCAGTGTGCTGCACTGTTTTGTGTAATGAGCTCCTTACAGTAATCAGGCTGTGAATGTCTTATCCCAGCCCTAGCCTGGACCAGACTCTGCAATGGCCCAGCTGTAATTTCCCTTTTTCTCTCACTCTTGCTTTTTTAAGGCTAAATTTCAGGGCCACTCATTGTGAGATATTCCCTCACTCTCTCTCTCTCTCCCCCCAAGTAATCAGCAATACTGAAACATCCTAGAAGGAAGGATTGGATTGTTGCTTTTCTGTGCTGTTGATGCTGCAGGTCCATCTCAAGGGAAGAGACTTGTCAAATTCTTCCTACCTTTTGACAGCAAGACTTCCCAGGGGTTTGAGTCCTGGCCTATGTCACGTTTTCCAGTGCTTCCCCAAGCTACTTCAGGAGGCACAAAGCATCTGCTCAGTGGGCACTTTTCAGGTGCCCCCTCCAAAAGGAGGTTTCCTCCCCAGCATCCATCGCAGCAACTAAAGGAGCCCAGCACAGCGGTGGGACTGTCACAAACCGGCAGCCGCTGATGCACTGAAAGCTTGGGGCTGATTATTCTCACTTAATACTCCTGTGCCATCTCAGTGGCAGTCTGCAGCACTGCATCGATCTCAGGAGCCAATGCGGGGAGAAGCTGCTGTCATTATGATGCTCATTCAAGCCTGACAGACTAATTGCCTCGCACTCACTGGCTGTTTTCTCTCCGACAGCCAGGCTGGGGGAGGCTCAGCCGGGTTTAATTGTCTCTCGCAAGGTTAACCATTTTAGCCTTTCCATACTTGGGCAATGCTCCTGGTGTGGTGTCTGAAACAACAGAATGGAGGAGGAGGAGGAGGAGGAAGGCTGGGCATGAGGGTGTGGAGAACACAAAATAACCTGTAAACAAGGCACACGTGATGTGGAGCGAAACTGAACCCCCTTGCTGGGAGTATTAATATTCATTAACTTTCTGAGCACAAGCCTCTTGTCACTGCGGCTTTTTACTGCTGAAGTGCTGTGGCTTTTTGTTCGTTTTAATATGACTTCTGGATTTTGCTGTGGTTAATCATCCGTGGCCGTGCTTAGCGGCCCAGGTGAAATGGGGGCCCATCAGGGGCGGCAGGTGGGAGAGGCTGAGTCTTCAGAGCAAGGATGGGCTTTGCTTTGATGTTATTCATAGTGTTTTTGTGGAAAGAACGAGTTTGGAAAAGGATGGAGGTGCTTACCAAGGATCACACCGCAGGCTAGAGGCAGAAATGGGAATTAAATTCTACATCCCCTGACCTGGGCCAATAGACTTTGTATTGCTTTTCGGCTTGCGCCCGTGAAATACAAACAGCATGCTTAACACTTCACTGAAAAAGTCAAACTACTCCCAGTCCTACAATTGTTTTACTTTGGATGAGATGCAGATCATAGGAGAAAGTGTTGAAGCAAGTTTTAGTAGTTGTTAAAAAACTGATTGGGAGATGGACCCGGAAAGTTGGATGTGGTTGGATGCTTTTCTCTCTGGCTGAGCTCTGGGCATATTCTGTGGCTCCACAGGGAACTTGCTGGTCTGTGGAGCCCCTTTGCTCCACCTCCAGGAGTGGGTCTGCTTGATGCCTGGAGGCTGGGGATGGCAGGAGAGGGCATGCCTGGGAGTGAGAAACTGAGGTGAAAGGCATATTGCACTTCCCCCAAAGCTTCCATCTCAGCCTCTGTAAGGACTCAGCGGTTGAGAAGGGGATAAAATCTGCTACATGTCAGCACTTAAAGCATCCAGAACTTCTCACGAGAGAGAGGGTATTGAAAATTAGGCCTTTCCAGTAGTAGAAATGACACTTCTTCATCCTTAAGCACTAGCGCTCTGTCAGGCCACCACGCGTGCTTGCTTGACAAGGTTGCTGGTTTTTTTTTTTCACCGCGACTTTTTGATGCGTGTGCATTGCAGGAGCAGCACGGCCTTTGAGAGGAGCAAAACAGACGTGTTCCGAGTGAAAACCAATAACGTCGGACAAATAAAGAAAATAAGGTACCTGCACAACCGTGGCTACCACAGCACCTTCTCTGCGAGGTGCTAATCGGATGACAGGCTGTCGAGATTTTAGCACTGCCATGTTTTATTCATCATTCGTTAACCGTGCTCCCATCAAGGTGAAGTTAAGGGGTGGTAAAAGCTTGTTTACTGCCTAAGATTTGAACTGAAGCGTGAAATCACCTATGGTATTGCATATAACTATCCATGCTCCCTACCAAGAATTGTATTTCTGTCATATGCAATCATGGGGAAAAACGTTTAGGACTGTTTTTATGTCCCAGTGGAGGTAAATGGGGTGTGCTGTATTAGTGTCATGTAAATGATGATTATTATGTTTAACCACCATGTGACCGACCACTATAAAATTAAAAATTAGTAAGTAGTACGAACAAAGCTGTGAAGAGGTGGTTAAAACAAATTAAGAGGGAGAAGAGAGCAGAAGGGATACAGGGTGGGAAGAGGGTCCCTTATGTTTTAGATATGCAGTGCGAGGTGAATGAATGCATATGTTGAATGAATGTGGAGGGCTGTGTCTGTTTGTGTGCATCCACTTGAAGGTAACAGCCCACAGATTCACCTATGATATCTGCCCACAAATATATTGTTACTTTTAAAATACCCTGTAAAAGCCTGTGAGTCCTTTGAAACACTTTGGGTAGGCGGCTACAAACAGGCATTCTGCATACAGTTGCTCTAACCTTGCCTAATATACAATATTCCACGAAACTTACGGCCAGCCTTAACCAAAACACTAAAACCCGGGGTTGTTCTTCCTCTAGGATTGAGCATGACAACACCGGACTGAACGCGGGGTGGTTCCTCGACCGCGTGATCGTGACCGACATGAACAGGCCCCACCTCCGGTTCTACTTCCCCTGCAACAACTGGCTGAGCAAGGAGGATGGGGATGGACTCTACGTCAGAGACCTCATCGGCAGCCTGAACCCCATGGATGTGCCCAAAAGTAAGGGTTTTTAGGAAAAAAAATTTAAAAATAATTAAAAAAAGCTTGGCTTTTCCATGTAAGAAGGGGCAGGGTTGCTTTGAGATGATTTCGTGATGTGAAAAGTAACTGATTTGAGTTTTCTTCATAGCCAGTGGAAAGAGATACAGGAAGATGCAAGATACCTCCAGAGGGTAATTTCTTCTTCCAGTGTTAAATATGAGATGTTAGGGTGGGATAAATCACCGTTTGGAGAAGCTCCACTTGTTGGTGGAGTACTGAGGGATCCACGTTGACAACATTAAATTAGATACATGGCCACATGTAGGTAAGAGGCATCCTACCCTGGTATCCTTGAGTGCTATCCAAAGAGGCAGTGTGGTTACAGTCCCGTGTGTAAAGCTGAGTGTTTCCAGGCTCTGGTGATGTCCTGCAGGAAATTTCCACAAAGAGGCAAACAAACCCTCTTGCTGTAACCCTACGCTGGTTTGCTGTATTGTGTTATGATGTCGATACTGAGCTGGTGCCGGTTTTTCGGAGTGGTTTTTAAGCTAATGATGTTGAAACCAAGCCAGGACAGCTTGCAAACTCCAATTGCTATCAGCGTCTAGGCCATGTGGTGATGTATAGTGCCTGTAACGTGAGTGGGAAGGCGATCGAGATGTGAAAGTGAAGCCAGCACACCAGCCCCAAGTGCGATGTCAGCAGCTTATCTGCGAGTGCTAACGAGGAAAACCAGTGGTGTTCCCCTGCTGGCCTCACCAGTGCTCTGCTCCTTTTCTGGGAGCTTGGTTTTGGGCACAGAACTGAAGTACAGCCGCCACCAGCCGCAGGTCTGCGGGAAAAGAGAGGGGTGTAGTTTGGTGCTAAAAAGGAGAAACTTGTGCTTTTTCTATTACCTCATCTTGCTGAGAATAAGTAGTAGATTTCTTGCAATAATGTGCTGACATGACCACTTAGGAGCAAACCTTTGGTAAAACCAGTTTATTGTCAACCTTAATACACTGCTGTGAGCATTGATAGATGCTCTAGAAGGGCAGAGTACTGTTATTTTTATTGAGGTCCTGTTTGAATTTAACACTGAAACAATAAACCAAACTGACCCCAAATTGTTAGTAATTTTATCCCTATTGGGATACAACCTTCTAAAACAGTTTTGGTATGTTGAATACCTAAGTATTAAAAGATACTATGTGCGAACTAATGTGCACAGATAACGTTCATTGACGGGAAATGTAGGTGGGAGCATTTTAGAAATGCAGACATCCCCAGGGTGGCTGCCACAGGGGAATGAGATAACGTCTGGAGATGTTATCTGCCAAAAACCCACCCAGTTACTGCTGGGGCTGTGTGTGCAGAAGGATTTTGCTGCTTTTTTCATCCAATTGGTTTGTGAAATGGAGAAGTTAAGGACAGTCTTAAAGTTAAGAATTAAGAGAGAGGAAAGGTCTGGAGAAAGTAGTGAATGAGTCAAAGCAATACACAATTAAGGAGAGGTTCCCTTGAGGAGGAAGTCAACCATTCAATCTTAATAGATCTTTAAATGACACAACGCCTTATCTGAATTTATTATTGCCCCTGCCTGCGAGAGATGATTCAAGGGAATGCATGTGATTTCCTCCATCCTGTTCAACACCTGTCTCACAGCAGGAAACGACTCGTGGGCTAAACCCCCAGCTGGTACAAAAGAGTGCAGCTCCAATGAAATTTCTGGAACAACTTTGCATTTCACCAGCCAAGCAGCAAGTCCCGAGCGCTCGCTCTCCCTGGGGAATTGGTTTTGGGACTGCTCACTCTGTGCTTCGTCCAGGATAAATACAGATGAGATTATCTCACAAGGGTGAAAGGAAAAGAATTAACCAGGCATTTGTTAGAAGGGCACCTGTTCTTTTTACCCTTGTCAGAGGGAAGACCCCACTTCTGAGTGGCAGTGTGTGCCCCACAGCTGCCCATGTGAGCACGGGGAGCTGGGCTGGGGCCAAGGCCACGGGTGAAGGGTTGGAAGCCTTCCAGGTGGCAGGTCTAGATCTGTAAGAGGAGAGGGTTAGCTCTGCTATCTCAGGTTGCAGTTCCCCTTGAACCATAATTAATGAAAGATAAACATTCCCAGAGTGCTGTGGTGAACTGTCAGCTGCAAAATGTAAATGTATCTGAATTAATTTGCCTCCCTCTGGATCAGTAAAGGTCTGAAATGAGATTGTGATATGATTTTCCCTGTACATACAAGCCATTTGCCCTAAATTTGGTTGGGTTTGGGTTTGTTTGGGTTTTTTTGTTTGGTTGGTTGGTTTTTTTTCTTTTTCCCCCAATGGATTAATTCTAGGCCACTAGATAACTGAATAATTATGTGGCTTGGTGGGTTTATGTGCCTGTAAAGAAAGATTAGTAACTCTCTCCTAAGTCTGTGTTCCCATTAGTTGTGTTCAGTGCTATACTCCTCTCCTTTCTGGCTGTGTCTCTTCAATCACTGTTTCCCTTTTTTCTTTAGTTTTTCTTTATAAACCACCCAGTCACTGTTGCTGCCAAACTTAGCTTCATGCTTTGCTTTCATGCTCTATTTGCTGTCACAATCAGGAATGTTTTTGCAGGTAATCAAAGAAGTTTCTTCCGTGTTCCCTGTCCTGCAGCACCTTCAGCTTTTGATCTTCTCCTTGAGAGCTTTCCCATCTTTCTCATGAGGATTTTCCTTTCTGCCTTGAACTGGAGGTCACTGCTGTGCCATGTGTGGGATGGATTAGGACTTGAGAAAAATGAATTGGTTTTATTTGGTCATATCTTTCCTTTGTTGAAGAGGCATCTCGAGCATATTTGAAGGGTGCTTGGACCAAAACAGATGGTGCCATGGGGAGACTCAGCCTCTTTCTTGGTGAGGAGCACAGGCCAACCAGAGAATCCCTGCAGGACTGTGATTTTTGAAGAGGTTAATTTAAAGGAAAAAAAGCAGAGGAATTATTTAAAAATGCAGAAAAGAATGTGCACTAAAACCAATCAACATATAATGGAAAAAATAGACATGCACACTCAAAAAACTAAAGTACTTTTCATGATCCAAATAGAACTACCAAGAATGGCAGCACTACTTAGCAACTGCAGATGCCTGAGTGATTGCATTTACTTATCTGAGAAAAATGTCTCCCATCAGGTTCCCTGTAGAATGCCACACATTTCTCAAGGAGAATAAGTTACATTTTAAGTGTTCCCGTTTGAATGATCCTCTATTCCCTGTATTCACATCCGTGGCATCGTATGCCAATGGCCCTTTGACAGTGATAGTGTCACAGATTCTTATTTACCCAGCAGGTGCTACTGGCAGCCTGGATCAATTTACATTACAGGTATTAATTACAAGGAAGGACTATTGTTCGGCTTTATGCTGCTTCACTTGAGTTTATGAAACCTTAGGGTTGTGTAACTCTGGCTGAGCCATCAGGCAAGGGACTGGCTCAAAACCGAAGTCAGGTGCTTGTTTTCCTCTGAGTGTTGTGGGGTTTGGGTCACTCTGAGGGTGTCTGATGTCCTACTAGAGCAGTGGGGGAGGAGAGCATTCGTAACAGCTGGCAGCTGCATTAATAAGATCTGCTGACCCCAGTGGAGATGTAAAAGTGCATGAGATTCAAGAGCCAGTCCACAGAATCACAGAATCATTTAGGCTGGAGAAGCCCTCTAAGATCACGAAGTCCAACCGTTCCCACACATCTGTCAAGGACACCACTAACCCTGTCTCAAAATGCCACATCCACGTGGCTTTTAAATTCCGCCAGGGATGGTGACTCCACCACTCCTCTGGGCAGCAGTGTCAGGGCAGGAAAACCCTTTCCATGAGTAAATTTTCCCAAAACCCAATCTAAACCTCCACTGACGCAGCTTGGTCATGAATCAGACTGGTCATGAATCATTTGTGCCACTCAGCACACAGACCCTCATGTCTCCCCATCCCACGCTGACTCTCATTTCTCTGGACTTGGCTGGCTCTGCATCTGCTGCAAGTGGGACATGAGGCCTGAGCCTTTCTCCATCCCTGTGTGTGTCGGGTACAGCTTTTCATCATCCAGCTGGAAAACCGGGAGTCCTGAGAGTTGATCTTCAGGTGGATTGAAGAGTTTCTCAAGACATAATGCTAAAATATTTCCACAAGGCTAAATTGTGTCCTGACTCATAAGACAAGCTGAGGTTTTGTTAGGTTAAATAATAAGTTGTTTATCTGTGGACTGTTTTTTCTCTGGGGTGAGCACAGGCAGTGCTGGTTGAGGTTAGTCTGGGCTCTCTGTAGTGTGACCTCCAGCTATCTTCAGAACAAGGGAAACACATATTGGCTGTTCTTGATTTCCCTTGAAACCTCTCTCTAATCAAACAATTCTCTGAACATGCCCTTTACTATGAGATCATTCATTTGCAAAGGGGATGTTCACTCACTTGGTCCTTAAAATCATGTTAAGGAGCACAGAGAGCTGAAAATTAATTCAGTCTGTGCAATTGCAGTTTACACTAACCTGTGAAATTTTGCTCAAGTCTTTGCAACCTGCCTGTTGCAAATAAAGTTGGGAGCCAAGAACTGATTTCCCTCTGGCTTTTTGGCCATCAGCACCCTGAAATTATTTAGGATTGAAGATGATGGGCTATAAATGTCAAACCCTTTCAAGGCTGCCTATTCCCAGTAGGACAGAACTGCTTATGTAACCAGAAAACTGAAGAACTCCTTCCATCTCTACTTTTTTGGGTTAAAGTTTAGTATTATTTGGCCTGTTAATAATAAATGGGAGGAGTGTATGTATAAGCACAACATGTGGCACACCTTGACCTTGAAGATGGAAGAGCCCAAAGCAGTCTTGTCATGTTTAATTTTCCCATACTTAAATGTGTTGGGAATTCTTCACCTATTGGTTTTGATTGTTATTACATAAAAAATTGGATCACAGGGTGAGATCAGGTGTAGCTGTGGTCTAAGTCTGGATGGTCCCTTGCAGGCAGATGTGAAATTTCTGCCTTGACAAGAACCTTCTTCCAAGTGGAAGTTTGCTTGGCTGTGTCAATTCTGGCCTGATTTGGGGTTGATATATGTGATGATTCTGTAAGATCACAGTGAGCAGCTGGGAACTGGATCCCAGTAAAGGCAGATGAGTGGTGAAATGTCTCCATGTGCTTGTGCAGGCAGAGGGAAGTCTCGCCTTTAAAAAAGGAAGATTAGAACAATATTTATTATAATTACAAATGACGGAAGTTCAGCTGATCAAGTTCCAGGTCAGGCCCAATCCATTAGTCTTTCAAAAGTTTCCATGAATCATTGGTCTGCCCTCATGTGGGGCAGAGCTAATGACATCACCCAAGGAGAGTGGGACAGTTTGTGCTCATGGTGGGTCAGAGGAGAAGACCATGGACAGAAAGAGCCACAGAACAGTTTCCTTTGAAGGCAGGAATGGCAGTCAGTGCAGGCTTTATGAAGGCAATTTGTGCATTTGAAACCATCTGTGCAAGCACACATGGAGTTAACATACTCCAGTTATTCTCTGAGGTTTCTAAACCCACTAGGACCTAAAGCTCATATATTTGAGCTGGGAATGTGAGCTGTGTTATTTCTTTCCTCTTCAAAGGAGTCTTGTGTTAAGACTTCATAGTTTATTGTCCAGAGTTTTATTGTTGGCTGACTTGAAGACTTAGGAGACATTGACCTGGCTGTGCCTCGATGAGACACTTAGCCAAGTCCTTCCTGCTGCCATGGGATGTGCAGGTCCCTAAGGGCTGGGCTGGATCCGAGCTGGAGCTGTGGCCGATATTTCTCAGTGAAGTACTGGTGACAGAAGATCTGGTAAGGGGGAGCATTTGAGATGTGAGGCAGCAGTCGGCGATGCCCTGGGGGCTTTGCAACCTCCTTTTATAAAATGTCAGGTCTGGAGAGCTGGACTTGTGGCTGAGTCCCCATCCCTGGAAGGATTTAAAAGGTGTGTAAGTGTGGCATGTGGGGACATGGGTTAGTGGTGGCCTTGGCAGTGTTGGGGGAACACTCTGACTTGTTGATCGTGGAGGGCTTTTCCAGCCTAAATGATATGATGATTCCCCTGGGTCATGTTTCAAAATGAGGTCTCACAGTTTGGAAACTTCCATGATCAGAAAAATGAAGGAGATAATTTCTGAGGACATAGAAGTGGAGGGAGAGGGAATGAAATATTAATAAGTGTTACCTGCTCATCAAAATTCATCTTTATTTACACTGAGAACTGGAAGTGTATAATCAGCCCAGGAAAATGCAGCTAAATATATTTATGAAATAAATATGAGTTGTTTACTTTTGAGTAATGGTGAATACCCTCTGTGTTACGGGTGAGGCCTTGCCGCATGCTGAAGCATTCAATAAACAAGGTTTGTAGAGGGAGTAATATCTTTTACCACCCCACTGATAACACTGGGAAAAAAAATTGTCATGCTATCTGGCATACTGAGAACCCAGAAATGTCTTTTATCTTTGGTCAAAAGTACTCCAGTTGCTCTTATAAGCACTTTACTCTCCCTCTAAACTTTGCCCACCTTATATCACTGTGTCCAAAATGAGGCAGCTACAGACATTTTACTTGTAATGCATTTTTTTGCCTGTTGTTTTGTCTCCAAAGATGGGTAAAAGGAAGGAGAAATTGAAATACAGAAATAAAAAGAAA
>JAWMRA010000090.1:67055759-67072434 GCA_035584735.1 Pseudotriccus pelzelni | reverse complement strand
AATAAAAAGAAACACTAGTGAGTTGTAAACCACAAGGAAGACAAGATGCACAGAGCTCTGAAATGGGATGGACATAGAGATTTGTAATTCATATTGAGGACTTCATGTTTCAAGAGAAAGAATTTCAAAGAGGCATGAGACACCTCTGTGTGTGGCTGGTGTATAGATCTATGTGTACCCAATACAAAATAGATAGTACAGCACGTTTGTGAGGACGTGGGATAATTTTGGCTAATTATTTCTATATATGGAAATTAATTCAGCTATTAGTTTTGAAATAGAGGAACTTTTAAAAATTATATGATTTATTCAAAGCAAGACTGAAGTACAGTGCTAACAATAAGATTTTTAACAATACTGTAAAATTATTTCACTCTTATTTCTGAACAAAAGTGTTTAACCCAAGAGGATATTTTCAGTGATTTCTTCAGTTCTGATAATACCAGATCTGAGAAAAGTGGAAATCAGATATTTCTTTTGTGAAATGTCTGCCTTTTTTTTTTTTTTTGGGGGGGGGGTGTGTGTTTTGGTTTGGTTTTTTGGTTTTGTTTTTTTTAAATGGACTTCCACCCTGGGGCAGAACTAATGCAAAGTAACAATAAATCTTGGAGAATTAGATGAGCAAGGATTTCTGCACTGCTGTCACAAGGTGGGTTGCCCTGCGCTAAGCTCCCTGCTTCTGCAGCTAAACCACTATTGTCTCCCGAGCAAGGTCATTTAAAGCTCACTTCAAAAAGTCATCACTGCTTTGAAGTCTCAGTAGGAACACCAGTTTAGCATATCCTACAAGCAAAGCCTTCTGCATGTGGTAGATTGCCTCTCACAGGTCCTGCAGAGGGATGATCCAGGCTGAATCCTAATACATTAACTGTTTTGATCCATACTCTGATTCCACGTCAGAGCCACAGAAAACAGAGCTGAATCCCACGGTCTCTGGCCTGGGTGGGGAGGCCGGGTGCCGGAGTTCATTGCGGGAGGGGCACAAGGCAGAGGTTGAGGGTGGGGCAGTCAACAGAGCAAACTCTCTTGTCACAGAGTCGCAGAATACCCTGAGTCAGAAAGGACCTCCAAGGAACATCAAGGCCAACTCCTGGCCCTGCACAGGACAACCCCAAGAGCCCCACCGTGTGCCCAAGAGCACTGTCCAAACTCTTGTTGAATCGTTTCCTTCTCCCATGTGTTGTCGTAAGAAGACACTTTTACAGAGCTCTTATGAGATTAAAGAAATGCTGAACCAGGGCCACGCCATCCCTGGTGCTGTCTCTAAATATGGGCACCCCAGAGGCACGCAGAAGCTCTGACAGCATTTCTCCCTTGCTAACAGGGTGTTTTGGCAGAAGTGGTCATGGCCGAAAGCCATGGAGTCATAGAATTTGGGTTAAAAGGGGCCTTTAAAGACCATCTAATCCAACCCCCTGCAATGAGCAGGGACATCTTCAACTAGATCAGGTTGCTCAGAGCCCTGTCCAATGCAAAACTGTTCCTTATTCAGCATCCCCTGTGCTCCGGGAGTACTTGTAACCTGCGTTTTCAGTTTGAACCCTTGGTTCCCCACCTCTGAAGGCACAGCTCATTAATAAAGGTAGCTGTCAATTACCCTTGAAAGACATTTTAATTACTTTCAAGCTCCAAACCAACCCTTCAAATTCAGTGCTCTTGTGGATGGGGAAAAAAGTCATCTTTATCTGTGTGCAGATTGCTTTGTGCAGGAGCAGGACGTGATTTTGAGACAGATCTGGCTGCTGGTGCGCTCAGCGGGGCTTCTCTGCATTTGCTGGGGTTGCTTTAGGTGCTCAGTACATTTTGCTCTGTGTAGCTCTCTCTAGGGTCCCTGCTCCAGTGTCAGAGAGAGGTGTAATGATCGGGGACGGGGTGAGCTTTTCCCTCTGCAGTGTTTGGAGAGACTCGGATTGCTGGACACGGAAAAGCAGCAGGGCACCTCCACCAGGTCAGCAGGAGCTCATCTGGGAAGAGGAGGTGTTATCTGGGTGGGATGGGCTCCCTCTCTGGACCGACAAGAACTAAATTCAAATGTTTGCTGTGAATGAAGCATCTTGGGAGGCCAGGCCCCAGCTTTGTGCCCTAACCATAGGCTGTCTGACATTTTAAGGATGCTCTGACCAAGAACTCTGTCACTGAGGAACACGCTGTCACCAGTGGTATAGAGGAGCTTCCATTGTGACAAGTCAGTCCTTTCCATCAAGAAGAGATTTTGTCAGACAGTTTCTGGTGGGATGGAATGACTGACTCGATCTGACATCAAGGAACCGAAGCATATGGATGTTAAACCACCTTCCTGAGCTCCTGCAAGAAGACTGTGGCAGACTCAGATTGAAATTGTACCTCGTCTACAGATTCAAGCCCCTGTCTCTCCCTCTAGCAATAATTCTTTTCACTTTTCACACTAACTACAGAAGTACTTCTTCTCCAGCATCAATTCAGAGACAAGTAGCAGAGCCTCTCTCCACCCCCCTCCACGCCTTCCCAAATCTGCCTGCTCAGTGCTGAGCAGCAGAGAAAGGATGTCAAACATTGCCACCCTTGGGAGCACTGTGAAAACAGAAGGATAATTGCTAAAAGTTGCCTTATGAGAAGAATCCATCGCTGCCTATGGCTTAGTTCCCTGCTTTTAGCCCTGAGTGTTTTGCCTGTGAGGGCTGTGGCATTTCTCAGATGTTGGATGCTGAGGGGCTGCCCTGCTCTGTGGCAGGTCTTGCACATGGAAGGTAGGCAGGGCTGTCTAGCCTGGAATTCATTGTGCCCTGCAGGAGGTGATAACTCTAGGTAATGAAGCCCAGCCAACTTTGTTTTCCTGCCCAAATCTCCTGCTTCTGCTGCTACAAACTCAGCAGATTGTGTGTAAACACTCTATCTAATGCCCCAAATAACAGTAGCTGCAAGACTTCTTTAGGCAGTCGCATCCTGTGGTGGTTCAAATGACCCTGATATCATATTACTGAATAAATGGCATTAACAGATGAATATCACACGGCTAAACAGTCAGCTGCAACTTGCAGGTGGAAGGATTTGACTGGGATATATCCATGTGTTTTCCATGGCTGGGGGCAGGACAGAGGTTGCACAAGAGCACCCAGAGGTGCTGGGTCTGTATAAAAAGATTCTGAGCAATGTGCTGGGCTAATGCTGCACCCAGCTCATTGGGATGGCGGTGGGAACAGCCTGGATGGGGAATACTGGGGGGCAGGAGAGCAGCAGCCCCACTCCCTTCACCCCCCCCCGGAGCAGCGTTGGGAGTGCATCACACTCACAAAAATAATCCTCTGGGGTCTCATATGGGGAGAGCCTGACTCCAGCCCACAGTGCAAGATTAACCTTTCCTCCTCGCTGCTGAGAAGCTGAGGCTGAGTTAATCAGTAGCAGACAAGCTGACTGACTCTCACACCTCTGCTAAATTAATGCACTGGGGTTACATCAGTGCCACCCCACTGCTTCCCAGGGATGGCATCCTGGCAATGTCTTCAAATGCTTCTTTGGGACACCTTTGTCTGTGTCAGTGTGTTGGATGAGAGACGTCAGAGGGAGCTGAGTTGTCTCTTAGTGGAGCAGACACCCAACTGCAAAGAGAAGGAAGGTGCTCTAACCACAGAGGGCATTTACACTTGTGTTGCAATGGGAAGAGGAAAGACAGCAGAAAATAGCTACTGCTCTTCCTACTGATTTTTGTTAGCTGTTCTGCTCTTGGCATCTTGCAGTTCGTGCCTCTGAAGCTGCTAATTTTGCTCCTAGGAAAGCTCCCGTCCCCGTGCCTGTGCTGCAGTGAGCCTGCACTGCTCAGTGAAGGCACAGCTTTTACATTAGCATTTTGCATGTTCACAGTGCTAGGAGAAGCATTCAGGAAAAAAAATAATATCCAGGCAACATCTTGATCCCTGTTTTACAGATGAAGTCAGAGCAATGTATTTAAATAAACCAAAAAAAAAAAAAAAAGCCAAGTGGGTATTTTTTGAAAAGATGCTGCTGTTAAGGGCTTAAAGAATAGGGAACAACATCCACCCGTGCTCAAAATGAAGAGTGCTTGACTTAAGCCAGATCTCTGCCTGGCTGCAATGAGAGTTTTTTCTTGCATGCTTTTAGCAGCTGAATCTTTACTGTCTTTTTTAGAGGTAGCTTTCCTTTCTATTTAAATTTGCACATCCACCATGTCATTCTGTAAGATGTGCTGATGTATGAAGCACAGAAGGACCCCTGAGCAGCATGAAATGCTCCTCTCTCTGCTGCAGCTGAGTGTTGAATTGCTTAGAGAGGGAGAGAGTGCTGGCAAAAATTCAGCGTGGCTCAGGATTGATCTCGTTTGCTTCCTGGAGATGGAGAAGCAGAAATTTCCCTGTATGCAGACCTGAGAGGTCCTGACCCCAGGTACGGGGTCAAGCTAGAGTGCACAGTTTTGTAGCTGTAAACATGAAAAAACAATTAAAGGGAAAACCTGATAAGCAGAGGCTAGGCATGATCCCATAGTCCGTGAAGCAGAAATGTGCCATGACCTCTGCCAAGGACCTCTAGGGCTCTTGGAATAGCTCTGCCCATGGAAACACATCAGCACAGAGAACGGGCCTGCCAGCACGTGTTCTGCACCCCAGCCTTGCTTACATTTTAGGGGGCAACATCAACCCCTCACAGCACAGTGCCCTGTAATTGCCACCAGCCTGAAATAACTCATCTGTGGGCTCAGGAGTCATCTCTGCCAGTGCCAGCTCTGTGCTGACACTCTGTGTGTGTATAGAGCCCCTGGGACCACTTAGTGTTCTGAGCAGGTTGTCAGAGGATGTCATTCTGCACCTCAGATTTGAAATACAGCCATGTCGAGAAACCTTTCAAGGTGTTTGATCTGGCAAGTAGTTTTACCAGTGTTTTTCCTGTGGACCAGATGTCTTTCTGCAGAAGCTGAACAAGGTGTCCTCCCTGCCCTGTGTTTGGTCACTGCTCCTCATTGCTCTTCGTGGACTTGTTCTCTGCATGTCCTCCTTGATGCTCTGCATGCATTGAGGCATCCTTCTGGTCCGTATTTCAGAGGCATAAAGCCTTATCCTAGAAGGATAATCTAAGTTTGGCCACTGTTGCTTGTCCTTTTGAGGATGCTTTTTTCCCATCAGGTTCTTGTGGCTCCTGAAAAGTGAAGTGGAAAATTAATTGCTGACATGAGAAAAAAACATTCTAGAGCAGGTGCAAGGAGCAAAACTTCTGGAAAAATGTGGTCAGTAATTAAAGATCTCAACATACAGTGGGTCAATTTTAGTTAGAGCAGCTTAGTGGCCAAGTGGGAGCTGTAAATTGCACCGTCTCCATCCTTGGCTAATGCAAATGAATTCTTTTGGTATTGGTACAGCTCTAGCAGGTTGTTACAGCTCTGTGAACTGAAGCAAAAGAGTTAAAGAGAATCATTAAGGCTTTTTCTGCCTTGTCTGAGCCTGGATCTGTCCTCCTCTTTCTTGTTATTTAGTATTTAATGCAGTTTTATCATTATTATTTTATTTGCAATGGCATGTTTTGCGATGGGGCGCCAAGGATGTCAGCTCAATTTTCAGCCTTTTCCCAGCACAGTCATTAAGCTGTGACAGGTGATTTTCCCTTCTGTTTGGGCTCTGCCTTTGTATACCTCATCCTGTGAGCTGAGAGCGTTGTTATAACTCAGGGGATGGTCCAACAACCACTTCTCATACGTTTGCTCTCACATCCTTCGCCTCAGTGGGAGCATGTGCACCAAAGTGCCTGCTGTCTTTTAGAATAATTTTTAATATGCACTGATTATGGTGGAGGAGGTGGGAGACCTGTTCTTGGAGTGGTAACCCAGTGTTTGTGATATTCCATGGCTGCTGAGGGAATCCATTTCTGGGATTGGCTGGGAGGCCCAGAAAAGGCTTTCCCCTGAATTTGCTTCTGCCAAAGGGAAAAGAGTTGCAAGTCGTGAATCATGGTTAACAGCTGGACTTGAAGATCTTAGAGGTCTTTGCCAGTGCTAATGATTCTGTGGTGCAGAAAGTTTTGTTCCTGCAGAGGATGTGTGTGTGAGGAGACCTGTGCACTTGACCCTTTCACAGAAGCAGAGCGTCTGGGACTCAGAAATAAAGAGGTGACGCAGCACAGAGCTTTCAGTATCAGGTACCCAGGGCTCAGTAACAGAGACTTTGCTGAGGGCATATGTGAGATCGTGTGCTGTTCAGCTGTAGATTTTGCACTCCTTTTTCATCAGTTTTGTTTTGTCTCTTGCTGTCTGCCTCCAGCACTGGTTTTTTGTGGAAGATACAGCATCGCATGTTTGTCACAGCTGTTTGTCTGCAGTAACAAGGTAATCAGGTAGACTTGGGTGGTAGATTCTGAAAGTTGCTCCTATTTGGCCCACATGAAGTCACGCTGAAGGTCATAGGAGTTCTCTCATTGGTTTCAGAAGAAGCTGAGCTCCTGTTCGCTGTCCTTGGGAACAGAGTCCTACTCTGATCCGTCTGAAAAACTTGCTTTTCAAACGCACTGACATGACATGAATGAGGTGTTTGTGGTATGGCTCACCCACAGGGTTTTTGTGTTGCTTTTTGCCACACATGATGTATCTTCACAGTGTCACTGGGATTTACTGCTGTTTCCCCATCAAATGAAAAAGACTGGATTTTTTATTTTTTTTTTAAACTCAGCAGGGTGGCCACCTTCACATTTTTTATTTCATGCAGTAACTGACCTTTCATAGAATCAATGATTTGGGTTGGAAGGGACCTTAAGGATTATATTGTTCCAAGCCCCTGCGATGGACAGGGACACCTTCAGGTTGCTCCAAGCTCCATCCAACCTGGCCTTGGACACTTCCAGGAATGGGGCAGCCGCAGCTTCTCTGGGAAACCTGTGCCAGTCCCTCACCACTCCCACAGTCAAGAATTTCTTCTGTGTATCTGAAATGAACTTCCCCTTTTTCAGTTTGATTCCATTACTCCTTGTTCTGTCACTACGCTACTATTTCCTCTGAATACTTGTCACCAGCCAGGCTTAATATAAACTAAACTGCAAAAATAGCTCTAGGACAGCACTGGGGTCAGAGGGGTCAGGTCTGAGATTGGGCAGATGGCTGGCTCTGTAACTCTGTAACTCCTTGACATCTGGAGAAAGCAGAGCTGGTATGTAGGTCCGAGTTCATTTAATGCCCTTTTATCAACATCAAGATTTTCACTTTCTCATCTACTTCACCTTTCAGTGTCAAGGCCAGGAACTGGGTGATCAGTGCTCTTGCCCTGGGCAGTGAATACACAGTGTCAGAGTTCTGCCTATGGATTTTATTCCTCTTACGGAGAAGAGGGTCAATGTTTCAAGAGCCATGTTTCAGATAAGCTTTCAAGAGAGTATCAGCAAAGCCCGAATTTGTCTGTAACATTACGTTTTGTATCAAACCACTGAGTTATTAATGTATCGCGATTTCTGCCTCTCTCCTTGCAGTCAATAAGTACGTGGTCCGGGTTTTCACTGGTGAAGTCAGCGGCAGTGGAACAGATGCAGATGTCTTCATTAATATCTTCGGCGAGAAAGGAGACACAGGTATTCAAATGCAAATAATTTCCTAAAATATTTCCTCCTGCTCTTCAGGACTGTGATCTGAACAACACACAAGGGCGACATGGCAAATGCGGAATAATTTGGCTGAGTGAAAGGCACAACAAAAGGTGGTTTCAGCTCTCGGGCTTCTCACACCCACGTCCTGTGACTGCAGTGCAGCAGTCGTGGCTGGGCTGTGACTGAAGTTACCTACCACTGAAAAAACCCAAATCCTGGGGAAATGCAGCATAAACCACCAGGAGGAAGCAGTGCAGTAAGTGCCAGTCCACTGAAGCATCCAACTCTGATGTGTATTTACAGTGCACGCAGTGAGAGCTGTGTGTCTCATTTTCTGGGTCTCTGCACAAATAATGATGTCCCTTCTGTGTGGCAAATGTTGGGGCCGAGCCTGCCTGGCCATTTGGAAAAATAATCTCAACAAGGTTTGTATTAGTTGGCTTTAAATTAGTGGTGTTAGCTTTTCTATTTCTTTTATTTTTTTAATGTAGATTGTACTACAAAAGTGGTCTAGAAGTATTAATTTAGACCTTTAAAAATATTTTTAACCAAGAAATAATAAAATATATGCCTGAACCAAACTCTTGGGGCCATGGAAGAAAAGTGGGTGGAAATTCCTGGACACCCAAAGAGCGAATATTCTCTCACTTCTACTCTGCATCTATCCTATCAAATTCAAGAAATAATTATATTAAGTCTACCAAGTATCTTTGAACAGATTATGAAACCTAGTGGATGGGGCTCATCCTTGATTAATCCTCCAGACTCTTACAAGGGGATTCATCTGATCTCACTGAAGACATCCAAAAGTGGGAGTCTAAATCTAAGCTGATTGTCCTGGCACTCTGTCATGTCTACAGAAAAAAATAACACCCCTAGAAAATGATTCATCCCCTTTAAAGGAAAGTGGGATGAATTGCCCACTGACACTTTTCCCTGCACTGCTGCCTTGGGTGGGTTCAATCCTACTCACAGCATCACTCACACAGGAGCAACATTGGCTGCAACCGAGGTCAGAGCTTTAATGCTTTTCATAAAGGCAGACTCCTGTGAGATCAGGAAAAAGCCAACAGCCCTGGCTGGGTCCTAATTTGAAAATAAATCCTTCCTGTCGGATGCAGCAAAGAATTCTGTGTCCTGAAATGTCAAAATCTGCAGCTTGTGACCAAAGCCTTTTTTTGAACAGTTTGGAGATTTTCAAAGACATTTAAAATAAAAGGGAAATGTGGTGGTATAAAAAAAAAAAGGGGGGAAAAATAAAAAAAAAAGATTTAAAAGCCATCTGGATATATATTTCTGAAAGCTCTGAGAGCTGTAAGTAACTGTGACATTAGAATGGAAATCCTGGTCTTTTGTGTGCTCGAGAAAAGGTATCCTTTTTATTAGAATATAAAGTCCTCTGCCTTTACCTTGAATCCTGGTTGCAGAGAGCTGATACCTGGGGAATATCTGATTCAGCCGGTGATGACATTCCTAAATATTCCTTTACTTACAAACACACATGTGCTGGTAACCCTTTCCTCCTTGGAGTTATTATTTATTATTATATTAGGTATTATTGTTCATTTATTCTTATTTTATTTTATAACTTTTCCCCTCCCCCCCAGGTGTGAGGAAACTGGACAATGACAAAGACAACTTTGAAAAAGGAGCAGAGGACAAGTTCACACTCGATGCTCCGAATCTGGGAAAATTGAGAAAAATTAATATAGGGCATAATAACAAGGGTGGCTCTGCTGGCTGGTTCCTTGCAAAGGTTGGTTCCTCGTGAGAAATTCAATATAAGTGTGTCATGGGGTCAAAATATCCCACTTACCCTCTCGGTGGTCTGGTACCAAGGAAATGTAAGGATAATTGCTGGTGATACGGGTTGCTGAGAGAGTCACAAATCAAGTTTTCACCTTTCCAGAAGTTTCCTCTTCAGGACTTGCTTTTTTTTCTACAGAGCGAAGAGGGCTGGTGAGGTGCTGGCAGCAGCCTGGTGCATGCCAGCATGGTGCATCTCGGTCAGGTGTAGCAGATTCAAGTTGGGCATTTTAGAATTCCAACTGGGTCATTTGGCTTCAAACTAAAAGAGGGATGATCTGGATTAGGTATGAGGAAAAGGGTGGGGGGTTTTTTTGAGAAAGGAAGTGGTAAAACACTGACACAGCTTCCCCAGAGAGGCGGTAGGAGCCCCATCCCTAGAAACTTTCAAGATGAGGTTGGAATGGGGCCATGAGCAACCTGGTCTAGTTGAAAATGTTCCTGTTCACTGCAGGGGGTTGAACTAGATGAGGTTTAAAGGCCCCTTCCAACCCAAATCACTAGATGATGCTATTAAAATGAAGTTTTTTGCACTATGAGTTAAGGTGAATTTTTGAGCATCTCAGGTGACTTTGTGGCAGTGAGAAAGTCCAGTTGTTAAGACTTGAATGTGTCTGATCTAATAATATTTCTTCTGTCTCAATCACAGCAGTTTTTTTGACCAAGAAAGACGAATTCTCCAAGCCCCCTCTCATTCTGTTGACTTAGCTCATTACCAAGACCATAAAGATACCAGAGTCTGAGAAATATCTGTTGGGTCGGTTCACACTGGAAATTTGCAGACTTACAGCTTGGCCAAGTTTAAGTGATTTGTCATTGGCAGAGCAAAAGAAATATACATGCCACAAAGATCCCTTTCTTCCACTTTCCTGTTCATTTTAATCTCCTGCTACAAGGTAGGAAGGTATTACAGCTTTTAGTGAAATGGTTGAAAGAGTATTTTAAAAGGAGAAATCTATGACTCTTCCCTCTAGTCTCATTTTCTTTTCTCTGCTGGTGTAGTTTAACACAGCTGACTTTAATCCACAGAAGTTCTCACCCTGGATTTGTAAATCCTAGGTAACACAGTAGTTTGATGGATTACAAATGCAAATATTAGCCACATGCATTTCCAGCATCACCATACAATGCAGGAAAAGCTATGATGTTGGTTGCCCATGAAAAATGCAGAAATGAGAAACAGAGCGGTTGTATTCAATGTAACAGTCAGTGAGGGGGAAAAAGGCACAGAAAAAGAACCTCATTCTCACATCACAGGTGACATGACATGTTTTTTAATGTTGGTAAGGTTGCTTGAGTCCCAAAGCTTGGAGCAGTGGTGATTTGCAGCCAACACATTAACCCTGTATCCTGCCACAAGCCTCCAAGATGTTTGTGATTAAGTGGAAAGCAGCTTCTGGCTTGCAAATTCATCTGGAAGTTCAGAGAATTGAGCTAAAATATCTCAGTTATTGTCTACTGTTGGTAGATGGTTTTGTGTAATTTGCTCCAATACTTGGAGGCTCTGGTGTTCTTACTCCTGAATGAACCTGCTCTCAATTTTCTTGTGTTTTCAGTGTGGCTTATACTCAGAGATGGTTTTCCACCTCTAAATATATGAATAAACCCATTAGAAGGAACCCAAAGAGGATCAGCTCATAGAGAGGAATCAGTGTTGATATTTCTCCTGAATCTCATCTATTTTAGTCTCTAACACTCCAGCACAGCACTGATCTCTCATCCTGACAACCCCAGCCCTGGCAGACACTTATGCCTATGGAGGCACAACAAGAATCAGTGATGCTACAGGCAACAGCACGGTGTGGGATGAGTGACAGGAGGGGAAGCTCTGTTTCCCAAAGAATGGCTTCATAAATTTATCTGAAAAGACAGATTTCAGATTCTCCCTGTTTGTTGAGAAAAGTGTCAAGGGCTTTCTATACACAATAGAGATTTTTTTTTTTCCCTCTGAGGCATGAGCCATGCAGAGGAATAGAGATTTTGATTTCTTCTCTTCTGACTGAGATTCTTCAGTACCCTTCTCTGCTGGTTTAAAATACTACTAGTAATTCTATGGCAGCCTTCAGGAGCCCCAGAAGAAGATATTGGTAAGAAACACCTCAACAGGAGGTGCAAAAAACTACCATTGTTCCCTGGCTTGTTTCATTAAAACATTAAAACATCACCAAATCCTAGAATGGTGTGGTTTGGGTCATGTCCAGCCTCTCACCCGCCAGCCACCCAGGTCCTCCTCCCCAGGCCTGCTCTTGATCTTTTCTCTGTCCAGCCTATGTTTGTGCTTTGAATTGCCCCAACCCAGGTGCAGGATCTTGCACTTGGCCTGGCTGAACTTCATGGTGTTTGCACAACTCCACCTCGTTGGTGGTCCGAAGAGCCAAATCCCTCCAAAGTAGAAGCTATTCCTACCACAGGGTATCCTGGCTGCCTTTGCAACGTTTCCATCCTGGAATAACTGACTGGGATAAAGTGATGTTACTAGGTCACACAAGCTGATCTGATGGTCTTGATTTGCCCTGAAATTCCTGGGTGTTGTTTTATAACAAGGCCCTAAAGCAGGGAGAAAGAACACAGCCTGTTCCGAAAGCAGAACAAAGAGCTCTCGCTCAGCTGATGGAGAAGAGTAGCCAGCAAAGATGCTCTGGAGAGAGGGAAGACAGGCCAACCAGCTGGTCTTGATAGCAGAGACATCTGGTCTTGTACACTGCGAGAGAGGCAGAGTGGGTTCGCTGGATAAAAAAAGCAAAAGGAAAAAGCTGGTTTTTTACTCACTGATTGTCTGAAATTGTATCAGTACTAATTAGGGAGTAGAGAGGGATCTGCTCGAGTACTGAATATGTTAAATGCCAGGTCAGAGTGTGGACTTTAAGCTTCTGCTCTTCTGCCACACCTCGTGTAACACTTTTGCTTTCTTTTCTTTTTCTTTTTTTTTTATTTTCCAAAGTGCTGTTTCTTTTTTCTCTCAGGTGATCATCGAGGACATTGGCAATAAGTGTGTGTACCAGTTCCCAGTCGGACGCTGGTTTGCTTTAGATGAAGATGATGGAAAAATCCAGAGGGACATTCTTGTTGGGGGCACTGAAGCCACAGGTAAATTTTATGGGCTGAATCCGTGGTAGGAAATAGGACGTTCATGCTATTAGCCATTATTTCTTGAGAAGACTGAGTGACTTATGCTTAGGGAGATCTGCAGTGAACCATCTGCTGGCAGCAGGCTGTTGTGTACAAGGGTCCCTGAATTACCACTGTGTTTCCCTCCTCTGTATCTCGTTGGTGAAACAGTACAGGACCTACAAGCTGGTTTATCACTTGATGCACCTGGATAAGGGGCTGATGGGCAGAGGATGGAAGATCCAGCTTGTACTTCAGCAGGACTCTCACCAGTTTCTAGGGAGTTGTTTGCTATTTCTACAGTCACCAGTGTGCCACACAGAAGTGAATGAATTGTACGTCACTTTCTTTTCTGGGGAACTACAGATCCTTTTACGAAACAAGAAAGGCAGTGCTGATCCCTAAATCAGTCTTTCTTATTATCCAACATGGTTAAAGCAAAGACAACCAAAATTTATGTATCTGTTAAAAGAAACTTGGATGAAAAGTCAACAAAAGAGCTCACCATGAGGCAGAAGATTATTTGGATAGTGTTCTGCCTGTATGTATTTATTGGCATAAAGGCAAACACTTTGACCATACATGCAACAGCTATTCTTTACTTCCTTGCATGGTCTTCAACATCTGCAGTCTTTGTATTCCCCCTGAACATGCATGAGGAAAGTGGTCTGGGTGCAGATTCCTGACTGCAGGATGCTTGTTAAGAAAAATTAGGGGAAGATGGAAAAGAAAACAGAAATGGAATTCATTCAGTAAAAGCTTCCTTTATTTTTTACCATTCATGACTGTGCTTTTCTTTTTACAGCTCTCGTGAGTTTTGCTGAGGATATATCCAATAGTAAAGCATGCTTGAGTCGAGTTTTTAATGTAAATTTCAAAGGGAGGATAATTTAGATGAGAGTGAGTTCTGATGTTTCTACTTCATCCGAAGCCCCTACTGAAATTTCTGGTTGATTTAATCAGAGTACTTATCTTGGGCCCCAACTATTTTATACATGCTCCCTCAGACGTCTTTAGAGTGTTTTAGGTGTCAATTGATGCCATGAGACAAGTGCTTATCTATAAGCCTCCTGAGAGGTAAAGTTGTAGGAAGAGATGTTTTCTTTCTTAGACCAATAGTTTGATCTAGGAAAAAAAAGCACGAAAAAAAACAAAAAAAACCCCCAGAAAATCAAACAGGACATTTTTATGCATATTGTCTTCCTTTCAGAAATCTTTTCTTTCTTCCAGCTGGGTTTTTTTTGCTAGGAACTGCAGGCTCTCACAGTGACTATGGAGGTCCTGGTGGCATCAGCAGCATTATAAACTGCTGAAATGAGGTTTCCAGAGTTTTGTGATGCTGCAGATCTTGCCACCACTGTTAAAAGCAATGCTTTTCCATCCTCTCAGCACTCCCTGACAAATTTAGTGCTTGGTATCTCTCAAAATCAAACTACTTTGTTGCCAATCCAGTTTTATTGCCTTTCTTCACCTAATCATCACCACATGGTGAATAAAAAAACCCACTTTTTTTTTTCCTTTGGGTCATGTGATAGGGATTTTGTCATCTCCTGCCTTTTTCTCTTGGACGGTCTGAAGGTAGAAGTGTATTTCTCAGAGTTATGTGTGGACAAAAACAAATGAAGCATTGCACTGTATCTAAGTCAAAAGTCAAAATACACCAGTGGGAAACCAACAGACTCCAGTGCAAATCCAGTCAAAATCATAACTCTCAGGCTCTTGTCCTCCTTCTCTTTTTCCTAACTAAACTCCTGATTCCTTCAGGTATTGTGTACAATGTGGCTGTAGTGACAGGAGATATCAGAGGAGCTGGCACAAACTCCAAGATCCACGTAATCCTCCATGGCTCCAAAGGCTTAAAGAACAGTGGGAAGATTTTCTTGGAAGGAGGTGAATTTGAGCGTGCCAGGACAGATCTCTTCAACGTGGAGATAGCTGCTCTTCTCAGCCCTCTCAGCAGGGTCACTATTGGGCATGATAATTGTGGCGTCAGTTCTGGCTGGTTCTGTGAGAAGGTGAGACTAAATTATCACGAACTCCAAGAATCATTTAGGTTGGAAAAGACCTCTGGGGTCACAGAGTCCCAGCATTAAGCCAACACTGCCCGGTTTTTTTGTCTGTAGGCAGCTGTCAGACTGTCTCCTGACCCCAACCTGACCCTAACAACCAAACACGGTTTAAAAATAAATAAATAAACCTGCTTTTGTTTGGATGGCAATATCCACGACTTAACAAGTCAATACTATACATCATGCACGGGAGTAGCTGATTGCCTCAAAGGCACAATAGATGCATAAGTCAATCACTCGCTAATTGGGTTGATTGCCCCTCTGCAGTCACAAAGAGAGAGATTATTGTTTGCTCAGCTCCAAAAGCACCTTCAGATGTTCACCCAAGGGGCTGGACAGAATTGCAGTCTTGGATTGTGCTGAGCATTTCAAAGTTATCATCTACACTCAGACTTCCCTGAAGTTTCTAGATGCTGCTCTGGAGCTCAGAAATTATTTTAAAAAAAAAAAAGCATACCAAAACCAACCAACCAAACAAAAAACCCAAACCTGAAACAACCCATGAGCAAAAAGCAGCTGACCTCAAGTGTTGCTGGGAGGTAGTGGGGCAATACATGATGTGAGATCATGTGCAAGGGCAGCAGGAGGTGATGGGAGGATAGGGAGGGGGGCAGCTGCCCATCCTGAAGCTACCTGGAAGTACAGTTTTCCTGGAAGGCAAAGTCAGCTTAGAATGTGCATGAAGTCTTTTTGTATCTTTGTATCTTGCCCTGCCGTGCACTGGCGTGGTGCAGGGCTGAGTCCTGCAGCCACCTCGCCTGTTCCCATTCCCTTCCCCTCCTGGTGCTTCACCTCTTCTTGGGTTGACCCGTTTTGATGTACTGCTGCAAAAATGGGAATAACAGGACAGATGGGTTGTAACTGTACTGCAAGTTGGGAACTGTGCAACCAGTCTTGTTCATGCTCGTCCAGAAAATCTGATTTTGAGAGCAGGACCAAGATCTCCAGCTCTGTCTCTGCTTTGGTACTTAGGTTTTCGGTATCGAGGTGACCTGGGCTGCCAGTAACAGAATAATCAACCCCACTTTCCCAATCTCTTTTCCCAGGTGGTGGTTTACTGCCCATTCACTGGTATTGAGCAAACCTTCCCGTGTGGGAAATGGCTGGATGAAGATGAAGGAGATGGTCTCATAGAGCGGGAACTCTACGAAATGGTCTCTCTACGCCAGAAAAGACTGAAAAGTAGGTAAAAGTGCCCGGGAGCCTCCTGTGACCATCACCTCACCCTCCTACAAGCAACATGAGTGTCACCTGAGTGACATGGGACAATCTGTGGTCAAGTAGAGGTGAACTGAGTCATTGAGTTATAGAATGGTCTGGGCTGTGAGGGGTATTTGCAGACCATCTCATTCCAACCCCTGCCATGGGCAGTGACACCTTCCACTGTCCCAGGTTGCTCCAAGCCCTGTCTAGCCTGGCCTTCAACACTTCCAGGGATGGGGCAGCCACAGCTTCTCTGGGCCAGGGCTTCACCACCCTCACAGCCAACAATTCCTTCCCAATATCCCATCTAACCCTCTGGCAGTGGGAAACCATTCCCCCTCATCCTGTCCCTCCAGGCCCTTGTCCCAAGTCCCTCTCCAGGTCTCTTTCAGGCAGTGGAAGGGCCTCTCAGGTCTCCCTGGATCCTTCTCTTCTCCATTGGAACCCCTCCAGCTCTCCCAGCCTGGCTCCAGAGCAGAGGGGCTCCAGCCCTCGGAGCATCTCCATGGCCTCCTCTGGACACTCTCCAGCAGCTCCAAGTCCTTGTGAAGTTTGACCTGTCGGCCTTCCCAGGTTCACTGTGCTTGGGGCTGCCTCCACCACCATCTTTTGTTTGCAGACAAGCCAGGCTACATTTCCTATCACTACAGAAGCAAAATTTTCTTGTTCTAGATGGAAACAAAACCTAAATACAGTAAAAAGACAACCCTGAGGGGGAAAGAAAAAAGGGAAGAAAAACAAAACTCTTCCTGCTAACTTCAACATTTTTTTATTCTTGACCTTAGAGCTATAACCAGTGTGGGTCCTGTCCAGCTACTGAGTGTGCTTCCCAAGGCACAGGGGTGCTGAATTCGAACGCTTCTCTCTAGAGGGAGGCAATGGCACACGCTTTCAGGGAGGAGCTGCTCTGTGCCTTGCTGAGCAGTGCATGGGCATGGTCA
>JAWMRA010000090.1:67018109-67045840 GCA_035584735.1 Pseudotriccus pelzelni | reverse complement strand
TTTTGGTGAGCCAGTTTAGAGTCCTGAACAATAAGAAAAATTATGGTTGTTTTAATAAATTTCAGTATTTACATAAATACTGCCTTGCCACCACGCTTTCTGGGAGCTAGCTGGATATATGCAACCACCATATGTGCTTTTGGAAGATGAAGGACAACTGAATGACAGTGGTTAGGTTTCTCTTACCTAGCAAGGCATCTCAGCCAGATGGTAACCACAGCAGTCACTTCTCTTTGTTGGGCTCATATGCTGCATATATGCTCTGTGTTTACACCCAGTATTTACCCTACATGTGACATGTGTGTGTGTGTGTCTGTAGATGTGCCACAGATACTTGTCTGGCCTGATTCCCACAGGAGTAACTCACTCTTTTAATAAATTTCTCTTTCTTCAGCCATCCAGAACTGCTGGTCCCAGTACACTCTTGGGTAACAGAGCCCTGGTCTTGAAGGGCCATCACCTGGGGTCAATCACCATCTCTAGGTTGGTGATCAGAGACCTTTCCAGGGAAGGAAAAAAAAAAAAAAGACATAAAATCCATATCTCTCATGGGGTATTAAGGGTATTTACCTTTAAACACAACACATGGAGCAGCTGAAAATACCCCTGTGTGAAATACCCTTTCCCGCCCATACTGGCATGCCAGGAAATTAAATGGGGGTAAATTGTGCTCAGTAGTCCATGTCATTTGAATTTAACACAGAGTAATGTCTTTGAACTGTACCTCTCAAATACCTCTGTAGATTTGGTCTGAAGTGACCTGCTTTGGATTTTTCACAAAGCTCGTATCTAAGCACAGGTTTGAACTTGGATTTCCTGCCTTTCTCCATGAACTTCTTAATAATCAAATTACTTCTCTTTTTTACAGTTGTGGAGGGCATGCAATGACATGGGAGATTTAAAATGCTGGCAGATCATATATTTACAAACCTAATGTTATACATCTAGGACAAATATTCAAGGTTTCATTCTTTGGTAAATTCGTGCTTTCTCCTTCATCTTGTGAAGACTTATCTTGCAGCATGCTGATGATGTTGGTTTGATTGCAATAATAAATTTGGGTTGTTGGTTTGCTTTTAGAGAGAAATATTGCCTTACCTTTTTTCTTCTCCTTCTCAAAGGCTGATGAATTCTTCGTTGAAGCAGTAACGCTGAAGCAGGTGAGGAGGGTGAGGATAGGGCATGATGGCAAAGGAGGAAGCAGTGGCTGGTACCTTGCCAAAGTGATAGTGAGGGAAGAAGGACAGCCAGAAAGTGAGGCTGTGGAATTCCCCTGCTACAGGTACTGGAAAAACAATGCTTGCAAATTATGCCTCTGTCTATGCATTTGCCAGACTTTAAAGAGCCTAGTTGTTGGTTCATGACTGGAATTTTCTGAGCACAGCTTAATCCTTTTTATTTATTCATTAGTTCATTTATTTTTGCTAAGCCTGAAAGCAAAGAGTGTGGTTTGGGAGGTTTAAGATACAGTTAACTCCCCTTACCAAATGAACAGCAATCTGAATTATGAACTCAGCAATTAGCTCAGTAATGCAGAGAATTTACAAAAGATAAAAACACAACCTTCCAGTACCACATCCAGTGTCACAGTGTTTGCCTGCTGCAGAAACACACTCTGCTATATGCTGGTGTTATTGCATGTGTGGAATGAGGTTCTAGTCCCTCACATGCGCATCCCATCTTTCCAGGAGTAATGGGATGCTATTTTTGTGTTGGGAGAACGCAAAATTTTTATGCTGCCATCTTGAGAGGTCCTTGCATGAGGGGAAGTGCATATCACGCAGAGACAGTGGTAGAGCAGAGGGCTGTAACTTACCTCTATGGGTAGGTTATAAATGTATTCTTCTCTTCCCTAGACAATCAAGTGGCCAAAAGAAATTTGCAGAACTGAGGGGGAACAAGATGCATAATCTATTCTGGCATTAACTAGGGTCTGCTTCAACACTGCAGCACAAACCAGAGAGAACTAAATTGAAAACATGAGAGATTAACTTCAGAGTAGTTCAGGGTCCTGTAAAGTCATGCTTGCCCTCTCGGATGTCCACCCTGCAAGGTGGACCTTCATTGAGCTCCATTTCACAACACCAAGTACCTATCCTAAAAAGTCACCTCCTGGGGACAAGTGGAATTGTAAAACTCAAACACAATTATTTTTTAAACTGCAAACAAAGGTAAAGCGTCTAATCTGGTTACTTGTCTCTTGTCTCGGAAGAGCTCCGCTATAACGAGGGGAGTCAGCCAAACACAAAACAGGAGCCAGCCCCAGCCTCTCTGCATTGCTAAAGCCACGTCACATCAGAGAGCAAACTCACTGGGGAGACAGCACGGAGCAGCAGATGCAATGTCATCCTGGTTGTGAAAAGCAAGCCAGTTTCTTCCTTCTCAAAGAACAAACCACCACATAGTCACTGCTGCCTTTTGATCCATATTTAACAACCATATGTTTTACTGAGTTAAAGCAAGCAGGCTAGACAGGTTTTTCCTTGGACATGAAGTGTCCACGTGAAGAGCTGTTTTTTTCAGACTCCTCAGAGATATTTCTGTGACTAGCTGCACCGTGCAGCTGGCTTATTTTAAGTGCTCCCTTTTGAATTGTCTCCTTACATGACTGTTTAACTGGGCATCTTCCTTCATCTTGGAGGGATGACCCTGTTCCCCCTTAGCTTCACACCTGTGGGTCAGGAACATCAGAATCCAGAGGGCATTTCCCCTCAGGCCAGGGACCAAAAAAAGGAAGGAGAAAGAAAACCCAAGACCTTATCGCCAAAATATTCGTAGGGTGAATTAAGGCTTCAGGTCGCCAGAGGTGGAATTCCACTCTTCTTATATTTCTAAATGTCCCTTTTCCCAAGCGGTATCAGCGCTGTTGTTCGTGTGGCTCTATCTGCTGTCCTTGTGCCAGCATTATCTCTTCCTCTCAGATTGAGAAGGTCACATGACTGATCACCATCAAGCACAGGGACAGCTGATCCCTCTCATTATCTTTGATGCCCGTGTCTCTCGGGAGACTGGGGCATCATCGCAGAGTACGGGTGTCGTCATGGAGTCTGGAGACATCTGAGGGCGAAGGTGCTCACCCACTGCATCCTCCGCGTGAGGGACAAACATTTCCATGACCTGCAGCGCTTGGATGTTCCTCTCCAGTCCTGTAGGCCAGGAACAGCTTATGTCCTTGCTGCTTTGATGGGGGGAGGCTCAGAAACTCCTGCTTCACCTGCCTCTTCAGAGCCAAGGTGCTGAAGAAGACTTGGCCAAGAAGAGGCAATGCAAGTGAGGTTGGTTAGAGACTCCATCCAAGCGACCCTGGGGATCATGCTCTTTCTGCTTGGCCAGTAGACATGTTGTTCTTACTGCCTTTATCTCCAAGACCTGACTAACTTTCACTCTGCTGCACAGCAGAGTTTCATGGTCTGGAGAAATCACATTTTGCTGCTGAGTTCTTACTGAGAGCTACTCCACTGACCTCCTGCCGTTTAGCTGCTTCTGTGAGACAGCTGAAGGACAAAATGCCTTCCAGCAGAAACACATCTCACCCGTGCAGAAAGCTTCACAGACTTCTTACCTCTGTACAAACCAGGTGGCAGCAGCATGTGGGGAGCAGAAACTCCAGCAAAGAGCTGGCTAACCAGCTTCCACTGCAACTGATGTCTTTAAGATACCCTCATAGATCTTCATTGCACAGAGCTCTCTGAAGTCTCTGTTCTTGTTATTTACATATTCATATACACGACTGTGTTTTGCCTTTTAATTTGAATGCTTTTTTTATTACTCTGTAGGATCATCTATTACCTAGTAATCATGAGAGCTCTGTGAGAAGAAGTGTCTTTGTTGTACAAGGGAGCCAGCAGAGATAAAGAGAAGCTAAGTGGATTAATTGTGAGTTTGTGTCAGATTCAGGTGGAGCATCAAGGAATAATGACTCCCAGGCCTGTGCTTTCAACTCTTTTAACCAGTTGGCTTAGAGTCAGTGATTTTTAAAGTGGTCATTTGATCTGTGCTTGCAAGAAGTAAATGCAAGTGACTTCTCCAAGTGTTATTTGCAGAATTACTAGTACATCACTTGGATGCACTGCAGTACTATTCCCCCTTTAAAACCACATAGCATTATAATATCCATGCTTTTAGGGACTCAACACTAAATCATTCAGTGGCATCACTGAACTTTATGATACCTGATGGGGTTTAGGTATTGTCCTGATAAATACCACTAGAAAGTTCAAAATTAAGGAGCAAACCTTTCACCCCAGAACTGAAGCCAAACTTTTTTTGAAGATCAGAACTGAGTTCTTCAGGTTTCATTTTCTCCTCAAAGTGCTGTGGAAGTCCGGGAATGGACTAGCTGACGTTCTCTAAATGCCTATTTTTTATAATATTTATATCCCAGACAGAAATGAATTTTCAATCAGGCAAAGTCACGAGTTCATGATAGGATAGAATTTTACACACTATAAATCATTACAGCTCCACTGAAATCTTCAGTGATACGTCATTAAATTTTTTCTAAGCATATGGCCCTCACCATCCTAATTTTTCTCCAGCTCAAGCATAAGGGAACATCGTTAATTCTCTGAAGAACAACAGACAGACCATGAATGGGATGATGCACTAGGAGACTCCTGTGAAAGAACATTTATTCAGTCAAATGCCAAAAATGTTCATCATACAAGCTAGCCAGAGAAACCTCCTTTTCATGCCTAAAAGCAAACTGAAATGTCTACCTATTTTACACATTTTTGTATGTAGGTTATATTTAAAGACACACACAAATACAAGTGTATCTCTGAATCTGATGGATGTGCTAGTCATTCTACTTGCATGCAGACTGGATTTCAAATGCTATGTATGATGTCATACCATATTTTTTGCAGTACTCCCCTTACTCTCTGATCCTCTAGAATTTTTCTGAAGTGGCTTTCATGTCATATTTGTGTCCTCTTTGAGTTACTGGTCATGAAATATCTCTTTAAAACCGAGTATGTGACACAGGACACAGCTACACCCTTGCAAAACCCACAGTGGCATGTGAATTACATTCACTGATATCATATAGAAACTCTGATAAAATAAAAGACTCTGACAGGTCTTTTGTACTAGTAATATGATGGCACTGCACTGAAAAATTCTATTTTCTGCAGCCTGATGTGTTTATAATTTGTCAATCCATTTGCCTTCTCTGTAAGACTATAAACCCCTGGTTGCAATCTGCTTCTCAGTGACACAGTAGTGGAATTACATTGGGGTAAAATTAAGGATATTGCTCCGCGTGTTCTGAAGGGAAGGAATGCAGTAGCATTGCTCATCCAAATATTTCCTCTGTCACTAGAGTCATCTGCTTGAGAAAATAGTTCTACCATTCCTGCCTATTCTCTTGGCTGAAACAACATAAAGAGCCTTTAGACATTTCTGGTGATAAACCTCTCTCTTCCTCCTGTGTCCAAAACATGCTTCTACTCTTGCCATCAGTATTTACCAAGATTGGTAGAGCAGGAATTTCTTTATCTAGGGGTATGTCCTCCTTTTCTGATTAGTTTTTTGCCACTTGTCCTCAGTGCTGAAGCAGATAGCATTTGCCGTTCTGCACACAGAGATCTGTTTCTTCTGGGATGTATTTTTATCCTGCCACCTTGGTGCAAAAGCAATTCTCCCAGATACATCCCAGATATCCGTAAACCACCAGCAATGGTGAAGGTGACAGAAAACAGCAGCATGTCCACTGGCAACAGAAGCAGCAGCTTGCAGGGCACAAAAGCCAGCAGCAGGAGAGCAGAAGTGTGCCTACCCTGTGAGCTTCTGCCTTCCTGAAGAACATGCTGAATCCAGTGGTCCTGGGGTGGTAGAGTTCAGGCTCGAGTTTTGTGGGTCCTCCCAGTTAACATCCATGTACACAAAAGCGTCTGTTTTGGGATGATGTGATCCCCTAGCCATTGGATGCCTGTCCAAGGACGTGAATCCAGAGCCAGCTTCAAAGAACTACATGATACAAAGGTATAAAGGACCAGTTCTCACAGGTAAAACAAAAATCCCTCACCCTAAAACATCAATAAAGGCTTCCTTTCTTAAGACAAGGTGGTATCTTAGCATGCTCCCCTTGCACTCCACCCTTGCTGAATTCTTGACGACAATTTCATTGCCACTGCATTCCCCGCAGATTTTTCTGCTCCTCTGTCCCCCTGCACCTCCCAGCCTCCTCTGAGGCACACCACCACATCTGATGCCCTCACAGGGTGTTTGTGTGATCATCACATGCTTGTGTGTTCATTGCCTTCGTGCTGACCACCTTAGCTTTTAGGCCTTTCCAAGCCCATCTGCACAAGGCCACCTGCTTTGCAGAGCGAAAGGGAAGAATACGGGGTAGACCGCGTACCCAACAACCTCCTGAAGCTCAGAGGGCAGCTAGGACTGGAGGCATGTGTCTGTGTGATGGGGTTTCTGTGCGTCTCTTTTGCATGAGAGCATTGCTGCTCATGCTTCCAGATCTGGCTGGCACTGGCTCGTGTCTGGTTTTCTTTCCTGGTGCTGTTTTTTGGCATTTCCTCATGCTTTTTGATTTTCCTCTGGGTGGGAGGAGAAAGGAGGAGAACGAAAATATAAGATTTCTTCAGATGGATAAAATGGAGTCATTTTGATCTTTCAGAATATCTGTTTTCTCCTTTGTTCAACTGGTCATAACTGTAAGCTTTGCTGGCTTGTTACCAGCAAGGTGCCATAGGTTTGATCTAGCTCTCAGTGGGCATTTGTTCATGTCTTCAAATCCTTGTTATCAAGGGTCATTTTTTGGCTTCCATACATGCTGACTCACCATCAAAATCAAAGATGGAAACTTAAATGGAAAGTGAGCTCCTCTCCTTTTTTGGCATAGGGGTCAGCCAAGGACAATGTATGTGTCACGGTGACAACTGTGTGGGCGCCTTTAAAAGGAAAGTTTCTGGGGGGTTGTTTTTCCTCTTTGTAGTTCTGGGAATTATTATAGCCATTTAAATACCCTGCATGACCCGGCAGAGATTGCTCACTTGTCCTTTTCTCGCCCCTGCTGGTTTTAAGCGGTATTTTTAGCTGCAGAAGATGCTGCTGCAGATAGATGCGTACCTGGGAACAATGGGCACTCTGGGAGCGGCTCCTGCTGTGACGGCACCGCTGTGGGAAACCTGACCCTAAACAGATGCTTACAGGAATATCCTGAGTCCTGCAGCAGTCTGGGTTTGAAGTGGAAAATCAGAAACCTCTGCCAGGGCCCTTGCTGTTGTTGTACAAGGGTTGCTGTGTGGCACAGGATGGGGTTGGGGCTGGAAATCCTTTATCCCTGAGGCTGAAGGAGCAGCTGTGAAGGTTACCAGATTAGCAATTGGTTCCCCTCACCCCCCTCCATTTCGGGAGGAGGCTTTCAGAGGGAGACTGGAGAGAGGACTTTGTGAAATGGCATGTAGTGATAGGACAAGGGGAGAGTGACCTTGAGCCGAAGGTGGGCAGGTTTAGATCAGATATTAAGAAAGAAATTCTTTACTGTCAGGGTGGTGAAGCCCTGGCACGGGTTGCCCAGAGAGGCTACAGATTCCCCATCCCTGGAAGTGTTAAGGGCCAGGCTGGATGGGGCTTGGAGCATCCTGGGATAGTGTAAGGTTCCACCTGTGGCAGTGGGTGGAACAAGATGAGCTTTAAGGTCCCTTCCAACTGAAACCATTCTATGATTCTATGATTTTCCTTTCAGAATTTTTTTCCCTTGAGATCATGTTACGGCTTGCTTTTTGCCCAGCTCTTCTTCTTAATTAGTCTACTTGGATATTAAAACAATGTTGAGGAACACAGGAAATCCTTCCTTTTTGCTGGTGGCAGCTGCCTGCACATACCCAGCCCTGAAAATGGGAACAACATATTTCATCCCTTTCCTGGTGGAGAAAAAAAGGGGTATAAACACTTACCTGTAAGGAAGGAAAAAGAGATGATAAACTAAAGTACAGAAAGACTGAAAAAAAAAAAGGGGGGGGGGTTTAGTAACCTACGTGCTATAAAGGTTGCAATCGAGTGTTAGTAATAAAGGCTGCAAGTCTTTCTGGTCAATGATTTCAAGAGACTGAGACTGCCTGTTCACAGGAATAATTTGTGGTTATGGAGTTTGTGCTTTTCAGGCAGATGGACATCACAGCAGATGTTTATCTACTGTAAGCAGGGCTCTCATGGTCTCTCTTCTTGGAAAAATGGAGTTTTAAAGCGTGGCTGCCGTATGGTCTGGTCAAGCTCCTGCTAAGTTAGCAGAGATACAGAACTACATAAAAATATCTTTTTTTGACTATGGTGTGGATTTGGACTGTGTGTGGAGCCAGCCTAGATTTTCAAAGGTCTAACAAGTGCTAATTATTCAGAGATAACTTACTTCTTTTTGTAAACCAGATGGCTTGACAAAAATGAGGACGATGGTCAGATTGTCCGAGAATTAGTGCCTGCTGGGGAGTCACCAATGCTAAAAAGTGAGTTCAGCTTGGGAAAAAAAAAGGAGGTCTGGGTTTGAGCTATACATGCACATATTTACTTGCTTTATTCTTCTTAATAATTCTTGTCAGTTCACAGTAAATCTACTGGGTCTTTTTTTGCCATTCTTATGAAAGAAAACTGCAGTAGGTCACTCAGCTGGAAATGCCTCCAACTCTTAAATTCTAGTTTATGAATGGGATTAATTTATATAATAGAGCATAATTGCAACATTACATGTGTTGAAAGAAACTTTGATTTCTTATGTTGTGATTTGTTTAAGAACTGCTTTCTTGTATAGCTTTCTCTGAAGGATCTTAAATTGCCACTGCTTTAGTAGAATAAATTCCATTGAATAACTGTGTTCACAGAAGAAAATCACCAAAAGTATTATATTGTCCTTTTCTGGAGAACCAGGACTCTAATACTACAATTTTCTCTAGAAAACGTTGCCTACACATCTCAGGTTGAGATGATCTTTGTTTTGTTTTAGGGGGGAAAAGAAAAGTAAAATTTATTGAATTAAATTGTAAGCATAAAAAAGACTTAAATATTCTCACTTGCCTAAGTGTATTTATATGGCTAGGATTATCATCTAACAGTAAGAGGGAGGCATACAGAATATTATATGCTTACTAGTGTAAGTGTTGGATCTCTTAAATTTTGGTGAAAAACTCAAAGGAGTGACAGACTCTCCAGCATGGTCTTAAGATGCTGGATGCATGAATGGAGGGCAAAGTCTTTCCTGTGTCTGTATCTGAAGCCTTACTCCCCTATGTCTTGTTTGAAGCCAGTTGCCTGTCTGAGCACTGGAAATGCCACTCACTTGTCTGTGTTTTGTACATCGATCTCACTTTAGATGTCAGTTATCACATCAGTGTGAAGACGGGAGATGTCCCTGGTGCCAGCTCAGACTCCAAAGTTTCCATCAAACTCTATGGTGAAAAAGCAGACTCCAGCAAAGAGGCTCTCTTAGTCTCTGACAATGATCTAGGCAATTATTTTGAACGTGGTCGAGTGGATGAGTTTACTTTAGATATGATGGATATTGGGAAGGTAAGAATCAATTGCAGGTGGCTTTGCGCTTCATGCAAGTGTCTGAATTCAGAATCAAAACAACACCCAGGATTGAATGTGATGAAAGAACCTCTGACCTTTACACTGGTTATTAAGAAAAATGTTTTATGTAGACTATTGCATCAGCAGTCTAATGCGCATGCTGGCATGTGAAGAGTGCTTTGCATTTATAGTTAAATACATATATAAATTATTTACGTGAGCACAGTGGAAGAACAGAGCGCCGGGGTGAGGAGATTGTTATACATTGAGTAGACCCCGTTGTGTGCATAAATTCTGTGGGTTGTTTTTTCTTTCGCCGCCCTCTCGGTTTTTGTTTGCTTTTCCAAAGATCAACCGAATACTGATTGGACACGACAACGTGGGTCTACGCTCTGGCTGGTTCCTGGCCAGTGTCCAGATCACAGTTCCAGTCCAGGGAAGGCAGTACATGTTCCCCTGCAACCGATGGCTTGACAAAGACGAGGCTGATGGCAGGGTGGAGGTGGAAGTCTACCCGAGTGAGATTCTGCCTATTGAGAAGTGTAAGAGGATGTGTGGCTGTTTTATAGCTAGGACTAAAAATGTATTACTGCCCCTCTTGAGGACAAGTGTGTTAGACAAGTCTTAGACATTAAAACCAAAAAGTCCCCACCCTTACGAGCTAATGTTGTTGAGGGAAGTAATTTATTTTCATGTTTCCTTTTCTGGAAGGAAGTGTTTCTGAAAAACATTACTGAGCTTTTCATCTCCATTTCCTAAGATCGTGTGAAAAATTTGCACCCTGCACAGCATGACACAGCTCAGGGCAATGTGCTTCTTTATTGCAATATCAGTGGGTTCTGCTTTTTTCACATTTATCTGCCCTTCTTTTTTTTTTTTTTATTACATTCATGTGCCCCGTTGCTGCACCAGACATGTCCGGTCCTGTCTGTATTACTCTGTTTCCTGCAAGGGAAAAGCTTTCTGATAAATATGGACCAAATCCCTACTGCCCACTTGACTTTTATCAGTGGATCCATTTTCTTTTAAGGTCATGGTTAAAATTTGCCTTCGGATACTGAGGAAGGATGCTGTGTTTTTCCCTTACTCTACATAACTCCCTCCCTTGTATTTTACTAAGGAGATCATTTAGCCTCTCTGTGGCTAATACTGATATGAAATTCCCTTTTAAGGCTCTATTTTGCACTCCTGTGACACTGGCTTAGCACTTACAAAAGGCAAACTATTAGGTTAGTCCTCAGTGAAGACTTCTGTTATCTCACATTTAGCTTGGATAAGAGCAAATGGTTGGCTACGTAGGCATTTGTTAAGACAAGGTAATTTAATTTTGAACCTGAGTCCTCAGGAATGTTGTTATCTGGGCTTCTCTCCTGATTTAATTGCTTTATTTTTGGACTAGTGATAAACTATGAGGTGTCTGTAGTTACGGGAGACGTGCGAGCCGCAGGCACCAACGCCAAAGTATTCATGCAGATTTATGGTGAGACTGGCAAAACAGAGCTGATCATCTTGGAAAACAGATCCAACAACTTTGAACGGGGAGCCACAGATATCTTCAAGGTATGATGAAGGCCACTCTGCCACTTCTAAGAGGGGAAAGAAAGGACCAGCCAAAACTGAGACATCAACAGAATAATTGGCCCAGTCGTATAAAAAAATTTTTTTAAGAAAATTGCAGGCCTGACAGTATGTGCTGTCCTCTATCCATATTTCTGGGTGCTTTTGTATTTCTTTTGTGAGGTTTTGTGTTTTGTAGAGGGGCTTTCATCTTCTGAGAGGCTGATAGCAAAGGTGCCATTGAAGTCTGTGATCTAATAATGATGTTTGTTTACATTTACTTCCAAAAGGGGGTACTCATGTTAGATCTCAAAAGACCTTAAACTTAACCCTTTGGGCTTGACCACATGTTATTGTCCAATTCCAGTGTCTAGCTGGGGGAAGAAACCCCACATCTGTGTAAGAATATAAGGAATCCCTGCTTTGCCTGTGGTCACACACGCCATTAACCACAGGTACACGTGCCAACCCTGCAGGGGTTTGCAGCTGTAGTTTCTGTGAACGTGTGAGAGCCCTGTGGATTTTGCTGCCTGTAGTACTGTTCCAGTGAGTCACAGCGAGGTGTACAGCACATTCCTCCAGCTATCAGAATGGTCAGAATTCAGGTTTTATACTTGTTGTGCCCCATCCACTCAGCAGGCATAGGGGAAGGTTGTTTGATTTACTCTGGTTGGTGTGTGGGAGAAACCACAAAACTCTCAGGAGGCTCAGTAACAAAGTTTTACTTGCAAACTTTACAACATTAAAGTAGAATAAGGTACTTGGCAAGCTTTAAAATGTGTCCATTTCAACTATTATTACTGATATAAATGCAACAATATGAAAGCATAAAAATAATGCTTAAGAAAGCCTATAAGGGAAAAGAACAAAAGGGAAAGAAAGTAAAAGAATAGAAAGGTGTAGAGTCACCACCCATGGGTTCAGTGACAAGACCTGATTGTTGCAATTTCTGTGTCCACTGATCACAGTGATGGCCACAGTCTTGATCCATCAGGGGTGAGGGAAGCCCAAGCACAAACCTCAGTGGGTTAATAAATGCTCAGGTGGGAATGCCCAGGTACCTCCCCTGGGGTGAGGAGTTTTACACTGTATGATGTAAATCAGTGGATCATTGGGCACTTTGGGAGTCTTTGGTGGTGCATGGCCGCTTCTAAGACATGACAGCTGCCTTTCTCCTCACTGCAGTTGAGCCAGTTATGCCGCATCAGAAGGGATGAAAAACTCCAGGTGGCAGGTCTACTCTCCTGGTACTTTCCCACGGAGGAGTTTTCACACCTGAGTCATTTGTGTAAGGGAGGACACTGCCATGACAAAAAGTACTATTCCAACCTCTCAGGATCTGCTTCTTGTCAGCCCCTTCCATTACCTGGCTCAAAACCCAATTTGCAGTGTCTGGTGATGGGTGTGCACTCACTCTGCATCTGGGCGCACCCCCCGGGATTGTCTGAGCCATTAACAGTTAACACTTCAATCTCACACCTCTTTCTGAGCAGAGTATTTGCAGGGGTGAGAAGCCTTGGGCATAATTCATGTGGGTGAGTCAGGACCTGGCTAATCCAGCAGGAGGTCCTGTGCTGATGAGGCTGAGCAGCAGGTTTGGATCACAACAGGGACCGGCATCCCCTCCCTTTTGGACCAGCATCCTCTTCTGCCTTGTGAGATTGGGTTTTCTGCCCAGAAAAACAAAGGTCTGGGGGAAAGGAATGGTCTTAGTTCTTGCCTTGTTGGGGTCAGAACATATCAGAGCCACATGTTTCTCTATTAAATGCGGAGACCAACATCTGGAGAGTAAAGCACAGAGTCCAGATGGAAGCAGGATTTAAGGCACATCTGTTATATGTACTCACAGCACAAGGCTCTCACAGTGGCTGGATCCATCTTATCACAGCTAAACTTGGAGCTAATTGCTGAAGCTCCCCTGAATCATCAAGACTGGGGTATTCTTCCTGCTGTCATTGGCCAAATGGAGGTGCCTTTGTCCACAGGTTTACCATTTTTTTAATGTATATTTTTCAGATCAGTTCACCTCCTCCTGCCTCACTTTCTTGCTTTACAGAATGGAGTAACTGATGTTTATCCATTTTTAATGAATTCTTTGGGATTTAAAATTACTATTACCTTATAAATGTTTGCTTTTTTAAAACTCTCTATAATTTTAAGATTAGGTTTCTCTGATTTTAAAGGAAATAAGCTTTCAAAAATTTATGAGTAAAAGCTATTAGCCAATATCAGATTTATAATAAAGCCATATGAAGAGTGTTCTGTTTACATAGCCGTGTTTATATCCTCTCTCAGATATTTATTGCTAGATTTGAAAGTTATACCCATTTTCTGTAATTTTTTTTATAAGCACACAAGGCAGAAGCTCTGAAGCATAAATAGACAGATCCTTCATCTCCTTCATGGTATGAATATCTACAAAAGATATGGGCAAAAATAAGATTCTGTGAGCTACATGCTAATAGGAAATGCTATCAGTCATGGACAAGGCATGCAGGATGATCACAGCAAATCTGAGGGTAAAGCCATGTAAGGAAATACACATTCTTTATGTCAGGACAGCTGGATCAATTTTAGTTTTCTGATAAGCATCTTGTGAGCAATTGATTTTGTTTTAATCTACAAAATGCTTCTAGACTAAAACCTTACATGCCTAATTCCAGATTTCAGCCTGAAGGAAGTGTTTGCAAGTTTTATAATACCAACAGTGCCTAACAGCATAAGCAATCATCAGAAACAAGTCACTGGTTGTTGAAGGATTGTGTGGAGTAAAATCTTCTATCCAGCTTCATTAGGTAGTAATCTGGACAGATAATCTAAACCAAGATGGTTTTGTGTCTGCTGTACTGACTAGAGAGAAGTAAATCTTCTTACTGATCAGCCTTCTGCCACTGATGCACTGTAACCAGTAGTGGTTCTATCCTCTCTGCACACTAGCAAAGTGAGAAAATACTTCTCCAGTTTTCTGGATGAGAAGGAAGGAGAAGGTCAGTCCAAACTCACGCTCTGTGTCAGAGATCAGGTTATCTGAGTTAGCTGCCTTTTCACCATGGCATTATTGCTTCTGGCTGGGTTCCTGTGTTGTGCTAAATGTAAAATACATCTTATTATGAATTTTGAAAGGCCTCATGCACTGAGAATCTGTAAAAACCTAGTATGATGTCTTAGCATATTCGCTTTTAATGACAACGTAGAGACAATACTGGTGAGGAGAGTAAGGGGGAAGTAGGGAGCCAAATAAATATGGATGTATCTTCTGCCCTGCGATGGTTGCTCTGAATGTCTTCAGCTCAATCTGTTCACGTGAGATTTGGTAATGGCAGGTATGAAGTGGTAAAGCAGAAAGGAAAAAGTAAAGGCAAACTTGCATAAAAAATTGTTCTTAACCCTTGCTTAGATATTTTGGGTGCTGGAGGACATGCTCCCCATTTTTAAGAATGCGCTTTATGAAATCGAGGTGTCTTATGTCTTCCTGGGTGACGACTTTCCCTTGGTGACAGAGGGAGGCTGCAGATGTTGGCAAGATCTATAAGATTCGGATAGGCCATGACGGGACAGGCATTGGGGACGGCTGGTTCCTGGAAAGCGTCACGCTGAAGCGGCTGAAGGGGAAGGAGTCTGATAAAAAGAAGAAGACGAAGAAAAAGAAGTCTGACGAGGAGGAGGAGGAGGAGGCCAAGGGGGAAGAAGGAATGGATGTCTACACGTTCGTGGCACACCGCTGGTTGGCTAAAGATGAGGGGGATAAGGAGCTCGTGGTGGAGCTGGTGCCCGACGAGGAATCTGACCTGGAGGGTAAATATCAGGGGGAATGTGTGTGTGTAAGTGTGTGTGTGTGTGTGTGTGTGTATCCAGCAGCTGCATGAAGGATGATAACCACACTGCAGTGCTTGGCAGGAACCATTTATGCCCCACTGAACTATCCCACTGCCCCAAGCCTGCAGAGCAGCTTACCCTGTGCTTTGCTTGAGCAGCACTGGGGAGGAAGAGGATGGTGGTTATACTGAGGCAGAGCATGGAGGAGACAGTCTGAAGCTGGAATTCTATAAGATTCTCCAAGTACTGTCTGGGGCAGTGGGGCCAAGAGTCCCACAGGTTACCACTGTAGCTGGGAGTCTAGCAAGCTGTAACTGTTGTTATGACCGGAGGCAAATGGAGCTGCTCATGTTTTAAGACAGATGCAAACAAACTCCAGGCAAAACCTTTTTTATGCTGCCATTCTGGGGTTACACGTTTTCAGGGTGAGCCACGGATTTGATGAAGTATGTCCATTTCTGGGCTCCTGCTGATCTGCCTTTGCGATTCTACTTGCAGAGAATACATATGAAGTCCGCGTTCTCACTGGGACCATGTGGGGGGCTGGGACGGATGCTAATGTCTTCCTGAACATCTATGGCTTAGAGAGAGGAGACACGGGTGAGCGCCAGCTGAAAAGGTCGAATAACCTCAACAAGTTTGAAAAGGGACAGGTAATGCATGAACTCAACCCACTCAAGCGAGCAGAAGGCTGGCAGAGCTCTCTCAGTTATCACGCTGTCCATTCAATACAGCCCCTTCTCTGCAAGGCTTGTCTTCTTTCAGCTTAAAGCTCAGACATGTTTTATTTCTGAAATATGTAAAGCAGAATTCCTCAAAACACTTTCCAAGGGGAAATTCATTTGAATAATAAGCTGAACAACCAATTCCCCGCTGGAGCCACCTTTTGCATCTGCTTCCTGTAAGCATTCTGGTAATAATGCTTCCTCCCAGGAATACTTGAAAACCACAAACTTTAAATTAATATTGGAGAGCATTTGTGAGGCAGCTCGAGTATGTAGGTATTTAGATTGCAAATACTGTTCTAAATGTTCCACTCGACCAGTCAGGGAATAAAAAAAATATTACACGGTGTGCTGTAATTACATTATAATCCAATCCAATTAAAGAACATCTCTAGTAGATTGAGTATTTGCATTAAAAAAGTTTATGAACAATTAAAAAGCTCCTATTATAGCCTGGAGTTTTTCAATAAATAATTTTTAATTAAAAAAAAAAAAAAAAAAGAAAATGGGAACAAAAAGCAGCTGTGGAAAACTTGCAACCACGAAAAAAAAGAGCCTAAGGTTGTTAAATAAGCTGTTAGCTGTGATTTATGAGCTTGGCACCAGTGAAACTGCAACCTGCACATGGTTCTTCATTCAGTGGGAAGAGCTCCAAGCTGCAAATGTAATGCTCTGTACTCCTGGGAGTACAAACCCAAAGTCTACCAACATATTAATCACATTAAGATGTTTAAACTGTTATGATAACAAGGACCATCCTGTCACACTAACACAGTTAATAAATGAACCTCTTGGTTGTGGCAAGTGACAGAGGGAGGATATTCTGTGTTTTGAAATAAAGCATATGGGCTGTATTTTGGGGCTGTCCTGTGCAGAGCCGGGAGCTGGACTCAGTGATTCTTGTGGGTCTCTTCCAACTCTGGATGTTCTATGACTGTACACAGAGGTGAACAGGAGAATTTCTGTGGCGTCAATATGTTTGTGTTCAGTTCCAGTTTCAATCTGTGGGAAAATACCAAGCCTGAAAGGAATGGTATTTTGGAGAGATGAGTTAAACCTAGAGGAAGCTGAAACTGCGATGAGGTAAAGAGAGAAGTGAAGGGTTGGGCACTCCATGGCTGCTCCATGAAGGAGCCAAGCATGAGTGTTAATGGGAGACCTCAAAGCTCTGTTATTTTTGTACACGCACCCAAAGAGTACGAGAAGAACTGAAAAATAGCTATTTTTTTAATGGGGAAAAGGATTACCCCTGGCTATTTACTGCCTTTCTTTCCTGCTCTCTGGGAAACACAGTCATGTGCCTTTTGCCTCCTGTGCAGGTGGATGTGTTCACCATCAAAGCCATTGACCTGGGTGAGCTGAAGAAGCTGCGAATCCGCCACGATAACTCTGGTTCCAGGCCGAGCTGGTTCCTGGAGAGGGTAGAGATTGTTGACCTGAAGGAGAGCACCACGTGAGCACTCTGCTGCGCCCTTTTCACACGGTCAGAAAAGGGCTCTCGGGAGCCTGCAGAGCTGCAGGGAGGCAGAGGAGGTGCAGAAGGGCATCGTCAGGGAGCAGGCGCCCTTTGGGAGCCTGGTGGTGACTGTGCCATTATACTGAGCATGGGGCCATTCTGGGGTACCTGTGCGGCAGTTTTAGCTGTCCCAGCATCTCTGCAGCTTGGTAACCAGAAGTATTTTGAAGGGAACTCAGCTTTTCTCTGTTTCTCCTGGGAGGGACTCAACTCTCCCTCCTGTAAAGGCCCTTGAGCAGAGCCTGCATTCAAGTGTTTCCTTTCTAGGACTCACGTTGGAAGTCCGTGAGCTCACGTTCCATTTGTCTTTTGTACCGAATGGAAATGTCTGGGCCAAAAGCAAATCCTGATCTGAGCAAACTGCCATGATTTTCACGGAAAGCTGGATGAGCAAAAACTGGGCTGTTCAAAACCTGAAACACAGGCTTGCCCTTGAGCTGGAACATGCTTAAAACATGTTTTAAAGTTGCACAATGCTCTGGTGGGTGGGACCACTCATAAGGACCTAAAGATGGGTCCAGGCTTCATAAACATAAAATGCCTGGGAGACGGGAGGTTCCCTCGAGTTATTTAACTTTCTCTGGGACCTAAAACTAAAATGAATCAATCATATGGCGCTCACAGCCCAGAAACAGCAGTAAGTGCTGTAAGTGCAGTAAGGGCTACCTAACCTATTTATGGATTTAGTTCCCCCAAATGACACCAGATCTCAAAAATCTAAACAAATATATTGTTTGGCTTTGAATAATCTTGGGTTTTTTTGTTTGTTTGGTTGATCTTGGGGTTTTGTTTGTTTGGGGTTTTTTTGTTTGTGTTATTTGGGTTTTGTTTATTTTAAGTAGCCTCTGGTCTGTGCATTTTTATGTTACTAAAGCCTGTGAAGTCCTGTGTAAGTGCCGGGTGCTGCTGTCATTCTTGCAGGTATTATTTTCCGTGCCAGCGCTGGTTAGCAGTTGAGGAAGACGACGGTCAGATTGTCAGGGAGCTGGTCCCAGTGGATGAAGCATTTGTAAAGAAAGATCCAGAAAATGAAGGCCAGTCCCCTGCAACGCTGGGCCTGGAACAGAAAGGTTTATATTAGCTTTGTGTTTCTTCCAGTGTGGGGTTGGAAAGGAACCAAGTTAATAGAGCGGATGAGGGCACTAGCACTTAGCAGTAGCAATTACTCACTGGACTGTGAGTACTTTTGCCCCTACCATAAAATTTTCAGGTGTGAATAAAATGAGAAGTGTGTGTCAGACAGCGAGGAGTGGACCCTCCTCATTTTTAGCTGATTTAATCATCTTGCAAGATTGGACCCAAAGTGACAAAGCTAGGAAGATGAGTAACGTGCAGCCATCACGTCTCGAATGAAATGCACATCTGTTGCTAGTATCTAAGGAATAAATCTCATTCTTTTCACATCATGCACCGTAATGGTTAAATGTTTCAACATAAAACTGAGCAGAGAGTAAACGTAGCCAGAGGAAGGGAAGGGACCTAAATTTATCTCACTTTCCATCTTGCTGGTTGTGACAGTTGTCCTCCAAAATAACTTTGCTTCACTTGTAAATAGTTTTGCATGGTAACCACAGAGCAGTGATACACTCCTGGGTCTGATACTGCAAGGTGCTGAAGGCCCAACTGGTTTCCTAGCCAGTGAAGGGTTTTAAACTCTCCCCTAATTTCCTTCTCAAATGCCTTTGAAGACGTGAATAATTTCCACCATCTGTACAGTCAAATTCCACAAAGTGTTTATCCCTTTGGTTCAGGAGGATGTGCTGTTTAAGCAGCATTTTGGAAACATGTATGTAACTATGGAGAAGATGTTCCATTTTGGAAATCTTGGTTAGGTTATAGCAGCGCAGTGAAGACTGTATTAGACTTTCCCACAATTTTTTATTAGTTTACTGATCTTCCTAAATGATGGTGCAGAAACCTCCCTAATGATGTTGTTCTGAAGGGTGTGTTTGTGAATATGAACTGTGTATGGCAGTGTACATACTTTCTGGTATGTGTTATATGCACATACGTTATTTGGTGCTGATAAAATAAAGGGGAGTATGTGTGGTGGGTTTTGGTTTGGGTTTTTTTTTTTTGATGAAATATTATAGGCAGAGGCAGCTCTGAGGAGTGCTAGAGGTTTCCAGGAAGCAAATGGGAGGGCTTGAGCACATTTCTTATCTGTAGATGTGCAGGCAATGCACTGAATGACTGGAGCAGGAGAAGATTCTACAACGAGATAGCCCAGGTAGCCTCAAGAGCTACCACAGCAAAGGAGAGGAATTAGAGATTACATTTTGACTGTGATCAGTCAAAATAAAACTCAAACCAAGCACACATATGGAAGGAAAAGTAGAGTTAACTCCTGGTCAGACTTCACACTCTTAAATTAGGATATTTTATCTGACAGCTAAATCAACGACATACACTGTGAAAGTGAAAACTGGGGACAAGAAGAATGCCGGGACAGATGCCAACGTCTTCATCATCCTTTATGGAAGTAAAGATGATACAGGTATGGCTTCACACGATGTAAAAACATAGCAACTCACTGTTGGACACCTTAAAAGACAGGTCACAGTCTCCTTTTATATCCTCGATGCAGCACCTCACTCCTTTTTAGTACAATGTTGTGTTCCTGCTGTCAGTGAACACATCATGGTAACTTGGAGCACATGAACAGCTGCTGTAAATCACTGCTGGACTTTTTGATGCTGATTTGCACCAGCTGCTGGTCTAAAGGTTTTAATTCCAGTTATAGAAACAGCACAGTTGACTGGGACTACGTTACTGAGCAGTGAATGCGGTGGATGATTTGCTTTCCTCAGCAATGAATCAGCATGCTCCCAAAATCCAGTCTTCCTCTGCCTCTTTGAGTGGCCCAGAAGTATTTAATCAGCTGATGAGCAAATCCTCTTGGAAGCAGCTGAGCTGTGCATGCAGTGACTGGGATGCCTGTGAGAGTGACAGGGAACTGATGGGTAGCACCGATTTCTTTAGCTGTGAACACAGCACTACAGCATCGTCCTTTTTACGCTGCCAGGGGATCATTCAATGGAGGAATTCTGTATATTTTGGGTGATGGTACAGACTTGGGTTCAGAGGGAGGGACAAAGTTCAGATCTTGAGATGAAAAGCTAGGTTTTGCATTTTAGCCACTTCCCTCTTCCACTGTTGACATTCCCAGAGGATTTGTTTCACACACTGAACAATGCCCTTTTGCATCGCCACAACAGGGACAGTCAGCCTAAAGGCCTCAAAGATTAACAAGAACAAATTTGAGCGTGGGAAGGTAGATGAGTTTACAGTGGAGTCTGTGGACATTGGAGACCTGAAAAAAATCAAGATAGGCCATGACAATAAAGGTAAGATAATCTGCTTGGTACTGCAGCATTTCTAGTGCACTAGGCATGTTGCTGTATAAAATAACCTGCCTCCAAGACCCCAAATGTCATTTACCTTTCAGTGGCAGATCCTTGCTGTCACTTTGGCTGTTGCTGCTGCTATCCTTGCTGCTAATTGCATTCCCATGTCTGTGGCAATATGAGCTCAGTGGTGGCAACTTTCAGGGAGCTTTGCAACCTCTGCCTCTGCAAGAGTTTCATTAGTTTTGCAGCCACATCTTCAGAGAGATTTCTCAGATATCACCGAACATCATATTTGTTTTTGTCACGTGGGACCTTGAGACTTGTCTCATTTCTGTATTAATTTCTATGTCGTTTTGATTATCAAGTCTTGTCTGCCTTTCAGACATGGCTGTGTCTCTACTACAAACAAGGTAGGCAGTGGAGGGCTTTATGAATCCCTTCCCCTGTGAGGCAGTAAGGGACATATTTGTTGATAACTGCGCTGTATTATTACAAAGGCAAATTAATCCAAGTGATGGAGTAATTAGCATTTCCACATGCACATCTTTAGCCTGACAGATACAGAAATGTAAAGCATTTTAGCTCAGTCCTGGGCAATTGCATCCAATGAGCTTTATGTTATATATTTTATTTTCCTTTGGCAAAGGAGAGAAAAATTTATTTCTGGATATCTGGAGGTCTGGAATGCCTTGTCTGTAAAGGCTCTGTGGGTTATTATTCACTGTTATCTTTCCAACCACAGGTAATTCAACTGGCTGGTTTCTGGAATGGGTAGAGATTGATGCCCCATCACTGGGAGAGTGCCTCAAGTTCCCTTGTGGACGTTGGCTGGATAAATCAGAGGATGATGGAGCCATTGAGAGAATCATCTTCCCTGCAAAACTGCAGACAAGAGAGTATATCCCATGTGAGCAGAATGCCATTTCCCCAGGGTATACCCATCGTTACAGAAGATTAAATTACACTAGCTTATGCAGCTTTATAGGCTTGGCCTCTCCCTTGAATTGACTTTGGAAAGTTTATAAATAGGTCACATGCCAACTGTTTCAATTACTACAGGAAGGCTCCTCCGGGTGCTCTAGACTAACACTTCCTGTGTTTGCCAAATCAGAGAATCATTAGAAGTCACGTGGATGTGTCTGATTGTCTCTTTGCTCCCTCTTCCCCCATCCAAGTCCTCTGCTCATTCCAAGCTGTCTTCCTTGTTTCCAGTTTCCCTTTGATCTTGTTCCATTCTAATATTGCCATTTCTGTTGTCAAAGCAGACACTTTGGTCTTGCTTCCAAGCCTGAGTTCTTCCAGTGCCTTTGGCACTGCACGCCCGTCTCTTGCTGACCCTTTTCCAGAGTTTCTTCAGTATGTTTTTTTTTTTCTGATACTGTTGTACCAGTCTGCTTCTCCTAGTATTCTCTGATTTTTCAGTCTTCACTCCTTTTTAAAGTAATTTTTGGAGTAAACATTACCCCAGCTCAGCTCCTTCTGAGTACAAGCTTATAATTTTCTAGTCTGGTATGGCAGCTCAAACTCTCCCATTCTGCCAACTGTTTTTCATGTCTCCAGAATACTGAGAATCAGATAACATGGCTTTCTTGAAATAAATTAAACAGTATTTTGCTTATTTTGTAGCCCTCTCCCTTATTTTCCCCTCTCTTGAGCATCTTTGACTACGTGTAGGGTACTAACAGCCTTGGGACTGAATTTGACTTGTCCCTCCCTGATCTGCTTAATTTCAAGTTGTTGTTGATAAATATTTCTTGTCCAACCACCACAGTACTTCTAAACCACCTTATCCTTTCAATATGTTGGATGCCACATGATGAAGGGATGAGGTCTGGTGCCTCAGAGTTGATTACCATGTCATGCCCTGCTAGGTGCTCCCTTTGGTCAGTCTTAAGAGATAGGTTGTACACAGCGAAGTTGTCCCCTATCTCATCTCATCCCTCAGTGTATACATTGATGATTTCAACACCCTTACCTCCTGCAGTTCCTTATATAAATATCAAAATCTAGAGCTGCCCAATCTCCCTTTTCCTGCCGCAGTTTCCTTCTTCATAAGTAGCTGTAAGAATAACCACACAGAATACTATCAGTTGTTTTGTCTCCTTTTTTACTGTCAACATTGTGTTTCATGCTGAAGGTCCCTCAAAGGTCTGGGTCCTGGTATCTGCAGTCTGTAACCTAAAATAATTCCTTGTCTGAGGATCTGCCAATATTATCTCTTTGTGCCTCTCCCAATCTTTGACCAAGGCATTTTTTACTTCTCATATCTTGCCTTCTTTACTTAAACTGTCTGGAGCAGAAGAAAGTATTCTTTGCTTTCTTCCTCACTTTTATCAGTCAAGTGGAAGAAATTATAGATTCATAGGGTCACAGAATTGGACGATCGTCCGGTTCCACTTCCTGCCATGGGCAGGGACACCTTCCATTAGACCCAGATGCTCCAAGCCACATCCAACCTGGTCTTGGACACTTTCAGGGATAGGGGAGCCACAGCTGCTCTGGACAGCCTGTGCCAGGGACTCACCACCCTCACAGAAAAGAATTCCTTCCCAGTATCCCATCTAACCCTGCCTGGCAGTGGGAAGCCATTCCCCCTTGTCCAAGGCCTTGTCCAAAGTCCCTCTCCAGCCCTCCTGGAGCCCCTTTAGGCTCTGGAAGGGGCTCTCAGGTCTCCCTGGATCCTTTTCTTCTCCAGCTGAACACCCCCAGCTCTTCCAGCCTGGCTCCAGAGCAGAGGGACTCCAGCTTTCAGAGCATCTTTGTGGCCTCCTCTAGACTTGCTCCAGCAGGTCCATGTCCTATTTAAGTTCAGGTCTCCAGAGCTGGATGCAATATTCCAGGTCTTTGTGTCTGAAAAAATAAGCTGATCAATAGATGGAGTGAATATTTTCATAGGAGTGAAAACAAATCAGAGATTTTGTATGTGCTTCTCATGGTTTTTCCATGTTATCCCAGTTGATACATATTTTTATACAGATGTTGACTATACAATTTATTAATGACCCTGAATATAACAACGATGTAGGAGTTTCTGGGATACCATGTATTTCAGTACCATGGTTTGTGTAAACCTAATTTCTATCAGCAGTCCACATCCAGCCTGTGGAAGAAGCCAGGCCTCTCTGACAAATAGTTTGCACCAGGCTCCGTGTCAACTTAGGCTTTTTCACCATTTAAACCATTCCCTCTGTGTTACTTACTGCATTCTGCTTTCCTAACAATTAACCTGGGGTTTTCAGTTTGCCAGAGGTAACTAAACGGGTTTGATTTGTTTTATGATGACTCGTGCCAGAATTGTTTCACGATGAAAACATGTCATCCGCAGTCCAATTAAAATCATCCCTGTGGGGATACAGCTTTAAAAGTGCCATGTAAATGAAATGGGTGTCTGACAGCTGAAAGTTGTGCTGTTGGTGACCTTGTTAGGGCGCTGCTTTGCTGATTCAGTTCTGAGCTGATGTTAATATTCAAGCAACAAGACCAAATGCTACGGACTTCAGCAGAGAAGATAATTTTATATTCATAATGCATAGTGTGCGATTTTTTTGGTCTCCAGGATTTTTTCTCCCCATCTTCTTACGTACTGGGGAAACTATTCCAGTTTTGTTGCAGCACAGCAGAGCAGATTTCATTGGGTTGGGCAGGAAGAATACTGAGTACCTCCAGGCTGACTTTGTAGAGGAAAACTTCTTCAACTCTGTCCTTCTGAGAGCTGTATTTTGGAGGGCCTGTGTTTTTAATGAACGCTTAGTCCCTGATACGCATAATCAGAGTTACTCCAGCAGTAACAGAATGGTGCCAGGAACCTTCTCTCTTACCCTAACAGCAATGCTGAGTCTGAAATGTAGTGCAAACTGCTACAGAGTAAATAGCAAAAATGACTGAAGTTGTGGCAGAGTAGGAGGGTGGGGATGACAAGCAGCTGAGAAGATTGTAGTGAGGGGTGGGAAACAGTGGAAGCTGTTTAGGGGGTGTATGGGACAGAGGTGGCCAGGAACAGATCCTGCTGGTAGCAGAATCCAGGTGTTGAAGGCTCTGCTTATGGGTAGCAACATGGACTGCAGGGACAGTGTCTTTTTGAGGCTGGAGAGGTCCCTGATGATGCCCAAGCCTCACCTGGCGTTTTGATTTCAGAAAGGGTTTAAAGGAGACTGGGACAGGATTCATTTTGCCAAATGGTGCCCCTGAAATCACGTGTCCTCACAATGGTTCTAAACTGCCATTGTGATTGTTTGGTCAGTCAGAGGGTGGATTCTGGGGAATGATGCAGCTAACTCCAAGGAATATGCCTTCCTTCCTTGACTGAGTCTTTTTTCAGACTGCACTGACTTTAGTGATTACATCTGGAGAAGTAAACACCAATCTGATGTGTGGGCATCTGAACATATGTTTCTTACTCAGTGAGCTAAACCCCATCCCACCTTGAAAACTGAGGATATTCAGCAAATCCACAGCAGACCAGGAACAGCGCCCCAGGTCTTATTCCTGGGTCAGCCTTATTCCTGAGCAAGTCTGAGTCATACTCCAGCAGGACTGAGAAGCTGTGCAGATAAATAGATCAAAAGGAGCTATCAGATTTTGGGGTCATGGGACATTCTGGAGAAACCAAACCACAGGAATAGAATAGGGAAGCATTTGTAGTCTTGATCCTTATTGCTCTGCATTCACCATTGTTCTGGCTGTAACTTAACCTGTTTGCCTCAGTGTTTCAGAGAAGTACTAAATCAAAATAGAACAACAGAGAATTATTTTTTTCCCTTATGATTGATATTTGTCATGTGTTTAATAACGGAAATAGTAGGACTTTTTTATCAATAATACTGTCTTGAATATTTATCTACTGCCTCCAGTTGTCTTAACTTCATCTCTCTGCCTAATGGCTCAAAAATTTATGAATTCATGTTTTGCTTTAACACTTGAGATATTGAAATAAATCTTGTTTCAGTAACTTTGGATGACAGGTATAAATACAGTGAGTGTTTTCTGATCACGTGATTAAGCTAAAATCTCATTACATGAACGTGCATCAAGGTCAATTTGCCTTATAGCCTTAAAGGGGGTTCCTTTGGATTTTCCTAGGACTGACCAACTGGGCGACGTTAATGACCACAGGCATGTGATTCCTACCCTGCCCCCTTTCATTGTTGAGTTTTATAATTCATTTCTTGTTTCATTAAATTTTTCACAGGAGCATTGCTATGCTGCTCACTGACTTCTGCTGGTTTGTTTCCCTTTTCTGCCATTCCCTGAACCAGTTGTTCCTTACGAGATCACGGTGTACACCAGCGACATCTTTGGAGCAGGCACGGACGCTGATGTCTTCATCGTTCTCTACGGAAGCGATGGGATCTGCACTCAGCAAAAATCCCTGTGCCTCAACAAGAGAGAGCAAAGGATGTATTTTGAAAGGAACTCAGTGAATCAGTTCATTGTGGAGGTAAGATCCAAGGTGCTCACTCTCACCTTACGTTTTCTCGAGGGGATTAAGACGAGAAAATGGAGCAAAGTGGGAACCTTGTTTTAGGGAAAACTGTTCAGCTTTTTCACTTGTAGAATGTGCATTCAAAACTCCATTCTCCAATAGTCAGACTGCACTGGATCAAATCTTTTCTTACTGGCCTTCAGTGAGTAGCAGCTCTAAGGTGCAGCACTCAGTGTCCCTGTGGCCAAATGCCATGTCGAGCCCTGGAAAGGCTGGTGCAACTTTGTCATGGAGCTGTGTTGTACCAGTACATGGGTGTGGGGGCTTGTCCTTCCTAGTGAAGTTGAGAGCCACTTTGGGAGGTCTTTACATCTTCCATTTCCTAGACCGTACTTGGCAAACAGAGGATATCAGCTTCTGCACCTGCTCGATATCGTATGTGCACCAATCCTTACCAACTCTTACGTGCTTGAAGATTTGCTTTCTCTAGCAGTTGGCAATACTTTGAGGCAAAATTCTTTTCCTTCCATGTGCTCAGGCAGAGAAGCCGTTACTTTGCATCAGACAACATGATTTTTAGTTAGCCAGGCCTAACTTTTTGAAAGGCCTTGCAAGTGTTTCCCCAAGTGTTTGCACAACTGTGTGCAAGTAGTAAACTAGTCCACATCAATGAGTGAGCTCATTCACGTCAACACTATTAGGCAATTCCTGTTCAGAGTATATACCTTCTGCTGAGAATTTGTGAGAGGCAAAAATACAGCGAGCTCTGGCTCTGGCTTATCCTTTAGGTACTGCTTCATGCCCTACCTTCCTTTCCTGGCTGCAACACTAATACTGACTTCATAGAGGACCTTACAACCTCTCTCTGTTTTGTGTGTGGATTGTTTTTGTAATTAAAAGGTAATCTTAAACCAATTTTTTTTTACAAGTTAAAATGCTTCCAGCCCACACTGTTGTTAAATGGCATGAATCATATAATAAATCCCCAGTACGAGTCCTTCAAAACAAAGAATAAGACTTATTTTGGTGGAGTTTCCACATAATTTTCCGTAATAGAGGTTGCATTAATCCACAGGTATAAATCTGAAGCTGAGTGTTATGGTTATGTCTTTATTCCATAAGATTTATTTCAGATTTGGTGGAATCTGAAATATTAGTATTTTTCTTAGATGAAGCAAAGGGAAATGCAGTGTGTTCTCCAGATTTATAGCATCATATTAACCTGTCCCCAAACTTCATTCTCACTTCACCAGCTCCTCTTTCTGCAGGAGATGGGGATGAAGAAAAATATATTCCTCTTTCAGCTACTTGTGTAGAGCCATAATTTGGAGTTCAATAGACCTTAAAAACAATTTGGGGGATCTCAGGAAACACAAACTGGGAATTGTCTGTTTATTTTCATGCTTTTATCTGCCTCTATCATTTTGTATTTTGCAAAAGAGGCACAAAAGCTTAGAGACTGGCCTCAGCTATGCTTCCAAGTGATGATTTGTTGGAGATGCCTACAGCAGGGTAAAGCCCACTTCTTCTTGAACATGGATCTTTACTGCTCAAACATCACTTTATTGCTATGTATTGATTAAAAGCCTCATTGAAAGATGACTATTTGTTCAGGACAAAAGAGGAAAAATAATTTTCCCCTGATGTACACTTGTGTGCATGTGTGAGTTGTAGAAATGAGTTTTGGTTCTTTAATTATTTTACAGTGAATCTTGTGCTATCTAAAGTCAGGGTAGGGCTGATGAAGTTGTCATGGGTTTGCCTAGGGACAATTTTTACCACACCCCCCACAAATTGCTCTAAGGTGAGAGAAGGTTTATGCA
>JAWMRA010000090.1:67003436-67017308 GCA_035584735.1 Pseudotriccus pelzelni | reverse complement strand
TGGTCTTCACCACATAATCACAGGGGAAAATGGCTTTGAGTCCACCCCTGTTTTCTGTGGAGGTCCCTCCCCACGGGATATAGTCCTTGATAGACTTCTCCAACGTGGGTCCACTCTTAGGGCAACAGCTCTTCCATTATAGTCCTTGATAGACTTCTCCGATGTGGGTCCACCCTTAGGGCAACAGCTCTTCCATTCTCTGCTGTCCCTCTAGGGTCACAAACTCAGCTGTACCAGCATCGATCCTTCTCTAGGATCACACAAATCTTACCCAGGCTGTGTCGCTCCGGCGTAAGATCTTTTTGGGAGTGTGAATTCCATGGGTAGTGCAGTCCTACTGATTTATAGAGTCTTCTAAAATTACTGCTGTCTTTTCTTCAGTATGGGGCACTTCTGTCAGCTGGGAACAGGAGGGAGTGGTCTCCAGTGATGCAAATTGATACGTTCCGTTTTCTCATGTTTTCCAAGAAAATAAGACTCTAAGGCCCCAAGGATAGGAGGACAGCTCTGTGTCCTTCTTTGTGCAGAGGAGATTTGCAGCAAGTCTTGGGCTTTTAAAGGCCAGCTATACAGAAATTTGCACTGAAATAAGCAAAAGCTATTACTTAGGAGCAAATTTCAATTTTTCTTGTTCAAGCCTTTCTTTGAAAGGGAGGTCAGTTAAAAGTAATGAACTAGTAACAAATTACCCAAGTAAAAAGGCCATAAAAAGTAGCCACTTCATAAGATGATTGTCCTGTTGACTTTTACAGAATGGCACTGGGATTCTGTGGTGGAACAGGAGAGATAATATAAAGTGCCAGGCTGTTTATGTAGCAATTTCCAAACAATTACCTTCATTCCTACACATGTAAAGAAGCCTGAGATACAGGATTGCTGCTATGCAACCCAAACTGTCTCATACTGTGGGTAATTTGTGCAGAGCAGGGTTCTTTACATGTCTGGAGCAGAAGTTCAGTGAACACTTTTAGCTAAAATGCAAGTTAGGGCATAACTCTTAGAGGAGATCATGGAGATGCTCCCAGGACTGGAGCCCCTCTGCTCTGGAGACAGGTGGGGAGAGCTGGGAGTGTTCACCTGGAGAAGAGAAGGCTCCAGGGAGATCTGAAAGCCCCTTCCAGAGCCTGAAGGGGCTCCAGGAGAGCTGGAGAGGGACCTGGGACAAGGGATGGAGGGTCAGGACAAGGGGGAATGGCTTCTCACTGCTAGAGGGCAGGGTTAGATGGGATACTGGGAAGGAATTCTTGTCTGTGAGGGTGGTGAGGCCTTGGCACAGGTTGCTCAGAGAAGCTATGTTGAAGAAGTGTTGAAGGCCAGGTTGGATGGGGCTTGGAGCTACCTCAGATAGTGGAAGGTGTCCCTGTCCATGAGAGGGGGATGGAATGAGATCAGCTTTAGGGTCCCTTCCTATCTAAACCATTCTAGGATTTTAGTCAATGATTCCAATATGACATCAGCACTAGTATTTGCTTCTTCATACAGACTGGACAAATAAGAAATAAGCTAAAGAAGTGGTGTCTCAAAAGTCACCAGTTCTTAATGTTGTAATAGTTCTCTGCTTTTTGTTTATTTGTTTATTTGTTTAGAGTGGGCTTTCTGTTTTGGTTTGGTTTTTTTTACTTTGGGTTTGGGGTGTGGTGGTGTTTGTTTGTTTGTTTTGGTTTGTTTTGTTTGCTTTGTTTTGTTTTCCTGTAGCTGGAGGATGTTGGTGACATGATTGAAAAGATCCGCATAGGACACAATGGTGGAGGGCTGAACTCGGGATGGCATTTGGACCGTGTGGCCATTCGGAGGCTGCTGCCAAATGGGAAGGTAGGCTGTGAATCCCAGCACTCTGCGATATGTTTCCACGAGCAGCCGTTTCCATTTCCCAAGGCACATCTTCTGTATACAAAGTGTGATTAACAGTGAGAAACGACTCCCCAAAGAGCAATGCACACTAAATGAACTCGCTGGAGCTTGGGGATCTGGGGACAACGAACATGTATTGCCATGTTTTATTCTTCAAATGTTGATGATGAGGCTCTGCAGTCACTGCCTTTTTAAAGCTTCATATTTTTGTGTGTAGCTCTGTTTGGGGGAATCGCAGGGAAGGAAGTGGAAAGTGGGTGTTCCATTTCAAAATAAAAAGTACTGTTGCTAAACAGGAACACGAAATAATTTCATCAGTCCCTTAATTCTGGAAGAATAGCTGCAGGGAGCCAGTACAACTAAGACAAGCAAAATGCCTGTCAGTGGATGTCCCTGAATCACTCATTTCAAGAAAATCAAGTTAGATGCTAGGATTTGTGGTTGCTCATGTCAACAGGATTAAGGCAGTGCAGTCAGATTGGTCAGCTTGATCCTGTCCATGTACGAAACTGTTCCTCAGCCCTGCTTTTAGATTCTGGCTGTAGGAACAGGAATAAATCTAGCTGTGGGAAAGTTCAGAAGAAAATCACTTCTTCAGGGGTAGTCCAGAAGAGCAATAGTTGTGTTTGGGGACACGTGGGCTCTCTCCCCTTATTCCAAAGGGATGTCAGCTTTTATCTCCACTCAAGTCTGCCCCCTCCTCAAATGACTTTTAGTTATTAAGTGTTACTGTAAACACAGCTTGCTCAGCCATGGTGAAACTACTTCTCACCTTGCTTCCTCCTTCAAAATTTCCAGGATAGGTTTTACCCTCTTTGCTACACAATAAACTTAAAGATCTGCCTTGAACCCTTCTCACCACAGAATCGTGAAATGGTTTAGGTTGGAAAAGACCTCTAAGAGCATCAAATGCAACCATCCCCCAGCACTGCCAGGGCCACCACTAACCCATGTACCCAAGTGCCATATTCACACAGCTTTTAAATCCCTCCAAGGATATGGACTCCACCACTGCCCTTGCCAGCTGGTCAACAATTTCTTTTTTCAGGGGAGAAATTGTTTGCAATATCCAATCTAAACCTCCCCTCATGCAGCTTGATGCCATTTCCTCTTCTTCTGTCACTTGTTACCTGGGAGAAGAGAACAACCCCCACCTACCTCCACACTCCTTTCAGGGAGCTGGAGAGAGGGAGAAGGTCTCCCCTCATCCCTCTCTCCTACCCCCCTGTACGAGCTTCTTCCCAAGGCAATACTCTCTAATTTTTTCTCATGATCACCTTTTTGCCAGTCTGTCATTATCAGACCCACACTGTATTGCCCAACGCTTGCCTCGTAAAGCTTCATTAGGTTACTGAACAAATTTACATTTTCAGAGATATTGTCATTGGTCATAGGTTAGGGAACATGCAGAGGAACATGGAAACCAAGGGAAAAGAGATTCCTGGGCTTCCTCTTTCTACACTTTGTGAAGTACCCGAGAGTTTCAGGTTGGGTGCTCTTCCACTTGCTCAGAAAGAGTCTTGGGGCTGCCTTCCTCTGCAGTCATTGCAGTGGCTTTGAAGGGCAGATGGTGAGAAACCCGAAGGTGGAGGGAGGGGGGGAGGGGGTGGGCCAGGAAAGCCCTGAACAACTTAGGAATGGAGAGGTTTACAGTTCTGCTGATCTTTTGATTATGGCATGGGAAAGAAAGAAGAAAGCAGAGCGCTGCACGATGCCGCTGATCAGCCGCAGGATATTATGACCTGCCACAGGATAGCAATATGCTGCCAACGCTTCTAAAAGCTGTGCTACCTGATTAGACTGCTAAGATGTGTCTAGATGTATCTGTAATACTGCAAAAGAAAAATGAGGTCAGTAACATTTCAGATTAAATTGAAAGCACTTGGGTAGGAAACTAGGATTGTTGCATGCTGAAAAAACTCTGTCTTGGCATGCCAATTATATTTGATAATTATATTTCATTTGTTACAACTTGGAGAAGCGAAAGGCACTGATTTTCAGCACACTACACCCTGGTTCTAGCTTAGGGCCAGACTCAGATTCTAATGAAACAAATTCTGTTCAGGGCTGAAAGAGGATTTTACAGCTGGTAACATAAACCAGTGCACTTTACATCACACAAATATTAATGCAATTACTAACAAGGAAACTCCAGTAAAAACTGTGGCAATGACATAGTGGTTAACAGTAATAATACAACTAACTCTTGCAGTAACTGCATGTTGTGTCCCACTGTGTCGTCCCTGGATATCCTATTACCAAATAAACAGTGTTCACATCAATGGCGTATACAGCCAACAATATGAATGTTTAGGAGCAGTTCAAAGCATCAGTGAGAGATGTGACTGAAGTGGGATCTCTGTCAGGAGGAGAGAGTTTAGGCACTGAAGCATCATTCTGGAAAGCCCCCTCTTGCCAGTCTATAGGTGTGGTGATCAGCACAGTTCATCAGCTCAGCATGCAGTGAGATAACATGAGGTAAGCCAGTGCAGAAATGAGGAGGCAGAAGTTCTGGTCAGTCATTAGGTGCTGTTACTCTGCTTATACAGCACAAATAACACTGGAAAGTGAAAGACTTGAAATAATCTGAAGTGCTGCTGGTGTTCTTTGACACCACTTTGTATGTCATGCTCCAAACCCCCTTATGGAGTTAAACATTGCAAGCCTGGGGTTGAACTGCAGCAGTGCAGGAAGCAGCAGAGAGGAGGAGAAGTGCTGTTTCATTGGCAGCTGCAAATTTGGGCTGTGTGGACTCGAAGGACCGTTCTGAGGCAGTCATACAAGCCCGTTCGAGGCATTCAGCTCCCACAGATGAACCTCTCTGGGATTTGTGTGTGGTGAGACAGGGACCTGTTGGTTTCAGGTTAGTTGTGACTCGAGTGCACCTCTTCTTTTGGGTGCACAACCCATTCCTCCCTAGTGATGGTGTCAAGACAGGCAGGATCTGGCAGTTCCAGGGAGTACAGTGCTCTAGTACACAGTGATAGCAATGCTTAAGATTACTACAGTGAGAACTGTTCCCTTCCCATCCCTAATAATGTTTTAGTATTTATATAATAGAAATAGTGAAGTATTGGCTTGATAAATAATCACAGTAGAGTAATTAAGGTGAAAATTATACATACAGGGCATATACAAGAGAGCTAGAGGAGGACTTTGGACAAGGACACAGAGTGACAGGACAAGGGGAAATGGCTGACAGAGGGCAGTTTTAGGTTTGATATTAGAAAGAAATTCTTGTCTTTGAGGATGGTGAAATACTGGCACAGGTTGCCCAGAGAAGCTGTGGTTGCCCCATCCCTGGAAGTGTCCAAGGCCAGGTTGGACGGGTCTTGGAGCAACCTGGTCTATGGAAGGTGACCTTGCTTGTGACAGTGGGTTGGAATGAGATGATCTTTAAGGTCTCTTCCAGCCCAAACTATCCTACGATTCTGTTGACATACATTGGTATGTTATGCATGAAAGTGGTGGCACACAAAGCACTAGAAAGAGCAGAAGGTCCCTGTGTTGTGCAACAGAGAAATTATGAAATTTACAGTGAAGAAAAGGGCTATTTTTTTTCTTTATTTAGTTACTGTGAGATTACAACTAACTTATGAGGTTTTTTTCTTCAGTTCGGGCTTGTGACCTCTGTGACTTGCATGGTGGCTCATGTCCCTTTCTTTATGGAGTCATAGCCTGGAGTCCCCAGCACTCAAAGCCTCCAGCATCTTACCATCTTGGAGGCCTTATGGGAGTCTGTTCTTAATGAATAGTCTGAGTTTGATTTTGTTTACTGAGCGCAAACCACATGTTCTATTGTTTTTGTCTGTTTCATGATATAAATCATATTTATTTCCACCAAAGTGAAGTTAAAACAAAAGATCAAAAATTAAATCAGTATTTTTCTCCTCTTAATGAATATATGGGAATTGCCTGGAAACCAACTTGAGTCACAGAATTATAGGGCAAAATCCTGAATTATTGAGCTCAGAAAGAAAAAGCCCTACAGACTTCAAAGAGAATGCTGCCTGAGTAAGGGTTGAAGGGAGATTGCAGAGTCTCAGTAAGACACAGCTTCGGCAGTAATGGTGCAGTCCTGATTAGAAATTTGCAATGTTTAAAACTGGGTTAGGGTTAGGGATCTAATGGATCGTACTGCCACTCTCACACAGCCATTGGGAATACTGTTCTCTGCTGCACATTCAGTGCTTCATCTCAGAGTCCTCAGATGTCCCCTTTCTGGAGGAAATATATTTCTGTGCACTGTTTCAGGTCTGCCTCTACACACACACAGACACACACACATACATGCACGAGTTGCTAGTGTCAGGGTATTTTCTAAGGGGAGATGCTAGCATGTGTTTGTGTTGTTTTGAAGAAATTATCTCTGTCATGTTTACTCCAGGGCTCAGAAACTGTCACATTTCCATGTGAAAGATGGCTTGCAAAGTCTGAGGACGATGGCGAGACTGTCAGAGAACTGGTGCCGTCCGATATTTTTACTGAAAAACTCATGAAGGATGGGACACTCAAGCAAATAGAGGAAGAAGTTGAAGACCCCTTGGAAGGTAGTATGATCCTAGGAGTAGGTAGTGACCAATTTGTCTGGGTTTTTTTTTTTTGGCACAGAATATTTGGATGTGTGGTTCAGGCAAATGTGACACTGGTACAACTGTTCACTTTTCCTTCCCTTCCTCCTCTCTGGCCTCTCTTACACCTGAAACACTTCTGTGCAGTGACATCATCATTTGCCTGTAGGGCTTTTAAGAACTTGTCACAGACACCCTTCTACGCAAACACAGTTTGGATGTCTCCCCTTTTGCCCAGCAAAATCTCTACATCTTGTCTTCCAGGTGGTGCCAGCATTTCTGCTTGATTGCAGAAACTCACCCGTCCTGTGCACTCTGCCCCTTCCCTTCCTACCCCACCAGTCTGATTTATGCTCCTCTTTCCTCCCAAAGTTGTTTTCCCTGCTGCCCTTCAGGTACAAATGGACACCCTTAAGAAATTTGGATCTGTTAAGCCGCCTTCACCTCATTAAAGTGCCTCTGGGGAGGTGAATGAATTCTGAGCCCATCTTATAAAGTGTTGACATTCAGCGTTTGGCCCTACTGGCAGCTGAAACAAGTGAACAAGAACTGAATTCTCACCCATAAATCGTTGCTTTTTTGAATGTCCAGCTGTTTTTACCTCTTTTTACTCTAAGAAAGGAACTCCTTTTCCCTCCCCGAGCTCATTCTGCTCTTGAGAGAGGTCATGAACCTTCCTCATCCTGAGCAGTGCAAAAGGAATTCAGCTGCCATTTCCATTCTTGATTCTTCCATCTGGCAACAAGATGATTCAACAGAGAAAATAATTTCTCTCACTGTTTCTTTTCTTTTCAGAGTCTGATTTGCATTTACAGTAGAACATTGTCAGGGTGGAATTTTTATGGATTATCAGTGTTTTGCATTGCCAAGGGAAGAGGGGCCTTGCTGGGAGGAAGGCTTTGCATTATGCCTTTAGAACAGGGAGGTGTCCTCCTTCCTCCTGTTAGGAACTGCATGGTAGCTCATGCGAGATTTTTTTTTCTTCCCACAGAGGCAAAGATGACTTTAAAATCAGTTGCTAAGTGTCATGACACTGGCAAGGGTTTCCCAGAGAAGCTGTGGCTGCCCCATTCCAGGAAACATTCAAGCTCAGGTTGCATGGGGCTCTGATAAACCTGGTCTGGTGGAAGCTGTCCCTGGCCACAGCAGGGGAGTTGAACTAGATGACCTTTAAAGATCTCTTCCAACCCAAACAAATTAATGATTCAACAGTTCCATGACTTCTAGATGCCAGCATGACATTTTCTTTAACTTACTAATTTCTGTTGCTTTACCTTGCATCAGTTACCATGTGTTAACTAACCCAGGTGACTCATTTTTCCTTCTAAAGGCAAAGCCTTAAAACAAGTTTTACGGTCTGTGGAATAGAAACTTTGGATAACTGAAGGTTTCTTCCGGCGGGGATCTAGGGCTAAGTTTGGGAACTTCTGCTTTAGATATAAAATATCTGGGATAAGAATTATGTCTTCTGCACCTCTGTGAGTCCTCGTTCATCCTGGGCAGTGGCACAGTGTAAGTGACAGTGATGGAAAATCAGCTTGTGGATCATCTTTCTTTTTACAGCAGGCTGCATTTCAGTCCTGAAGGTCTCTAGAACTGGCAAGCAAAAGCCAAAGAGGGATGCATTGACTAATTAGACTGTATGCATTGCTTCCTTCATTACTAATGTAGCAGTTGCCTCTCAAATACGAAGCTGTACCTCTGTAGGACACATGTGAGGAGGCAAACCAGAAAACTCAGCATTGCACCTGGTCTGATGGATATTCACCAGTGATGACTCTGATCCATTTCTTAGAGAAATCAATGGATGTCTTTCATGGATGACAAAGCAGAACAGGGTCTGTTTTACTGTGAAAGAAGGAAAAAAGACAATATAGCAATTTTCTTCAGTGCTGTTAACATACACAGAATCCTAACTGAGATTTTGTGCCTCTTCCTAATTTGCATCGCCCTGGGATTTGCAAGGAGGCATTTTCCATGGCTCATATGCTACCAAGGTAATCAGAGTCTTGTACAGTCCCTCATTGTTCTCCTGGAGAGGATGCTCTCAGTAACTGTTTGTTTTCCCTGTGTAATTGGGAGAAGAGCAGCAAAATAAAAATAGGAGTATTTAACAGGTTTAGTAAAGCACATTACTAAAGGCTTGATGAGGTTTTATTGTCTCATCACTGAGCAAGCTAAAGAGAAAGCGTACTTACACAGCACAGCTTCAACACTTCCTTAATTAAATACTGTCTCAGCAAAAGGGCCGAGAAACCTGTTCTCTGTCTGTTTGGGGAATTTATAGAGACATGTGTCATTAACTCCTGTAGTAATTGCACATCTGAATCCCCAGAGTTTGTTTATGGAAGATGGAGTATTAAGGATTCGCAGCACTGAATGACTTGTTCTCAGATCTGTGTCCCTCGAGCCTCCGTATGAAAAGGTGCTGAGTTCCCTCCCCTCTATCGACTTCCCATCCAGTAATAACCATAATGATTCTTTGCATTTTTAACCGTGAACTGTGTGATCAAAGCAACACACAGGCATTGATTAGAACGAGAAAAGGAAAGTCGGCAAATTTCAGCCCAGTGTTTCTCCAGTTCTTTGGATCAGACAGGAAAAACCATATGGGATTTAGAACCTCCAAGAACTGAGCAATAAGTAGAAAATTTGAGGGCCATTCTCTTAGGCAAATTCAGTATCTAACATATATCTCAGTAATTCACCTTCAGATCAGAAACCATGTCTCTGTGTCTTTCTGCAGTTCACACGTACAAGATCAGCGTGTTCACTGGGGATATCTATGGTGCTGGGACGGACGCTAATGTTTTCCTAAACATCTATGGAGATCTGGGGGACATGGGAGAGAGAAAACTCAGTAAATCCGAAACAAACTTCAACAAGTTCGAAAGAGGACAGGTACAAACACAGTGGGTTAATAGGACTTTCCATTTCTCAGTCTCTAACCTAAAAAGTCCATGACTGTCTTTATAGGCTGAGTTTTCCTATGAGGGATGAATTGATTGATTCCATTTACCACATTCATTATCTCTTGAAATGCTTTGTATGGATTGTCAGCTGGGTATTAGAAATGACAGGCACTGCAGCAAACAGGCAGATGTTCCTGTGAAGTCACTGATGGGCAAATTATGAGCTTGGTCCATATAAACTGGCTTCAGCTGTTGGCTGCAGATTTGGAAGCACACAGATTCTGGGGTCTCTCATTCCCATAGCCTCTGTACAATGGATTTGCATGCACACAGTATATGTTGGAATTCACCACAAAGGATGATAAGATTATGGGGCCTAAACTGTGTCTGTGTTTGAGAAAATAACATCCAAAGTGATACTTTGCGGTCAGTTCATGGGTCACAGTCACAGCCTCATATTGAGATACTTGGATAATAATGATGGCAAAGATATCTGGATTGTCCATACAGATCTAACTGGATTAGAAAGGGAAGCATACTCGAACTTAAAAATCTCCCAGAATTTCAATGTTCTAACTGGTTGCAAAAGTGATGGGTTTTGCAGCTGCCTTCCTAGCAGAGACAGCCTTTAAAACATTTCCCTGCAGAACAGTTTCAGCTTACAGATATGCCTCTGTAAGGCATATATAAAGCTTTTATCCAAACACCACCCTGCAATATGGAATTTAAACACAATGTGCTGTGCAGTCTCTCTTTTCTGCTTTTGTTCAGTAGATGATCTGTTGAGAGCTTTTTAACAGAATCAACTGCTCTTGAACACTCTGCAGGAGGACACGTTTACTATAGAAGCTGTGGACCTTGGCATTTTATACAAGATCAAGATTCGTCACGATAACAGCATGTTCAGCCCTGACTGGTTTCTGGAAAAAGTGGAGATCCAGGATGAGACCACAGAGGAGTCATTTGTTTTCTTGTGCGAGCGCTGGCTCTCCAAAAAGAAAGAGGACAAAAAGATAGAGCGCACGCTTTATGAACAGGTATGGTTATGGCTCAAGGCAGATCCCACTGCTACTCATAGAAATAAAATTACTGAACATCTGGTTGAAGTCCAAGACAGATCATTAGGGACTTAGAGGGTTTTTTTGGCTTATCCAAAATGAATTTCTGATTTTCAGACAAGAGCGGAAAGTCAGGCCACTCTCAGCCCATTATCACCAGCTCTGCAATTTGCAATTTCAACAGAAAAATCAAGGAGTGTAAGTGGAGCTCTTCAGATGAGAGCTCAGTACCTTGCTGATGCACAGCAGAGTATATATTTCCCTGCTGCTGTCCTTGATGTGCCCACAAAGGTTACTAATGGGTCCCACTATTCAAAGTCCTGAAGCCAAAATATGGGATCCTTTGACTTCATCCTCACTGGACTGGATGGGTTTATCTTTTCAGGTCTCTATTCCAACGTTGCCAAACATAAAAAGTCAGGTCTCTTTGCTACCACCCAAAGCATCAAATATGTTTTTATGGTGAAATGCACTTTCTACTTGCACACACTCTGTTGCTTATCAGCCTAGCAGGGCTAATTGGAATTCGAGGGACATGCTCTAAGTAAAATTAGCAAACAAGATTAATAGACTTCTCTTGCTTCTACAGAGTGAGACATAATAAAGCAGCTGATTATAAGTTCATTGTATTTAAGGAGTCCACTTTGCAAAATACAGTGACATTTTAATTGACAGTTACCACTGAAATTATCATCAATGAAATTGGCCCAGGCTCATCCTGAATGCAGCAGAGCGGATGTAAGGGGAGTTACACCATGGATGAGTGTTGCCACATGCTCCCTCATAAAACTGCAGCAGACAATGCTGTGAGTGCTTGTGGTCACGCTCACCCCGCTGCTCGTATCAGTTCACAGTGAGGAAAAACTAAAAAACTAATCACTCTTTTTTTTTTTTTTTTTTAATTATGGGGCTGTGTGGTGAGAGCCTCACATTCGTTGGACGATGGCACCAAAGGCATTGTCAGTAGCCCTTCAAGTACAGCAGATGTTTTGTATCATTCAGCTTTGCAGTTCTTTGCCTCTTACGCTCTTTGACCTGAGCCTGATGAGCAGCCCTGGGGAGAAGGACTTGGGGGTGCTGGTGGGGGAGAGGATGGACGTGGCCCAGCCCAGAACCCCCCAGTGATCCCACAGGAGGGACATGGAACTGCTGGAGTGAGTCCAGGGGAGGCACCAGGTTGATCAGAGGGGTGGAGCAGCTCTGCTGTGAGGGAAGGCTGAGAGAATTGGGAATGTTCAGCCTGGAGAAGAGAAACTTCAGGGTGACCTAACTGTGGCCTTCCAGTACCTGAAGGGAGCCTACGAGGAAGATGGAGAGAGACTTTTTACAGGAGCATGTAGCATAACAGGAGGACGAGGGGGAATGGTTTCACACTGAAAGAGAGTAGGTTTAGAGCAGATATTAGGAAAAAAATTCTTCCCTTTGAGGGAGGTGAGACCCTGACACAGGATGCCCAGAGATGCTGTGGCTGCAACATCTCTGGAAATGTTGAAGGCCAGCTTGGACAGGGCTTGGAGCAACCTGGTCTAGTGGAAGGTGTCCCTGCCCGTGGCGGGGGGGGTTGGAATGACATAATCTTTAAGGTCCCTCCCAACCCAAACTGTCCTATGATTCTCTGAAATCTGGCACTGCTACATCCATCTGAATTTCCTACTGCTCACACAGGTAGCAGAGAAAAAGCCACAACTCACCGACAAAGTCTGTTAGGTCTGTTACATTTTCCTTTGTTATAACACACATCCAAAATGGCCTGTCAGGGTTACCAACGAAGTAAACAAATGACCAGCAGTAAATTACAGCTCACGTTGATTTGAGCTACACTGAGAAAAAAGGTACCTGGGGAACTACAGGGGTTTCTTCTCGTGTTGTTCTTGGAGGCACTTGGGAACAGCTGACATCACCTGGGCACTCAGCCTCACCCCTGTCACATACGTGCCTCCCAAACAGAGCTATGAGGGCGAGCGGAACAGCCTGGATGGCTCCTGTCTCAGCGTGTCCAGTCAGGACAGCAACGCAAACCTGAAGGAGACCAAAAAATCCCGCCTGGTCAAGGCAGCAGAAGAAGGCTCAAGTGAGTGAGCATGGATGAGTGTTTGCTCGCATGCGTGCACGTGTCCTTGGCTTTCAGTGCTGGGTGGGCTGCGTTCATCCTGCTGCAGGCCAAGGAGAGGCAGGACAAATTGTTTCTCTTCTCCTCGTGTCATGACTGCTTTGGGAAACGCCGGATCAGGGCTCGTTTTTCTGTGTTTGTTGCTTTTCCTATAGCTCTCTGACCCCAGCAGTGGGAAAAGCCATGAAGTTCATTGCAACTTCAGTGTTTCCAGACTGTTTCTTTGACCTGCTTGAGATGGTATTTCATATAGCACATTAGATCTGAATTACCAAAGGTGTGTTTGAATTTCTCAAGACCTTATTTGTTCCATTTAAGCCACCTTTCATTTTCACCATCAGATTATCAGTGCTTCATCACCAAGGATGTTTATTTCATGTGAACTTAAATGTGATTTATTTTAGAACCCTTCACGTTTTCTCCTTACCACATGTAGCTGCATCACAACAGCTGTTGTGTTGGAAGGGGAGTGGGATATGGGGAGCTGAGCAATAGTACAGGCAAGCTTCTTGGCTCTCAGAAAATAAGCTTTCACTGAGAGTGCTCAGTTCTTTTCTAGAAGGCTGTCTGTCTAATTGCTGAGCAAAGAAGCAAGGTCTGCTGAAAGGCAGAGAGTCCATGAACTCTGAGCAGAGTTTTCTATTCAAATAACTGATGGAAAGAGTTGGTGGCACCTGGTGTAGGGTTTCATCTTCAGACTTCTGTTTTTGAGACAAGGCAAAACCGAACATAAAAGAAAAACCTGTTTCTGTATTTCACTTTGTAAAAAGTGAAATATGCCAGTCTGTGTCTGCAAAGGCCACCTTCACACAGGGAGTCTAGTCTTGCCTGGCTGGCGCCAAAAAGAAGTGGGCAAACTGTGCAGGTTTTGTCTCTATCCTGGCTATGAAGGGAGACTGGGACATGAGTGTCCTTCAGCAGAAGTTAGGCTGTGTGGAAAACTTCTCCCATATTTCCTTTTTTAACTTCATTACCTCATAACCACATGAGGTGTAAAAAGGCTTAAGTGCAGGTGCTGCACATAGGTTGGGACAATCCCCAGTGTCAATCCAGGCCGGGGATGAACAGATGGAAAGCGGCCATGAGGAGAAGGACTTGGGGCTGCTGGGGGGTGAAAGGGGTGACATGATTGCAGCCACCTAGTACCTGAAAGGAGCTACAAGAAAGAAGGAGAGAGAATTTTAACAGGAGCCTAGAGTGGCAGGACAAGGGGGAATGGCTTCACACTGGAAGAGGATAGCATTAGATGGGATATTGGGAAAAAACTCTACCTTGAGGGTGGCGAAATACTGGCACAGGTTGCCCAGAGAAGCTGTGGCTGCCCCACCCCTGGAAGTGTCCAAGGCCAGGTTGGACGGGGCTTGGAGCAA
>JAWMRA010000090.1:66983801-66995507 GCA_035584735.1 Pseudotriccus pelzelni | reverse complement strand
CTGCTGCAGGGGCCTCTGTTGACACAGGTTGTGTGTCAGCAGCTCTCACACTTTGACTTCTGCAAGTGGCTTGAGCTTTTTCTTTGGTTTCCTTTTCTATGTTGTTTTTTTAGCAAAATCTTTAGGCATGGTTTAGAATCATAACTGTTTATTAAGGCTGGAGGGATGCAGCCGTGGCATAGATGGGAGGGCAGAGCAGGTAGGACACAGTTCAGCAGCACATCCTGATTTTGTCACCACACTTGGAGCACCCCCTGCATCACCTGGTACCCATAGGGCGGGAGCAGCTGCAAGGTGAGGAAATACTTCTAACTCATCGGATGAGAGTAGTGGAAATATTTAATTATATATTTATATATATTTTAGATGTATGTATGTGTGTGTATATAACATATATGTTTTATTATTTAATTATATTTAAATTATAATATTTTAATCTCTGCATAATGTGGCTACATATGGGGTTTTCTAATAAGGGGGTAGGGAAACAATTCAGTCAGAAACTAATAATTGTTGGAAGTTTCTGAAACATGGAGACATTTGTAAGCTTGATCTTTGAAAAGAATAACTGATTAAAGTTGAATAAATAATGAAAAGAAACTCTGTGGTCTTTTCATCCATATATATGAATTTTGAAGTAATATCTGCTATGCCATATTTCAAGCAAGTACAAATTGGAAAGCTGAGCTATGCTGATTTTGGATGTGAGATTTATGACAGAAATAAGAGTCTGGATGAATGTGACAATAATACCATGTTTAATACCTGTATGGCAATTTAAAATCTCTACAGATGTGCTTCTATTTACAGTTACACCTTCATGGTACATTAGTTTTTCTTTATGCTGCTCTTGATTCCCAAGCTAAGGATACTCTCCTGAAATCTTTCTTGTTCCCCAGACACCCAAAAACTTGATAACATTTTTAGCATCTGTGAAGGATTCAACAAATCAGTGCAGATTTCAGTGATGGAATTGACCTAAGAGGGAATAAAAACATCCCTCATCCTGAATACCAAGGTTAAAACCAGTCTCGTAAAAATGTCCCACATGTCGTTTAACCTCCTGGATAAGGTTTCCAAACTCCTACTGGTGAGCTGATGGCCTGTCTGTACATTGAAGTGGATCTTAATGAAGAGTTATGTTCAATCTTCCTTTAAAAGCACAGTCCTGAATATTTATTTTCATAAGTACGCCAAAAATAGACACATCTAACTACAATTATTTTTTTTCTATGATGTTGGGCTAGAAACCTGCTGAAAAGTTTGAAGGAAATCCAGGGAGATGCTTGGGATGTGAAATCAGAAGTGAGCGTTTGGGGTTCTGACCAGTCTCCTAGTTAAAGGAATTTGGGACTGTTCCCTTGTCAATAGCTGTAGTTAGCTTTTGGAGTTCAAGGACAACTGATATGTTTAGCATCTTTGGGAAAATTATTAGGTTTTCTGTTTTTCGTGTGCTTGTGTCTTTTGCTGTAGCCATTCCAAATTAATTTTCTTCTTGCCTTGGTATTCCCTCTTCTTTCACTTTAAATTGAGTATTTGCCTTCCCATACTTAAAGAAATTACTCAGTGTCCACCACAGTCACTAAAAACCTTTAATGCATTGGTGGAAGTTTTTTTTCTCCTTCCTATGGTGAATATGATGCACTGCTATGATATATATTGTGTGTGGGTGAATACGTGATGGACAGGTTACTCAGGATGAAACATGAAAAATAATTTTTCTATTATGTTATTCCTTTGCAGTGTTTATTTATGTGACAGTCACAATTCAGGCCAGTAAAACTGGCCTAGCAGTGCACTATTTGAAATACATTTTGTTGGGGCTGGTTTTTTATATTCTTCCTCTTCTTAAATCCAGAAATTGTTACCATAGCTATGATCTTGAAAGCATCTAACTGGCCTAAAAATCTTAATTGCCCTGACAGCCACTGAGACTTGCACATTTTTTGACATGTTTATTCTGAGTCTTATTATTCCCATGTCAGGAGAAAAGAACAAAATTAGGGTAATAAGGTGAAAATGATACAGAACATCTTTTCACAAATTGGCATGGCTTCAGTGCACAAGATGTGGGAACACTCTGCGTTCAGTGCAGCACTGAGAGAATAAGATGTTTGCATTTTTCTGCCTTAGAGAGTTTTCCAATGTACAGACTTCAAAACTATTAGTCGTGTTGCACTCAATGTTGCCCAGATGAACACCAAACACTCTGGGGAAACATTTTGCAGCCAAAAAAAAATGAAAGGAAATAATTGTGCCTTGGGGAGATGGTTTAGTTTGTTGTTTGGGATTTTTGGGGTTTTTTTTTTTTGGTTATTCGTTGTTTTTTTTTAATTAGCAAGATTCCGGTCCACTACAGGAGTCTGGAGTGCTGGGAGGTTTTCAGGAGGAAATGCCAGTAGCAGTGGGTTGGAGACCCAGACACTGATGTGGTGGCTGTGACTCCCATGGAGAAGCAGTTTAACAGGTCTTCATCACTGCTGTTGCAATAGGATAAGGGATAATGGTTTTAAGCTGAGGGAGGGTCGGCTTAGATTAGATATAAGGAAGAAATTTTTTGTGCTGAGGGTGGTGAGACACTGGCACAGTTTTCCTCAGCAAGGCGGTGGATCCCCCATCCCTGGAAACGTTCAAGGGCCAGGTTGGACAGTGCTTGGAGCAACCTGGTCTAGTGGAAGGTGTCCCTGCCCATGGAAGGGGGTTGGAATGAGGTGACCTTCAAAGGTCCCTTCAGACCCAATCCATTCGATGATTCTGTGGTTCATGTGTTTGTCACAATGAATGTGTCTCATTCTGAGTCAGTCTAGGCTGAGAAAATCTGCAGAAAAAGTCACAGATGATGCAAAGACCAAGGTCCTGTAGTAAGTTTCAATCTCCAGCTTCTCCTCTGGGAACTAGGGTGTGGAGAGAAACTGAGAAGCTGCACTGTAGCCATTTCTGAAAAAGAAGCAAATCTCCAGCAAAGCCTGTCCAGAGTTTTGCCCAGGCTTTTGCATGGTTTAGGGACAGACGTTCAAATGAGACCTTCTGTTGTTGTTTTAAGCCCAGCACGAGATGAAACATCATGCAGCTATACTCACTCAGCCCCTCCTCTCTTCCCTCCCCACCCTGGTGGAAGGGGGAGGAGAATTAAAGTAAAACTTGTGTGCTAAGAGCAGCCTAATAATTGAAAATAAAATGAAATAATAATGGTAAATAAATATAATAAAAAGGGGGAAAGCAAGTGATGCACAATGCAATTGCTCACAACCTAGTGACCTGTGCCAGGTCCCTCTTCCTGAACCCAGATCAGCCCGTCCCACATAACTGACTACAGTTTATGTACTGGGCATGACATCCTATGGTGTGGAATATCCCCTTGATTAGTTCAGGTCACCCGTCCCAGATAGGGTCCCTCCCAGTTTCTTTTGTGCACCTCCTCCCTGGCAGAGCACCAGACAAGGGAAAAAACAGTCCTTGGCTTAGCAGAAACAGCACTTAGGAAAAAAACCCGCATCAGAGTGTTATCAGCACCATTCTTATTCCAAATCAAAAACACGGCACTGTTAACAGCTACTGAGAAAAAACTAACTCTACCCTAGCTGAAAGCAGGAACCTTCTGATTGTTTCCAATCCTCACCAGGTCCTCTACGAAGTCACGGTTGTGACTGGAGACATCGAAAGTGGAGGTACCGACACCAGTATTTTCATGACTGTCTTTGGATCCAATGGGAACACTGAGGAAATGCGGCTGGAAAAGGATGGAGACAGGTATGGTAACTGCCACTTTTGTTGGTTAGAAGTGGAGTGATGACAGATTCTTGTGTCAAGTCAAGAAGAACTTCGGTCTTTGATCATGCTCTCACTGGAACACAAAAATTAACTCCCACTGACTTTGTGGATTCAGAAATGAGCCCTTTGTAAGTGTTTCTGTCAGGCATTTAAACAGACCAGGGGAAAAGAGAGCACTGTGTATCCAGGGAAACCATTATTTGTCCAAGTTTTATTTAACCTGTTCCTCAGTGGCTTTAGAGATAAGGAGATAAGTGTGAAGCCCTGCATGGTCTCTAAAAGGAGATGTGAATGTTTCAGGAAACCACAGGGGAAATTTCTGCAAAACTCATCTTTTGGGGAAAAACAAGTATTTTAATTTGAACATTATTTAATGGGAATGCACCTACTGAGTGCATAATGAAATAAATACAAACCAGAATGCCCACACCTGCCTTGGTAAGTGCCTGGGATGGGAAGGTACTGGCTGTCCTCTGTCTGCTCCTCCCATTTGCTGACCTGGCCAGCTGCCAGGGAGCTTGGTCCAGGGGCTGTATGAGGGATGCCAGGACCTAACCTGGGGGCCCAGCTGAAAAGTCAGCTTTTTACCTCGGGCTCTGTGCCATGCTAATGCAGCTGCATGGATTTGGGACTGGACCTGACTTGTCTGCAACCTGTAAGAAAGGGACATGGGATGACACCTGTCTGCCCAGATGTGGCCAGAGGTGGAAATGGGCTGTGAGCTGCACAGAAGGCTGCACTGCATGCCCTCATTTTACTAAAAAGGGAAAAACTCATATTTCTTCAACAGAGGCAGCTAACAACCAAGATAACCCTTGTCTGATCCCAGCAGTTCTGTAAGTCAAAAAAACCCCACATGCCACCAGCCACCCTTTTCCCAGTGCTTTTCTGTTCCTTCCTGGCACCTGCCTTGGTACAGAAAGCTTTTGCACGCTCAAGAATGAACCATCTTTTGGAGACAGCTTTCATCACTCTTAAATTTAATTGATTGACTACCTCTGATCTTATTCAGCAAAGCATCTAAAGAGCATCAGAAGGGTTGGAGCTTTTGGCCACACAGCTGGAGCTCAGCTTGCTGAGGTGATGCTGGATAATTGAAGTTAAGGCTCCTGCACAGACGTGTTTGCTCAGGGGATGTTTTTCTTATAGCTGTCATAGCAGAGTAGGTGTCTGGACACGCGTGTTCAGCCAAGATTGAAACCTTCATGTGTTTAGTTAATAACGAGCACGAGCCTTGTTTGCTGCGAAAAAAAAAATAAAATGTAGCAGAGGTGCTGCTGACTAAAATCTCTGTGAGTAACACAGCTGAGCTGTGTAGGAAACCATGGCTCTTAGGCCTGCTCCCAGTCACAGAGAGGCATCCAACACGGGGGGCAATGCACCTTGGTTAACCAGCAAGTCTGGCCATCAGGGACATCCCTCTTCCAAGACCCCAGGCAAGCCCAAACTGGCCCGTCTTCCAATAATTTAGTCCCAACAGTCACTTCTAGTAGGTGGGAAAACAGACCACGTCTATATTTAAAAGCGAGGCAGATTTTTCCATCAGGGTATGTCAACCAAAAAATCTCTGAAGGAGGCCAAGACATCGTCAGCCCTTCAGGAGAGGGGTTGCAGTTTTGCTGCATCTGCCAAGGCTAGTGATATCCCTGAACAATGTGGCCTGTTAAAAAAATTACATTTTTTCGTATGGGTGGGATGAATAGTCTCTCATATAAGGATATGAAAATGCAATAAAGGAGAAACACAAACTCTCTATGTTATTAGTTGTTTGGGTTTTCTTCTGCCAGTAGAAGATCGTGAAAGGTGTTGAAAACTCATCTGGGCTGCATAAAGAAGAAGGAAGTGTAACACACAGCTATTATTGTGTTAATATCCCCAGGATGCTGTGCTGTTCTTTAAGGTTATACTAGCACATCTCTGCTGCCTGTATCACACCCCCAGCTGTACAGAGCCCTTGTCATCTCTTTAGCATTCTCTGCAGAGGACATTCATGTCCCCAGATTCACACACTGCCTGTTTCCACACCACTGCCACCACTCCTTGTCCAGCTGTTAACAGCACAGGCTCCCCGGCTCTTGTTCTGCGTGGAAGTCTCTCCAGCCTTTGCGCCAGCAGTGCAGGGATAGGTGAGAGCTGCTGCAACCAAACGGTAAAAGGCACTTCATCTTTATGGGAGCCACCCAGTGCCAGTTCACTCACAGAAGCTTAGTGCATTACGAAGAACCGTCTGTCTGACCTGCCCGCAGACTTAAGGCAATTTTCGCTACATTACTGTTATTGCCAAGACCCCTGGGCAATAGAAATATTTATAAGGGCAGGCATGGGTAAGAAAGCTTAATGAAATCCTTCAGATAAATGGTTCGGTGTCCTGGAAAAGGAATAGCATCAGTCAGCTTGTCTGGCTACTTCTTCCCTTCTCAATTTTTTTCAGGCTTATGTTCATCTTCATATACATTAGGGATAGAAAAGAGCTTCTGGGTCACCCAGTTTGTCACTTTGGCAATTGCTTCCCTCTAGTACAATGACTTCTTGGAAGTAGCAGGTGAGTATCAGCATTACAAACTTTAAACTGAGCATTTACTGAAGATAAATAATGGTTTCTTTTGCTAGCAGACATTTTAACTTAAGAGTTGCTCAGCCCAGAAAGCATCAGAGTGAGAGATTTCTGTGAAGCTTTGTAGGTAATAGTGATCATAGGATCACGGGATAATTCAGGTTGAAAGGGTTCACACCTTTTTCTTAAATAGATGTGGAAATCAATCCAGTCCAGGCACAAAAGTGCATTCTCTTTCTCACAGTGAGACGGGCTGTCTTGGTATCCAGTACCACAGAAAGACAAATAACGAGAGTGGAGTTTTTCAAAGAGCAAACGTAACCCTTAATAACTAGAAATGGACTGGCACCAAAACGCCCTGTCCAAGTGCCTCTGGGGGTGCAGGGAAGCAATGCCTGGATAAAAACCGAGAGGCTTGAGCCAATCCCTGTTACTAACATCTGCAGCTATGCAGGCTCAGATAATGGTGTGAGGATAATCACATTCGTGCTGCAGGGGGTAATCTGAACAGAGGTCAGTAAAGAAATGTTTTTTCTCCACGTTCTGGCACTGCACAGCTATAGGAGGGTGAATGAATTGCCAGGAGTGAGATATCATCATTTTGAATTTTCTCTATTATGGTAGTGCCCACATTTTGCAGAGGTCTTCCCAAACCTCTCGTCAGACTCAGTTAACTCCTTCACAAGGAGAAGTTTGAAGAAGGAACATCAACAGCACAGTGGCCACGGTGGTGCTCGGTAGACCCCCTGGATTTGGCTGCCCTTCTCCTTAGCAAGGGTTGGATTTCCAAGTCCAGGGCCACGACAGGTCTGCCATAGTATCTGGGGGGCAAACTGGAAGATACAGTTCTGAACACGGTGACACTGAGCCTGAGGCAGCACTTCCACTGAAGCAATGCTTTCCTCCTAGAGCCAGCAATGCCAAGCAGGAGGGAAGGCACAGTCCTAGCCAATGTAATCTTCTTCAGGAAGCATATGTTAGCTGTTTTTTCCCTTTTCCTGCTTTCTGCTGATTGCTATGGATGAGCAGTTCCTACACATCCTTGTGCCTGTACACAGCAGCCAAGCGCAGGGTAAGGTCTTTCACGCAACATTACACAAACCCACCCTGGTTGTTACCAAAGGCAGAGACAGCTTGCAAATCCAAACCCCCAAATTCAGAATATTGGGTTTGTCTCCTCTCTAACATGACTTGCCTGTCCTTACTAAGCTTAGGTGTTGTGCTTTGACTTGCAAAACAGCACTTGGGTGCTGTATTTAGATGAGCTGCAGCAACTGTGTCTCTCCACAGCAAACACAAAGTTATGTGCTGAGCCTCAGTGAAAGGAGATGAAGCTAAATTATTTTCCCTTCTAGTTGGAACGGGCCAAGGGCAGGCAAGTGGGCAGCAGGGAGGGAGGCGATGTGCAGAAGCCTGACTGCGAGTCGCTATTGTTCTGGTTGCAAACAGAGCGGTAATATATGCTACAGGCTGCCTGGAACAGCTCCAGGTGCCGTTGTAGGGGCTTGATTTTTCCAGGGGAGGAGGAATCCCTGTCAAATCTGCACTGAGGTGTCTTGCCAACAGCCCAGTAGCTGGTGATTGCAGCGCAGGAAAGCTCAAGTCCAATAAAGTGCACTCATAAACTTTTAATTTGAGGCTGTTGGCATGGTGAGAGTCGCGGCACGCACAGAGATGCAGCGACTCTGTAAAGCATCATGAAACCTCCCCCCCGTTTTTCAATCCCTCCAGGTTTGAGAGAGGCCAAGAGGATAGTTTCATCATGGAGATTGCAGATATTGCACCCCTCAGGAAGATGAGGATCCGGACGGATGGGAAGGGGACTCGCCCACACTGGTTCCTGGAAAGGGTAACTCACTCCGCATCGCGCGTCTCCCGCAGCTGGCTCATCCTGATGCCCCTCAGCCCCTGACAAAGAGGAGAAAAGCATCCAGTGCTCACTTTTATTAATTTCCTAATTTTTTTTCTGTTTGGTTTCTCAAGGGTTTTTTTTTTCCCTTTAGGAATTAAATCAAGAAAGAGGAGTGCAAGGGCAAAAGCTGTGTTGTAAAGCTTTCTTTTCCTTTTTTTCTTTTTTTCTTTTTTTTTTTTTTGGTGGTGGAATCAACATACCTGGAAGTGTTCAAAAGGCTTGTGGGTGTGGCATGTGGGGATATGGTGTAGTGGTGGCCACTGTGTTGCTGGGTTGATGCGTGGCCTTGATGACCTTCCATGTCTTTTCTAACCTAAATGATTCTATGATTTTATAACAGGCTCTGCTGTTAGATCCCACCCTCCCTTCCTGCCTGCTCCCAGGGCACTTGAAATATTTTCTGGCCCCTGAGATGTACCCTCAGACCCTGCAGATCTCTGCCATGCTCTGAACCCATAGGAGGGTGGATGCCCCTATAGGCAGGGACAACTAGAGAGAGCCTCACCTGGGTGGGACATTTCTATACAATCCAGCCTTTCAGCTGGATCATCCCATCTCTCCCATTTCTTCTCCTCTAGCACACAGGCAGATTTCTTTCTTTTCTTGTGCATATAAGTAATTTGTCATTTTTATATTGCATTTTGGATGGAATATGTAAATTGATGGTATTTTTCCCTGATGTCCTACCTTGAACACAAGTACGGTGCTTGCCTTTGTCTTCTCTGCCAAACCCCCAGGTCACCTGTAAGGATCACCTTATTTGGGCAGTTAAAAAGCATCTTGCTTGTTATGGCTCTCTCTAATTATATTTCTAAGACAGAGGAGGAGTGATTCCACAATGTCAGGTTTCATTAATGGAGAAACAAACATGTCTCTGCCATTTTCATTTAGCATGCTTTTTCTGGAGTAGATATCCTGCTGAATTTCTGCATCTTGACTTTTTAATGAGAATAGTTTAAGACCCAATAGCTTAACCCACGGTCAGAAAGAACACGGCATGATTTTTTCATTGGGTCCTTTCTACTTTTTCAACGAATCTGAAGCAGTTCTTCTTTTTCCCGTAGATAATATGTTTCCAAATACTGGCCCTAGGTAGCCAGTGGTTCTCAGTGGAGCTATGAACTCCTCTTCACCTTCATTAACATGAGCTAAAAAGCATTCCTGTCATGTAGTACCATTTTCACCCAAGTATTTTCACTTTTAACTTTTTTCTCAACAGCTGGAAAAGGAGGAAATTTACTCTGGATATTAGGAAGAAATTCTTTACTGTGAGGGTGATAAAATACTGGCACATGTTGCCCAGACAACCTGTGGCTGCCCCATCCCTGTAAGTGTCCAAGGCCAGGGTGGATGGGGCTTGGAGCCACCTGGGATAGTGGAAGGTGCCCCTGCCCATGGCAGGGTTTGGGAATGAGATGAGCTTTAAAGCCCCTTCCAATGCTTAACATTCTATGATAATGCTTGTGCAGTTTTTCAAAGGATTAACCCTCCAGGATATATCTTTAGAAAAGATGCCACAGACACACAAGTTTTCTCTCTGTGCCTAAAGAATAACTCAATCTGTTCTCTGATTTGATTCAGATGTCTTGGTCAAACTCCCTCTGTCGTTTCTCACATACTTTCCCCTGAGTTTTATAAATCATATTCATATAAAATGAAATCAAATAAAGCTTACTCATCCAGAGACGTTCCAGATCTTGCAGTCATGAATCAGCAATAGGTCCAAAGCAAGGGACAGAGGCATCTTTAGTCGCACCTTCTCACCTTCCTGTTGCCTACTCTGGTCAGGCATTCCAAACCTGAGCCTGCTGGAGCGTCCTACCCAAAGCAAGGCATTCGCAGGAAAACAGGCAAAAAGAACTCTCATTTGGACCTACTCAATGGGCTTATAGCCATATTCTAGCTCTACAGAAGCCACATGTGGACCATGCACACAAGAGCAGGTCTTGCGAGCAGACTTAAAAGAGGATTTATAAAAGCAAGGGGGAATAATTTTTACACGGGCGTATAGTGACAGGACAAGGGTGAATATTTTAAACTAAAAGCAGAGAAATTTACATTAGAAATTAGCAAGAAATTCTTGGCTGTGAGGTCCTGGCACAGGTTGCCCAGAGAAGCTGTGGCTGCCCCATCCCTGGAAGTGTCCAAGGCCTGGCTGGGCAGGGCTTCGAGCAACCTGGTCTGGTGGAAGGTGTCCCTGCCAATGGCAGGGTATGGGAATGAGATAGTCTTTGAGGTCCCTTGCAACGCAAACCATTCTTTTATCATTTAATGATTTTACAGGCTTATGGAAATTTTGCCTGTAGTTTCTATTTTTCTTCAAGAAACAGCACAGAGGATCTTCTAACTCTAGTGGTACATAGAGAACTGTATTTATTGGTTTTCTTTCCCACCTTTCCTGCAAAGGTAAACTTAGCATTTGCATTCCCAGGCAGAGGGTGATGACAGGAGTGCTCTGGAAGAGGGAAGGAAGGATTTGTATTCTCTGATTTGTATTCCAACCTTAAAAACTTACGTAGCCTGATGTGACATAAAAACTGATCAGAGCCCATTTCCATTTCTGTCAAAAGTGCATATTAAAGCTGCATAATGAAATACTTGTGGGGGTAGTGCTAAACTCTCAGACAGATGGTTCACAGTTAGTGCTAACTAGCACAGTGAAACGAGAAGCTAGATTAAGCCATCAACCCCGTAATTAACCATTTGTTGCTCCATTTATCTACAGCATATTCTCAGTTTTCTTGTTCTATTAAACTAACAATAAATGATCTTTTTAATTCTATTTGGTCTTCTGGTAAACTGTTGCTGGTCGTAATTTACACTGCTTTTAGTTTACCAGAAATAGAAATGCATAAATACCAATTAAAATGCATGAATTATCAACGATGTTGTACACAGCCAAAAGATTCAATTTATAAGCAGGCAAGTAGTGATACTTTTTTTTTCTGTCTAGATAAAATACACTAAAATTTCATTCAGAATCTCAGCGAAGTAATGAAGTTGGTACTGAAAATTGAAACTGCACCTCAAGCAGCAATGAGTTTTAAATGCTGATACCTAAACCTCTAGAGGGAACAAAATATGATTAGTGATGTTTCGGGAAAGAATGAACATTATTGATCATTGCACAAAAAGGCATAGTGACAATTCTCCATCATCCATGGAGATTTTTCTGATCACACCACTGCTGGAAGAAACCTGGAGTTTGGATCTTTTCCTCTGGCCTAATGCTGAGTTTCATGTTCTTCCACATCAAGCTGCCACGACACTGCTTTGTGTTTCTGAAAAATTAGGGAACGGAATCATAAAATCATAGAATCACAGAGTGGTTTGGTTTGGAAGGGACCTTAAAGATCATCTCCACACCTTCCGTTATCCCAGGTTGCTCCAAGCCCCATCCAGCCTGGCCTTGAACACGTCCAGGCTTCCAGGGGCAGCCACAGCTTCTCTGGGCAAACCATGCCACGGT
>JAWMRA010000090.1:66944751-66956308 GCA_035584735.1 Pseudotriccus pelzelni | reverse complement strand
TCAGGGGGGACCTTCTGGCTCTGCAACTCCCTGACAGGAGGGGGGAGCAGAGGGGAGGATCGGGCTCTGCTCACAGGGAAGAAGGGACAGGATGAATGGAAACATCCTCAAGTTGTGTCAGGAGAGTTTCAGGTTCAGTATTATGGAAGCTCTTATGGAAAGGGTTGTCCAGCTCTGACACAGTCTGCCCAGGGCAGTATTGGAGTCCCCATCCCTGGAGGGATTTAAAAGCCATGTGGATATGGCACCTGGGGACTTGGGTTAGTGATGGCCTTGGCAGTGCTGGATTAACAGTTGGACTCAATGATCTTAGAGGTCTTTTCCACCCTAAACAATTCTGTGATTCCATGACATCTGCCCAGTAAAGTGGCCATCTACACCGTTAACGTGCCACTGCCTTTCCCCCGGCAGATACTTTTTCAGGTGCAACTCGAAAATCCCTCTGCGGTACAAGAGGCGAGACTACAAAGTCTTTGAGTGTGCCAAGGTCACCGAGAGCTTCGCCAGCAAAGCCCGGAGCTTGGTGCCAGTCAAGTATGAGACCATCGTGGTCACAGGCTTTGAGAAGGGCGCGGGGACCGACGCCAACGTGTTCATCACCATCTACGGGCTGAACGGGGACTCGGGGAAGCGGGCGCTGAAGCAGAAGTTCAGGAACCTCTTTGAAAGAGGCAAAACCAGCAGGTTTTACCTGGAAACGCTGGACATGGGGGAGCTAAAAAAGGTCCAGATTGAGCACGACAACAGTGGTCTGGCACCAGGCTGGCTGGTGGAGAGGGTGGAGATCACCAACTCGGCCACTGGCGTGACCACCATATTCCCCTGTGGGAAGTGGCTGGACGAAAACCGGGGCGATGGGCTAATCTGCAGGGACCTTTTTCCCAGGTACTGAGGAGGGCAGGGCTGCAGGAGGAGTTTGGGTCCCTCCCGTATGTGTATTTTTTTTCTCATTGTACTGTTTTATATTGCGTTTTTAAAACACTGGCTTTTGTACTGAGAGGTTTTTAGCAGCAAGATGTGCTTCCTGAGTTAATATTTTGTAAAATTAATACTGTTTTGTGTTTTTTTTAAATGCATATAAAAATGCAGATTAAATAAGTACATTTGTTGCTTACTTATGATTGAGAGCCACGACAAAGTGTCCTTTATCAGCTCAGGTATTTCTGCTTTCAGTGCTATGGCCTGACACAGCTGGGAGAACCTACACCCCTGATGAGATCTACTTTCAGATTAGTAAAGAAGCTGAGAAAGTTGAGTCACTTCATTTAAGAAAGTTGAGCTTGGAATTCCTATTTTTTTTCCCTGTTACTGGCAACTGCTAACTCTTTATGTCCACACACACACACGCATGCACATCTCCAGCAGGTACCACAGCAGAAGCAGCAGACACAGCTGAGGTTGGGGAGGACCTGCATCCACTCAACCAGGTCTTAAGCAGGGGAATCTGAGTGGTGTTTTCCACCTATGGGCTTCTTTCCCCCCAAGCCAGACTCAGCTGTCCAGCTGAATTCCTACCAGTCTGAAGAGCTGAGACCTGTGGTTACAGCTACCAGAGCAAAAGACCAATCAACTCCACAGCAAGGAAGCTGTGTTAACTATATTCAAAGCTGACTCAGGATAATCTTACCCTATATGGCCTGAACACCAGCTCCATTTCAGAGCAGCTGCCATTCATTTTCTTTTTTTTTTTTTTCCCTTTAATAAGGAAGCAAGTCTTTTATGTGTGGTGAAGGGATTTCCTGGGGGCAACAACGTTTAGTGCTCCTGTTGATGAGCTCTTCCCAGCTATTCGCATCTCTACAGGTACCAACAAAAAAAACCTGTTCATAAATCATTCCTTCTGGAGCCCTCTCTCCCCCCAGGAAGCAAAGCAGCAGAACACATCCTTTTGGAGGAGAAAGGGAGGTGTCTGAGCTGCCGTGAGAAGACCTTCCTCCTGGCCCACCCATGAGAGGATGTCCCCTCTTCCAAGAACTGGTTTTAAACAAGCACTTTGTATGAATAGGGACCAAATGGGTCACGAGTGGGTTAAACCCACCAAGCCCACCCACCCATCAGTCCCTGGATTGGGAGTGATGCTTCTGCTGGGGCATGACCTGGCTGTGCCTGGCCATGAGGCAGGACTGTCCCTGACTGCTCGAGGGCAAAGGAGGCCCCAGCAAAGGCTGGTGATGCTGAGACAGGAGTAAGGGGCATCTTGCAGGTGCTGTCGATTGCTCATGGGTATTTGAAAGCTGCTGCATCCTACCAAAGCCCTTCCAGGGAAGTTCTGCATTTCTATTTTCCACAGCAGGCACCACCGGAGAGCCTTGAGATTATTCATGGCTGTCTGTGCCAGCTCACAAATAATAGCTCAGACTAATTCATTTTAGAAACCTTTATGGTAACTGATGGTTTTGGAGCAGAGCAAGTTGCTTAAATGAGCCCAGTAATCAACCTCATCAGTGATCAACTGCTTGCTGAGAGGAATAATAATAGCAGCCTTCACTGGCGGTGTTCTCCCTCCTCACTGCAGACTGGTGCTGCCAAGCTGTGAGAAAGGGGCTGGGAGCTTACAGGAGGGGCAGAACAAACCTGAGGAGGGCTGAAGTGAGTGCTGGGGTCAGCAGGTGTGCTGCATCCCTGGGATCCTGATGGGATGGGGTTCAGGCTCCCTGGATACCTGGGGTGTCCCATGAGTGGGATCTGGAGCATCTGGTTTTGCTGCGCTTGTGCAGTGTCACTGCAGTTCCCCAGTGGGTGTTTGAAGCAAAATAAGGGTCAGGCTTTTGATTTCTCTGCATTGCATTCTCTCCCACCTCAGCCTAACCAGGGCTACGAAAAAAACCCTTCCCATCAATAGGTTTGGCCCATTTTTAGACAAGTGTGTGCTGCAGTGAAACAGGAGTTTGTCCCATTAAAATGCTGTAGTAAATCCCAGCATTTCCAGCAGTCTCCAGTCAGTTCCCACTTTGCAGAGAGTTGTGGGGAAGCCGGTTTTAGAGCATCACTGGTGCAGTTTAATCCCTGCCATCCCCTGAGCAAATTCACTACACTGATACACACTACCATGGAAGTGTTCAAGGTCAGGTTGGATGGAGCTCGGAGAGAACTATTCTAGTGGAAGGTATCCCTGCCCATAGCAGGGGATTGGAACTGGATTTTAAGGTCCCTTCCAGCCCAAACCAGTCTGTGATTCTATGATGATTCTATGATTCCAGCCCTCGGGAGCAGTGAGGCAGCTTCTGATCCACACACCATCCCTCCGTGGGGCAAGGAGGAAAGACAAATCCTTACCTTGCATATAAGATGCACTCCCATCTGGGAGGAATCACATACAGGAAGTAGATAGGACTGTGGATTGAAATCTTGTTGAAGCAGGAATAAACATCTTTGGGGCCACCAGATCACTGTGTAGGTGGGAGATGGGACTGCAGATACCTGGGTTGCCATCAAAACCTCCTGCCATCCCCGAGCAGGCACATTAAACACAAGAGCTCCAGGCAAAGGCTGCCCTGAAAAGGGCCAAGGGAGAGTCTGCTGATAGGGGGTCAGCAACCCCACTGCCTCCCAGGAAGGCAACTTTGGCAAAGCATGAAACAACTCCACTTTTTTCTTCTAAAGACTTCAAATAGGCCCTTTGTTAGTGCAAAGCCCAACTCCACCCTGGCTCTGGGGAATCCTTCTGTTGCTACAACAACTAATGCTGCAGAAGTAATAAGGCAAGAGTGGAGTTTTTCCAAGGGCTGGATTTGCATTAAGCTGCTAAATTCAACACATTCTTGGCCAAGTGTAGAACTAGGGAGGAGAAACGCCAGATTTTTCCTAGTCCTGTGCCTCTTGCAGGGCTCAGGCAGAGCATCCCAAAGCTGATATGTTGGGCAGATGCACGGCTCCTGCTCCCACTACCAACCTCTACCTTTTTCCTGTTTAGTTCCTAATTTGTAGGGCTTTAATGCACAAATCTTCATTAAAAAAAACATTACTGTAGATGGGAAGCAAGAGCAAAGGACAAGAATGGTGGCAATCAGACTGCGTCTTCAAAACCAGGCTGTCCTCCATCATTTTGGGAGTATGATGAAGTACTATGTCTACTAACTATGTTTACTAAGCATTTGGGTGCTGCCACTGAAAACAAGTATAAACAAAGAGCCCTTTGCAGTGTTGCATGCTGAAGGATTGACTGCCTCTTGCTGCAGGACACGGAGAATTATTTTCAAATCTCTATGAAATTGTTGTAAAGTAATTTTTATAGCATCATATACCTACACCAACCTTCCACTGATAAAGACAGAATGACTGAGGGATGTGAAGTAACTTATATTCTGTACTTAGAGAACATCTTATAATCTTCCCTGCCCCATCTTTATGTGCAGAGGTCCATTTTAAAATGGGAAAGAGCTAAAAAAAAACAAAGGGAAAAAAAAACCAAACCAAGAATAAATATATTTATTAATGGAGTTGTACAGCTCTGAGCTGCAACCTGTGAGCCAGCTGCAGATTTAGATACTACAAAACACAAGTAAGGGCTAAGCTTCCCAATCCTGGGCAGCTGCTGCGAGAGCAGATGCTCGCAGTGAATAAAGATGTTGCATCTCGGTCAGTGCTGTTACACCTTGATGGGCACAGCTCCTCTCCCTCCCCAGCACCGACACTGGCAGCTGTTCGCTGTGCTCGGCAGGGCTGTTATCAGATCGTAGTGACGCGTTTGCTGCTCCAGTTTTTGAAACAAAAACAATTGCCATCTCCGGCAACGCTCCCGGCGCAGTCACCCTTCCGAAGGACATCGGCAAGATCTCGGTGAGAAAGTGAGATGTTCCCCCAGCTGGACCAGCAGGTCATTTTTAACCTGTTTTCTGTCTTCTGAATTTCTAAAACCCTTCCTGTAACTAGAGGTTCGTGTTGCCTGAACACGGTTCCTCCCTTATGCAGCTTTTGCTGGATGCTGGAGGAGCAGGCGGTTCTTTTGGCTACAGGCACCAAATCTCTGTGATCAGCAGCCGCCTGTCTCCAAGGCTCATTTAGTCTAATCACATAGCCAAAACTGGGGACTGGTCTCAGCTTTTCAGGAGGAACAGCTGAATCAAGAGTGGGCAGGAGCAGAGACTGGCACCATTCATTGTGGGGGAGAATAAAAGCACAGGAGGACCTATGGAATTAACTATGCAGGATGTAAAACTGGGTATATGACTCATTGGATTCTCCAACAGGTAACAAAAGGATTGAAAAATACCCTCAAGTGTATTGGTATTAGTTTGGATTATTTTTTTCTTCCAATTAGTTTCTCCTTCCTTAGTTGTTAAACAGGAGGCCCACGCAGAAGATGTTTCTTCACCAGGAGGATGGAGAACCTTGCAAAACCTCTGCAGGACTTGCTAGAGATATCCTACAGGCACCGTGGGATATGTCTAGAGAAGAAATCTCTCTTTAATAGGCGTTTTCCAGAAATTCTAGAAAGTGATTTTGACACTTGATCACTAAACTGGTGCCACAGGACATCACACATGGTGGTGTGCCCAGTGTAGTGAGCCTCACCTCACCCCTGCCATGGAGCTCAACCACCAGCAGCCTCTGCAAAACAGATGGGCAGAGTATTTTATACCCTAGCAGTGGGTTTTTTGCACATCAATGTCCAAAGGCATAAGCAGTGAAAGAAGAATTTACTCCGACCCAAAGAAACCAGATACAAGCAGTAAATAAAGACCAAGCCCTGCCAGGTGACTTCTGCGTGGCACAGGTTTATAGTTAGCAATGCAGTTTGTTTTATTAGTTATAAATAAAGTACAAAAAATCCACCAAAAGTGAATCTAAGCATTTACACAATTTCTAATGTCTTTCCATTTCTTCAATGCACTATTGCTTTAATATTAATAATAAATATTTTTCTAGCTTTCTTCTATAAAATAGTCTATGTAGCAAAATGTTGCACAGCACAACAGAACAGCAGTAGGAATACAAAAATGTGGGTGATCCTTTCACCTGCCCAGGCCATTAAAGGAGAGGGGTTTTGTTTGCTCCTTGTTTTACTTATCCCTTTTACAGTGACTTTGGGGAGGACAACAACCAACTCCCCTGTCCCCAAACAGCTCAGAATCACAGCTCCAGGCTACAGGGGAGGAGTGTCACAGAGCAGCAAGGTAAAGAACACAGACAGGTTTAAAACCTGGGGTAAGGCAAAGTCAACAAAGCAGAGCAGCACCCTGAAGGGACAGAGAGAAAAAAAAAATTAAGGTACAGTGATTTTGTGCCTTTCTAACCAAAAACAGAATTGCATCCAAAGCCTTTTGCAGTGGAGAGGTATGTCTAATGGCTGAGCACATGCATCAAACCCCACTTCTGTCCATACACGGCTGACACACTGACGAGGCGTGGTTATGGCTTAAAGCTTAAAATGTTATCAAAGCTACTCTCACCTTCTTGCTAAGCTGGAACACTTGATATTCAGGAGCCTTTGGGAAAGGGCAGAGCACTGTGAGAGTGGCGTGGCCGTGGCAGGATGGAGATGGGGATGCTTGGCCATGTCAGTTTGGAGCTGACTCCCTCCTCTGGCGCAGGTTCCGTCTCTACAGTGGACTAAAAAGCTCGAAATGGATGTTTCCCTCTTTACAGAAAGGATGAAACCAACTGACCAAGAGAATCAGTTAGGGGCTTCTGCTCCATGCACACCTCAGAGCTGGGTTATAGCACATGCTCATGACAGGCATTGCAAAGGGATGCCAGACCGACCCTGTGTCCATGCCAACCCCCTCCCAGCTAGACATGGCATCACAGAATCCCAGAATGATTTGGTCTGGAACAAACCTTAAAGCTCATCTTGTTCCAACTCCCTGCAATGGGCAGGGACACCTTCCACTAGACCAGGTTGCTCCAAGCCCTGTCCAACCTGGCCTTGAAACTTCCAGGGATGGGCCATCCATAACTTCTCTGGGCAACCTGTGCCAGGGCCTTACCAGCCTCTGACCACAGACGTCAACCCCTAAAAAACTGCAATGAGTTCCTCAATTTTGCAGCCTCCAAGCCCAGGCTCACCCTACTGCCTCCTTCACCCCAGCTGGGTGCACACGCAGAGGGGTGAAAAGAGCCAAACCGAACACCGGTAGCCACGAAAATCTGGGCAAAGCCACCACCGTACCTGGGCTTCCTTCCTTGGCTTTTGAAGCAGCGTGCAGAGTCTTGCACGAAAGGGTGCAATGCATTGCCCCAAGCACAGCCTTGCAGTGGGGGCCTGCTGGGTGTCATTGCAGAGTCACAGCATGCAGCACAGAGCAGCAGCAGCATCACCAGCGGCGGCGGGGACAGGGCAGGACCAGGAACCAACCAAAAAAAAAGGTTTTGGTTTTGCAGAGCATCGTTAACCGCCTTCAATGCACGAGGACGCAAGCGAAAGGATCACCAGAGTTTGATTATGAGTGCAAATAATATTCATATATATGTGCTAAACACAGTCACTATATTGCAGTTTTCCACTATGTCACAGCATACAGAATCAAAGGTTTGCATTTTTATGGAATGTATCCAAGGTAACAGCACCACAGTAATACAGTTTGTAATCACACACCCTGATTTTTTTTCTCTTTTTTTTTTTTTTTTGTGTTTTTGACAAGATAAGCATTACCCCCACATCCCCTGTTTAATTTTTTTTATAAGTACCGATGCATGCAAAGCATTCCATTCCCAGAAACAATGCAAAAATGAGGTACTAGGAGTCATAAAAAAAATTAGTAGTAATTTCTAAATAAATAAATTATAATTAAAAATGCAAAAAAACAACTATAAAAATAATTAAATAAGAACCCACAATATCTACAAGTTAGTCATAAATTATGATTGTTAAATATAAGGCATTTAAACTCACAAAACCCTGTAAACTATCGATGTTTTGTTTCTAGAGATTTTTGTTGTTGTTGTTGTTTGTTTCATTTTATTTTTTTTTCAAACTCACCCTATTATTATCGCAACCTACGCGTACAAATTATTTAAATGTAAAGGAACCTGACACACCAATACAACTCCAGATGCTGTAAATTCGCACACACCTTGAGATCAGTCACTCACACTAGACCATGGGAGTTTGGTGCTTTTTTTCACCAAAGGGTTTGGTTGTTTTTTTGTTGTTTTTTTTTTTTTTTTTAATAGTTTGATTGATTTATTTTTTTTAAAAACTGTGCTTGTTTATTAGGCAAATAATAACACTTTCTCATAGGCTTTAAGAAAACACTCTGTTCAGGAGCACCCCTCATCCCCTCCCTACCCAGCCAGAGTCCCAGTAACTCTCTTCCTCTGCAGTTTCACCCACAGCTCACACCTGGACAGACCAGACCTCCTTACAGTGTATTTTACCAGCAAAGCCTTGTATAAAATAGTAGTATCAGTATTATTTGTAATGCTGCCTCAACCTGCTGCTGCTGGAGCCAGCCCCAAGGATGGACCACTCCTTGACCCATGGACATCAGGGCTGGGACCACCACATCGCCCAAGAAGCTGTTGCTTGTGCTGGATGTCAAATATATCATAAAATCATGGAATAAGTTTGGGTTGGAAGGGACCTTAAAAGGTCATCCAGTTCCAGTTCCCAGATGTGGGCAGGGACACCTTCCAGGGTGCTCAGAGCACTGTCCAACATGACCTTGACTGTTTCCAGGGATGGGGCAGCCACAGCTTCTCTGGGCAGCCTGTGCCAGTTTCTCATCACAGCTGAGAATATTTTCCTTATGTTTTCCCTATATCTCACCAAGTGTCCCAATCCCCTCCCTGCTACCTACATGGACACATGAAGAGAGGCTCCTGCACCTTCACATCCGTGGGGATTTCCCCTTTCTCTCCCCTCCCCCCTTGGGGGAAAAAAAGAAAAAGTCTCTGTGGTGCCTCTGAGGTTGGTGTTTTACAATTACAGCTCACGGGAATCTTCCGATTTCTCAGATAGTAGTTTATGATTGATTCTACTTGGAGAGCATCACTTGGCTCCAGAGAAACGGATGCTCAGGGGAGCCAGAAAACATTCCCACCACATCAGAATTTTCAATACATAATGTTCCTGACTAATTCCCCTGCTGCTCCTCTGCAGCTCTTTCGCTCCCCTAGTATGACATTAAAAAAAAAAAAAAAAAAAAAAAGGAAAGAAAAGGAATGTTTTGGTTGTGAATGTCGTTTTTTCCAGAGGGTTTTCCACTCAGTCCCTGTGGTTGGCATGCTGAGGTGTTTTTTTCAGGGGAAGTGTGGATCACAACACCTCACTCCTTCGGGTATTACCTCTTAATTCTGTTTTGAGTGTTAATGTGATTAAGTTGTGTTTCAACAACCACTGATTACTCCATGTGGATACGGCCTGACACATGCACACAAGCTCACACGGGTGCAGGTACACATTCTTTGAGGCAGATCACAACCCAGCAGCAAACCTCCAAAAAGCAGCAACCCCACTTCCAACACCTCCCTCCTCCTCCCACGCCCAAGGGCTCATGGTCTCAGCAGTGCCTTGTGAGCATCGAGTTTTCTTCTGTCCTGTTATCAGAGATGCTTTTGCATGGGAGAAGAGTCGACGTTCTGCACCTCTCAGCACCTCTCTGGTGTTATTATACCCTGAAGCACAGCTGTAGGCACCCACTCCAGTAACCATCATTTTGGAGCAGTGCTGGTGAAGCCAACCAGTCACACAGCTCACAGGAGAAAGCATCACAGACAATGGCAATCAAACAGACAGATCTTCCTTGGATTTTGATATGAAAAGCTACTTTGTTAAAGATACAGAAAGCAAAGAAACAGCATCTAGTCCAATATTATGCCCCTACAGAAAGTGTCCAGCACCAGCAGACAAGCAGGAACGAAGCTTCTCCCTATTGCTTCGCTCGTTTTATCCCCAATTTTTATTTTTTTAAGCTTCTCTAAATTTGCAACACACTGTAAATGCAAGGGAAAGAAGCACACGTGGCTGAGGCAAAGAGCGCAAACCCTTCTGACTGTAAACAGGATTTTGCTTTTTCTCCTCTTCCCCACCCCAAGGGTGGGAAAGTTTGACCTCTTTATTCCCCCTCTGCAATGTATTAATCAGGCACCAAAATAAGGAATCTATGAAAAAATATTTGGTGCAAAATAGGTAACAGCAACATGTCCACCACAAGATGAGTAGGGCATCAAACACAACATTTCTTAAGCTAACATGCTCCAGCTGCCATCCATAGAAATAGCTAAAGGACCCCTAACATGTTTCTACATATTCGAGAGGTATATATACAATCCCCATGAAGTGCAGGATTGACAGGCCAGGCTACCACAACTAGTTCCTTCATGTTCAACACTAAATCTTCTGCAGCACGGGGTCTCTGAGCTCCGGGAATGCCAGCTCCCTTTCTCTGGGCCTGTATCCTGCGTATGTGCAATATCTCCTACTGCTAGATATTGTACCACCACCTCCTCCTCCTTACTAACGTGCCTGCAGACTTCCCCTCTCAATCAAATGGCTCAGAAGGCAAAAATTTTGCTGCAAGGGTTTATGGCCATACGACCTGGTAAGGAAAATGGTGTGTCCAGCCAGTCCTTTCAGCTGTCCGAGCCGAGCTGTGTTTCAATGTCCACCCTGCAGATCGGGCACTTCTTGCTGGTGGCCAGCCACTGGTCCACGCACACTTGGTGGAAGAGATGCATACAGGGCAACCGCCTGCAGAGAACAGAAAAATACCACCCTGTCAGGATGGAGGAGGCCCAAGGGAGTGAGAAGAAAAGAAAAACATTTGGGAAAGCACTGGAATGGTGACACCAGTGTTGCTGAGGTCCTGCAGCCTCTCCCAGCCACGCCAGCTGGCACAGAGAAGTAGGATGGAGATGCTGTCCTTCTTGGCCTATTAGAAACCCCCACACCACCCTGAATTGAGTTGCTCCAGCTATTAGTGGCCCTGGCTGCTGCTTTTTAATCTTTCAGGAATGAGGTTATTCCCCAAAGCCTCGTGGTTCTTCATCATTGTGAGTCACTAGCAGTTAGGTGGGTCCCCACTGCTCCGGCCTTGTGTCTGGTGTGCCCCCAAGGGAATGTGTGTGCTTTGTACCTATATCACCTTTGCCATCATCTGCCCTCATGATATAGAGGGCACAAGAACCCACAGCAAGAGGATCAGAGCCTTCCTTGAGTGTTTAAGGCAATTAAATGGTGAGAAACAGGGCCAGGTACCTCTCACCTGCAGTTCCTTCAGCCACAGTAGTTCCGTCCCTTGCAATTTATTGTACCCACTCTCTGTCACAATCAGAGATCTGACCTAGACAACAGGCTGGGACATCTGTTATGGATAACTGGGATTCTGCTGTTGGCTCAGGAAGGTTCCTTGTGACCACGTGGATCGAGTAATCTTACTTATTCTACAATAAAGCAGCTCTGTCCTGGACACAAGCCCAAATCTCCTGGACTTCATACTCACATTGCTTTTTATCATGCTTTGGTCATCTGTCAAGCTCAGATGTTGATGACTGCAAGCTCCAGATGGCTGCCTGAGACCTGGGACACATCCCTGTTTGACAGTTTGCCACCTGGCCTATTGGCACAGCCTTGAAGCAGGTGATCCAAACCCAGGAGACACTATAAAAACTTGTC
>JAWMRA010000090.1:66926805-66941591 GCA_035584735.1 Pseudotriccus pelzelni | reverse complement strand
TTTTGCAGACCAGCTTGTGAGCCCTGGTGCTGCACACGACGGACAGAATCCTTCCAGAACATCTGAGCCTTTCTTTTCTTTTCTTTCTCTAATCCAGTGCAGTGATGCAACATTATCCTTTCAGACACTCCCTCCCACGGCCGGAGATAAGTGGGATTCGCAGAAGACAGGTGATAGAAAGATAGCAGCCTTTATTTTGACTGCCTTCTGGCAGACAATGCATAAAACATTTCTCAGTAAGAGCGTTTCACTTACCATCTGCGTTGAGGATGTGCTTCTGGGGAAATGGTGCATCCGAGGTGTGGCTAAGTAATGCTGATATGGCTGAGGGACGGGACGGACCTGGAACTGCGCGTGAGTCAGTCCCGCGTCGACGCTGAGGTCCCTGTGGGCATGAGGGTGGAAATATGGCTTGGAATGCCACGGATTTGTGCGTGGAACTACAGACCATGCTCACAGAGCAACCTCCCCGGTGGGCTCTGGGCTGCTGTGGGGTTCCTCCGCCTGGGGAGATGCTCCTCGAAGGGAGTTTTCTCTAATTTGGGCAATCACCCACCAGCACAGAGGAGCGAGGGGTTGGTTTTAATGCCAGTCAGCATTTGCGCTGGTCGGGGTCAAGGGCTGAGCAGATGCAGCCCTGCTAATTTCAGAGCAAGATCATTTTGGTGGCTCAAAATGATGTCCAGGCTCAGTAACTCAGCCTGGTCAGACCAGGTCCTACCTGTGCTGCCACTATTACAATGTGCCTTGAATATTTTGCAGGAATATGGGTGATTAGTCAAGGGACACACCAATGAACTATTCTGGGTAGTTGTTAGGAGCTAGCAAGGTGCTGCCTGGGAGCTTTTTGATGTGCCTGTGCTCTCCTTGGAGGTCTCCCAGCCCAGACTGTGGTAGTACTTGGGGAGTCAAAGGAGATTTGCACCTCAGCTGAATCCAGTTGAGGGTGGTGAGGGTGTGAGCTGTGAGAGTGGTGAACCCCTGGCACAGGCTGCCCAGAGAAGCTGTGGCTGCCCATCCCTGGCAGTGTTCAAAGCTGGACAGGGCTTGGAGCAACCTGGTGTTGCTCCAAGTGTCCCCGCCCAGGGCATGGGGGTAGAACTAGGTGATCTTTGAAGTCACTTCCAACCCAGACCATTCTGTGTTTCTACAATTCTGTGAGCTCCAGAACTGCCATTTGTGCAGAAAATATAAAGGTTTTGAGAAATGTCTGGATGAGACTGCTGTAGAAAAGTGTGTCACACAACTAGCAGGCCAACAGCAATGGAATAGGACACCCCTGATGGCCCCACTGGCCAGCACGCAGCCTGGCCCAGGCGAGCAGAGGTGGAGCTCAACTTGGGGAGTCTGGGAGCTTTTATCCAGAAGGATAGCCCAGCTCAATCCCAGGACCTGGCATGACCAAGATCCCATCCAACCTCGCAGCGCTGCCCAATCCATCACAGAGAGATAAATTGCAGCCCCATCGCCACACCGTGTGGAGGGGATGGGAGGAGACCTAACTCAGCATCTCCATCTATAATCCAATTAGCTGATCCCTGTTCTCTCCAGCCAAAGAGTCTCTCGGCAAACGAGTGCTTTGAACATCATTCACTTTATCATAATTACAAAATCCGGCGCTCTAATAACCATTGTCTTCACATTTGCCAAAGCAAAGCTAATTAGAGCTTCCCATCTCAGCCTCTAACTTCTCCTCCCCTGCATGGAGGATGGTGGCAGTGCGTACCACGGCTTGTTAGGAGCGACCCAGACGTGTCCTCCAGCAGCTGTGAAACTGCTTCAACCCAGCCAAAGGTACAGGATGTAAAGGGACAGTAAATGTAGAAATCCTTCATCCAGAACAGCCTGCGCACCAGGCAGCAGCACCAGGGCTCCAGAATCCCCCGGTAAGGCACCCTGCACCAATCTGGATTGATGACCCTTGTGGGTCCCTTCCAGCTCAGAACATTCTGTGGTTCTGTGATTCTAATTTGAGGCCAGGAGAGGGACTACCTTTACTGGCCCTGTGCTAGAGAGGCAAAACCTGGCAGGGGATAAAACACAGCAGGCAACTGGCAGAACACCACCAGGGTGGTGTTCACAGCACTGGGCAGTTTCCGGCTCCCATGTCACAATTTTGGGTATTTATCCAACTGTTTAAGAGTGTTCCCAGGTGGGTGGAAAGCTCAACTGGAAATCAGGAGGCTTGGGTTCCATTCCCAGCCCTGTCACTTTCCTGATGCATGACCTTGACCACTTCCCCTCTGCCTTCCTGTATTTGCTCTCTGCAAAACAGATGTGGGTATTCCATGGAGTGCTCTGAGATCAAGGACTGAAGAGATCTCTCAAAGGTGCATGGCCATTATTAACTCACACAAGTAGTTGCAACAGCAGTACTGCTGAACTGTTTGGTGCACCTAGAGACTTAAAAGCAGATGTTGAGGTTCCTGAAGTGATGGTGTGGGTTCTACAGATGGGCCCAAAGCAGAATACTGCATGGTACTGTGTTTTCCCAGGGTTTGGGGGTGACTAAGCAGAGTGCACCAGCTGAAGAAAATTAGAAATAACTATTTCTTTCTAGCCTGTGCCACAGGGATGACTGTACAGCATCTTGATGCTCAGATGAGAGGTTCAAGGGCTGTGGTGCTTATGGGCACATGGGCTGCCAACACCAAAAGTGGTGGATAAGACTCCAGATAACAGGCTGGATGATCACCACTATGTGCGTGTGCAGGAGACGATTTATGGAACCAAACAGTAGTTTATTTATTCTTCACCAGGAGATTTTAATTGAGGTTGGGCTCTCTGGGATGACTGATCCCCTTCAGATCCTCCTTCCATCCCCACTTCCCATGGCAGTGCCCACTACACCAACTGCTTCTGAGAAAATGCTACTCATCCAGGGGTAACACATTAGAGAGAAGTTTTTATATATCTGTCATAGGGTAAAAACTGTACGTGTGCCCCAAGGGAAAATGAGTCACCCAAACCTATACACACAGTGTATGATTTCTGTCATCCCCACTCCTTAGGTTTTATAAGGTTATGGAGCAACACAGCGGGGAAAAGGAGGGAGGAGGAGGGAACATAAAGTGATGCTTTATCAGGTCCTTCTAATGATTATAATTAAACAGTCTGTGCTGAAAGAGAGGCAGAAAGAATGGTTCTATCCAGATGGTACATGAGCTGCTTTGCAAACTGATCAGAACCATGTCATCCTGACCACATTCAGCCCACGGGGATGCCAGTAATGGGAACACCTGAGAAGAAAATGGCAGAAGGACATGGCCATATTTTAGGCTGTCTGTCTATTATTGCACTGAAGGGGAATAAAATCCCACCTTGTGTTAAAAGGGCTATTCATTTGTGGAGTGAAGCATTCAGATGTTAGGAAATGCCATCATTAAGATTTCCTATCCCATTTTATTTTGGTCCCCTTGCACATATACATTGTGATTGTCTCTAATTACAAGTTCACATGCTATTTTTTCCATTCAGTGCACAGAATGGACTTTGCTTAGTTTACAGGCAGTTACTCAGGAGTGTGTTTTTTATTTTCTTGTTCTATCAAGTAGGGCACCATACCTTATTAAATGTTCAAGAGCTCAAAACCTGCTCTGAAAATGAAATTATCAATTCCCTGCAAAGCTTTTCCAGGGTATTAAACACAACGGTGGCAGAAGGATTAACAAATCTTGATTCATACCACCCTGCATGGCAGAGCAGCGTGGTAGTCCCTAATTGAGACCGCAGAAGAAGTTATGGCCACTGTTTTTTGGGTGCCTGAAGGACAGCACAAGGTCTAGAAGAAGGCAGAGAGATTGGTCTACAGAAAAAAGACCCTGTCTGTGCCCTGCAGCAGAAAGAGCCACTGGGGAAGACTAATGCTTGGCTGCTCTCTACATCTGTAGGTGAAGAGTTATGGGCAATAACAGTGGAGCACCTTCAGGGAAAGGAGTGGAGCTGGGGAAGGGTCTGGAGTGCCAGGAGTGGCTGAGAGAGCTGGAGGGGCTCAGCCTGGAGAAAAGGAGGCTCAGGGGGGATCTTCTGGCTCTGCAACTCCCTGACAGGAGGGGGGAGCCAAGCGGGCATCAGGCTCTGCTCCCAGGGAACAAGGGAGGGGACAAGAAGAAATGATCTCAAATTGTGCCAGGAAATGTTTAAATTGGACATTAGGAGCAATTCCTTGACCCAAAGAGCTGTCAAGTTCTGGCAGAGACTGCCCAGGGTAGTGGTGGTGTCCCCATCCCTTTAGGGATTTAGAAGTCATATAGATGTAGCACTTGGAGACATGGGTTACCGCTCAACCTGGCAGTGCTGGGGAATTGTTGGACTCAATGATCTTGGAGAGTTTTCCCGTGCCAAGTGATTCTATAATTCTATACATATGCCTGGAGGCTTTAGCACACGCTCATGGCCCTCTCAGAGGTGAGTTTTCCCACTGCACGTTCCCCGCACTGTAACTGTCGAGCTGCCCCGTTGGCTTCCGTGAAAGCGTTGGTCCCTGATGACATTCCCCAACCCTTGCAGCCTTCCTGGGACTTTTTAAACACCTCACCCAACGCCCTAGTGAAATGTGGATCACTTACCAGTCCGTGCCTTCTGCTAAATACCTGGGCTGGGGCCCCATGGGTTGTGGAGTCTGCAGTTGGTGGCTGAAGTCGAAGCTGGGGTGTAGGCGGTGAGGCTGGACAGACATGCGCTCTTGAGCCCGCCTGCAGCAGAGAGAACAGCAACAGAGTCAGACACAGGTGGCACTGGGACGTACAGCTCCTGCTCCAACCTCGTGTCAGTAATCCCTGGGAAAACCCCAGTGTGAATATCTGTCCAAGAGAAAAGAGTCCAGGCAGGTGTCAGGGATAAGTGGGTGAGAAGAGGAACCCAGGGCTACGTCATTTCCTCACGGTCGCCACGGGCATCGACTCTCATGCCCTTTGGCAACCACACGTGCTTAATTTACAGGGGATGCTATTTGGTGGCAACACAGAGAGGAAAAGAGGAAATCAAACACCTTCCTCAGCAGTTTCGTGCTGTTTGCACTATTTTCTTTCTCTCCACAGTCAGCCCCATAAACAACACACAAGATAAAATGTGTCCCTGCTTCAGCCGTGATCCATCATCATAAAGAAGCTGCAGGTTGTCTCGTCTCCCCATGCAGTCCATAAACTCCTGGGGAACCTCATTCATAACTGGATTACTCAGGAGTGACTGAAAGCAGAATTTACTCTCGCTGGCCTTTGCCAACATTCCTGGCTGATAGACAGGCCAGGCTGGGATCCAGCTCCTTCTCCCTCAGCTCTGCTGCCATTGCAGGCAGGGAAAAGAAAGTGGTAGAAAATACAACAGAGTTTTCCTAGGGATTTGAGTCTTGTGGTTATTGTTTAGTTGAACCACTCAGGGGAAGAGGATGTGCTGCCTGATCAGTGTCCACATTTGGTAAGAGGCAAGGTGGATGCACAAGAAGGATTTGCATTACAGACAGACTCATCACCTTCACTCCCTGCTGAGTCCGTACTAACCAGAGGAGCCACCACAAAGCAAATCTTCAGAAAAACACCAGAGCAAATGGAACAGGGAACTGCTAGCTAAATAACTTTTCATGCAGCCACAGTTCAGAGACCTCACTTCACAGGCACAACCCACACTGCCATTACTGTTACCTCCTGCCCCACACCCCTCCTCCTCTGCTGCTGTGCTTTCAAAGACAAGCTCTGGGCCTGGCCAAGAGGTTCCTGCCTTTTTCCACAGCCCACTTACAAATATAACACTAACAGCATTTACCAAAGCAGATTCTGCGTGGAATTGTGTTCTGTGCTTTTATTTGAATTCAGTTTATGACTAAGAGATAAACACTTGTATCATCGGTGCCTCAGCCTTGAACATACTCGCCACCCAATTATTATCTAATCATTAAAACCACCTAAAATCCAGCCTGTGCAAAACAAAACAATGATGAGAAGAACATACAATTTTAAAGCAGAAAGGGTATAGAAAGAAAGGGTTTTTCATCTCTAGCATTCTTTCCAAATGAAGCATTATTGCAAAGATTAATCCTCTGATTCTTGATCCATGGATACAACCCACAAATAGCTTCCATATGTTTACAAAACAAGCACTCCTCTCTCAAAAAACACAATCAAGACAAGGCCAGGCATCCATTTCCACCTCTGCTGAGTTACAGTAGGTCTCTCTCTGCATTTGTCAACCCAGTCTGAATTTAGGATGCTTTCAGTGACAGAATGTGCTGCAGCTCAGTGGCATCATTCCCTCATAGAGATGGAAAGCCTACCTAGACCTACGAGAGCAAGATCTTCATGTGTAAAAATGAGACAGGTAGGTACAATCCCTTGCACTGCTTTGAAACAGCAGCTACAAGGGTGTAGCTCACCCTCACAGTCTATCCCTCTCTATGCCACGCAGGACAGGTCCACCACAACACCATCACGATCCTCCTCCGAGCGACAATAGCAGGTGACCTTGGGACACACTAGATGAACACTGTATGGATCCCCACGGGAAAGGTACACAGCAGGTGAGCACAGTAGGGAATCCCCAAGGAAAAGGTGCCCCTTCAAGTGCAGCTTGTCCTGCAGCCTCCCTTCTGGTGGAAGGATTTCCAGGGTGCACAGACGAACTCGTAAAGAAAACCCAACACCACCAGCACTGCTGGGGTTTTGCAGGTGAAGAGAGGCTGATGTAGCTCCTCAACATCCCTCAGGAAGAGCAAGACCCCCTTACCTGGGATGGGGCATGAGCCGGCGGTGCTGTGCCTCGAGGAGCTGCTGCTGGAGGAGGTATTGCTGGTGTAGCGCCTGAGGTAGGAAGGAGGGTCCAGCGACATCCTGGAAGGGCAGGGGTGGCACTGGGGCCAGGGGCTGGTGCAGGGGGCCACTGTGCTGGTGTGCAGGGGCCATGTGAGGGGTCAGCCCCGGCTGGGGCTGCACCGCGTGAGGCAGGGTGAAGTCGGCGGAGAGCTGAGGCTGGGGACCCAGGTGGAAATGCCGGCAGGAGGTAGCATGGGGATGCTGAGACCTCTGAAAGGGAGCACCTGGAAGAGAAGAGAACACAACCTGGTCTAGTGGAAGGTGTCCCCACCCGTGGCAGGGGGGTTGGACTAGGTGATCTTTAAAGGTCCTTCCCCACCCAAACCATTCTACCTTTCTGTGACATAGCCTCATCGTTTTAGAAAGGGGAAAAACATTTTTTACTGGGATATGAGCTCACTGGAATTTTCAAAGCTTTTCCTGAACTGCAGACTTTCCATGCAAGTCAAGGTATTTCTCTGCCTCTCTAAAAATGTCTCATAGGCAAGGAAATGATCTCTGCTCCAAGATACTCTCTCTCCCTCTCTGCAGGACATGAATGAGGCACCTCCCAACTCTGAGGGGGGGGATGAAGGCTATGTGTGTTTGCTGAGACCCTCCAATAGCCCATCCTCGTGAGCTGCTTGCAGGGACAGAGCAGCTGCTGGAAACACAACACAGACTGCCGTGAGACCAGCCATGAAGCTGATGGGAGTGAGGAAGAAATGAGGTGTGAAAGATATCCGTAGTGGAGGCGTTTTGCAAAACATCTGGCACTGGCTTGCACCTTGCTCAAGATCCTCGCTTGGACGGGACCTTGTTCCAATCCAGCATGTTAATTCCTACATTCCTGGAGCGTTCACAGGCACCATGCAAAACTTTTCACTCTTAAACCAGGGAAAAAGTCAGTGCAGAGGTGAAGGATGAGACTCAAGTGAGGTTATTAGAAATGCCTCTTTGCTGAGGATCATTCACAGGATAGGACACTACCCTTCTGTGTGACGTTTTGAACACCCCATCTTCCTAAAAAACTTTAAACCTTGGGGAATGGTACAAAACATCCAGGAACAACAGCACCAAGAGACACTGAGTGTCATCCCAAGACACAGGCATGGACATCGTGCCTTCTACACCCAGACCCCTTCTGCTCCCAGCTCCCTGGCAGGCAGGGCCAGTCCATCACAACAGCCTGGGGAGCCCTGAGTGCTTTCTGCTCACTCCCATATGGAAACAGGAGAGACACACAGCAAAGCCAGATGCCAGCAAGAGAAACAACAGGAGAGGGCTTAACAGAAACGGATGGTTTGCAAAACTGTGCATAATTACACACAGCATCTCTTAAATACAAACTAATCCTCCAGAGTGCCCCTCTGAGAGAGGCAGCGGGGAACAAATTCCTGTGCCACCCACAGTGGAACTTCTTCAGGCTATATTTCCCCTGCTGTCAGATAACAGAATGATTTGACCATCCTATCAATTAAAACCAGAGGTGGTGGGATCAGACCCAGTGTTCCTCAATGATGGAGCTGCAAACCCAGACCCAAGAGCCGTCTGTATATCCCATTCCCCTGCAGGTTATATTTGTTGCTGATGGCCTGGCCCAAATTCGCCACAAACAGGTAAAGGCTCAGTAACAAAATGGGGATCCTGTGCTGCCCTGGCCTGCTGCTAAAGGGAATCGTGGGGAGACGCCTCCTGACAGCTGTTTGCTTGGTACTTGCCAAGCAACTCATGGTGAATTGCTCAACCTCTAATGGCCTCCCGGTGGAAAACTGCTGCAGCAGGTCACAGGTGAGCCATCTGACACCCCCAGGCCTTTCCAGGGCCTGAAGACAAGGTGCAAGAGCAGGTGAAAGTGTTAATCCCTCCAGGCACCCCAACACACCAACCTGTGTCACTTATATTTCAGACAAAAACTGTCTCAGGGCGACACGAGACTGTGAGGCTTAGTGATACTCCCCCTCATTTCCTGGGACACATTTTGTAAGTGAAGCAGAAAAAGCCTGTCTCTCGTCTTCTGCCACTCTCTAGACTGTTGATGCCTGCTGCAACCTTAGCCAAGGACTTCCAGCCTGCTACTGGATCTTGGCAGCCCTTGGTCTGATTTAGTTAAATGTCTGCAGGACCCCTGATGCCAGAGCCATGGTGACCCACAGAGCACAGGGTGGGCAGATTATCTGGTCATGCTTTTGACCTGAATTTTTCCTCCCACACCAAGACAGCCTTTGTGAGGAACTCGGTCATACGCTTCCCAAAGGTCCAGGCCATGGAAACTTTATCTCTGGTATGTGTGTAGGAAGATATGCACAGCCAACATAACCCAGAGCAAAAGCCTAATCCATTTCGTTTTGGTACAGAGTGTTAATTTGCCTCATTTTTAGGTGCTAATTAATTAAATCAAGCATTTTTCAGTCTTTTTTGCCTGTACCTACTGGTGCAGTGATGCATTTCTCTCCACGGGAGAAACACTATGAAGATGTGATCGGGACCATATGATTAAATAAAACCCATCAATTTGTCTTAACATAATACAATACCCTGTGTAGTAACTGTTCATTCCCTACAACTAATCCAATTGCTGATGAGGATTTTGACAGCAAAGCAAAGACTTTGGGGAATACTTCAGCAATTCTATGCTTATTAGCAGTCATCAAATCATAGAACTGGCATAACCAAACCAGCTTGCAAAACAGAGAGCCAGTCCTCGACAAGCATGGTGCTGGCGGACCCCAGAAAGCCCTGGCAGAAAAAGTAACAGTGCAAAACTGAACATTTCATTTCAAAGTCATTTATTTTTGAGTTTACCTTCTTCTGCTCATTGCATCTAGCTGCAAAGGGCCATGGTGGAGATTGCTGTCCACAGCTTCTCCTGTCATGCCCTAAATCCAAGGTCAGCATCAGGGATCAGTGGATGGGGAATGGCAACTTTGGTAATTCCTGCCACTGTCACAATATGAGTGCAGATCAGTGGCTGCCCCAGCCAGCCTGGCCCACCTCTGGCACTGCTGGATGCTGAGGACCTGCCATGGAGCTTGGTCTGCTGTATTCCCCACATCTTCCAACTCAGCAGCAGCACGGCCTCACAGAACCATTTAGAATAGCAGTGGAGAATAATAGAATCATTGAGGCTGGAAAAGCCCTCTAAGATCCTCAAGCCCAACTGTTAACCCAGCACTGCCAAGCCCACCACTAACCCACATCCCCAGCCTGACCTGTGAAGACAATCTCCTGCGAGCCCGCGGGGGAAGATCATTTAACATCTATTTACGAAGCACCTGAAACACTTAGCCGGGAGTTGGCAATGACAGGCTGCGGCCTCAAGCTGAGGAGGAGGTATAAAGTAGTTTTTGGAAAGCCAACAGATGATGCAGGCATGTGGATGGCTGAACCTGTTCTGCTGCTCGCCGCCGAGCTGCCGTTCGCGCCCTTCACTCACAGAGGCTTCAAACACAGCGGAAACCTGCAGGGAAGCTCAGCACATCCTCCTCACCGCCACGTTCTCACTTCCACGGCTGCTTCCTTTATTTCCCATCCCCCCCCCACCCCCAATTTCTACAGTTATGTTTACTGTTTCCATACGTTATCTGAAGCAGCACGGATGTATTTTCATTAAAAGAAGTGCCCCCCTTTCCTTCGCGCCCCCGGGTCAACTCTGCAAACAGTAAGTTCCTATACTTTTGCAGGTTGGCGAGTGACACTGGGTCACAGAAGCGTACAGGTCTGATCCTGGGTGTTTCTGGCCCTGGGGATTCTCCTTTAGCATCAGTCAAGGCTTGACTATACCTAGGCACATGCAAATTTATCCACCCAGCAGTATTCACCCAGAAAGGCTCAAGGGATCCGTGTGCTTATTCAACACTGACCCATCTCAGAGATGCAAAGCCCCTGGGTAATCCCTGCAGTGAGACAGGAGATGAAAAGAAAAACCCAGAAAGCAGAACTGTTTATTTCCACCTCTTTTCCTCAGGCAGTAGTGTTCTTGATGCAGTCAGGCTACTGGTAAGGGACACAGGATCAGGCCTGGAGCTGGTGCTGGGATAGGTGTCTCGAGCAGACAGCTGCAGCCCAGGGAGCCTGGCCGCCTTCAAGAGGAAAACAAAATCTGTCTCACGCTGTTAAGGTGCCTACGATGCATGTGAATTTTTCCCCTGGGTAATGCAACCTGGCCAGCTTGTCGAGGCAGCCCACGGTCTGCACGAGAGGGCTGGGGATGGTGGGGGGTGCTGGGGCTGTTTTACATCTAGATCCCATCACTGCAGAGCGGGAGATGGCAGCCCCTGGAGAGCCCTGGCTTCACTCAGCGGCAGATTTTACAGCTGAAGGAGATCTGCCCGTCGCTGTAATCGGCCAGGGCAGGGGATGGAGTCGCGCCGTCTCGGCCATTTCGCCCTGATTAGACCCTGCACAGCCCCTCCTCCTGCCTGGGGGAGGCAGATGAACCCCATGAACAGGAGCCATCGCAGTGCCTCTCCGAGCACCAGGAGAGCCTGCCAGGCTTTCAATAGCCCAGGAGCCTGCAGCTTGCTTCCCTGGATGTGCATTAAAATTCCCCTCGGACGCCAGCAGCGCAGTGGGAAGTTCACATTGGTCCTGAGAGTACACAGTGAGCAAAGGCCAAAATCATGGGAGCAGCTCCAGCTTCACGTGGCACAGGGAAAAGGACACCATGGGGGGCTCACACTGCGCCTACAAACAAGCTCCTAATTGCCTGATGCCACCAGCCACGTGTTAGCCCTTTCCAAATTATTTGAATTCGGAAATACACCTTTATGGAATGCCTTAAATTCACTTAGGAACAGCCAAATAAGGGGTGACAATCACAGAATGGCCTGGGTTGGAAGGGACCTTAAAGATCATCTGGTTCCAACCCTCCTGCCCTGTAAAATAAAAAATTTGAAAAAAAAAATGCCCAGACCAAATCCACAGTATATCCAGCTGCATAAGAATGCAGGGGTCTAGGAGAGAGAGATATCATGCCATCTCACTCCTGTTACAGGACAGCTAACTGCAGGGCAAGGAGATTGGGGCAGGGAGGATGGAAGAGGAGGAGGAAAGAATTTAAATTTATCAGACAGGAAGGAATCTGTCTTACTTTCAGCACCTTTGCCAACAGCTTTCTCGTTTAGTTTAGCAAAACACTAGAATGCAGAATAATCAAGGTTGGAAGAGACCTTCAAGATCATTGAGTTCAACCATTCCATAATCATCCCTAAACCACATCCCCAAGTGCCCCATCCAGACATTTCATCAACACTTCCCAAGACAGTGACTCGACCACCCCACTGAGCAACTTATTCCAGTGCCTGATCATTGTAGCAGCAAAAAAAGTGTTTCTAATATCTAATCTGAACCTTCCTTGGTGCAACTTAAGGCCATTTCCTCTCATCCTGTCGCTTGTTACCTCGGACAGGAGACCAAACCCCACCTGGCTACACCCTCCTTTCAGGTAGTTTTAAAGAATGAGAAGGTTTCCCCCAAGCATCTTTTTCTCCAGACTAAACAACCCCAAGCTCCCTCGGCTGCTCCTCATACCACTTCTTTCGTAGACCTTTCACCACCCTTGCTGCCATTCTGGGGCAAGAGGCAGGATGGCAAGAACCATGCAAAAACTGATGGCAGCTCAAACGCAGCCCAGGGTGCAGCATGCCATCCCACGTGCCTCATGCGATGGAACAGGGAGCAGCTTGTGGCTGGAGGGGAAGCAGCCCCAGCACATATTAGCAACAGATAAAGAGTATTTTCTTTCGCCTTATTTGCTTGTCCAGGCTGTGCCACTCCAGGGACTGAGTCAGGATGCAGACCTTGAGGTGGGCAAGAGGCTGGCCTGTGGTGGTTGATGGAGCATAGTTGGGTCCTGGGTGGCAACAGGAGGGTTCTGGAGGTTTATCGTCTCCTGCTCAGTCTTGCACATTTGATGGAAAAGTGCTGCCAAGGAGTTCAGGGGAAGGAGGTTGAGATGAGATGCCCCATTGCTGATTAATGGTATGATGGTCACTGCCACCCAACAGCCCTCATGGCACCCTGACTGTGTGGACTTCTGTGCAGGCACAGCTCATCTCAACCCGAAAAGCACATAGACACAGACCTCAGACACTGCAGATTGCCTCTGCCTGCTCGTACAGTCTCTGTCCAACATCCTGTTACCCTGATGGAGCCTGTTGTTAATTGCTGAGTGACGTGGGCTGGTGTGGCTGGAGGGTCCCTAACACAGAGCAGAGCATCTCCTCTCCTGCACACCACGGGGTCAAAACATGTGAAGCCTTAACACACACCAAGAAAAAAAAATGAGGTGAGACTCCTTCCAGGGCCTAGATTCAGCACTCAACAAAATAAAAGCCCAGCACATGGTGTGAATTTTGGAGTTGTCCTGTGCAGGGCTCGGGGTTGCACCCGGTGATCCTTATGGGTCCATTCCAACTCAGGCTGTTCTGTGATTCTGTGATTTACAATTGGCAATAACCGGTGTTTATCTGCATATTTCCACAGAATTACAGAATGTTAAGGGTTGGAATGGACCTTAAATATCGTCAAGTCCCAACTCCCCCCTCGATTTACGTCAGGACTGAAGTGGTGATGAGTGCTGGGGACGGGCACCAGCAAGATTAAGTGATGGGATACAGCCAGGCAGCCTGGACGCATCACGGGAGGGAGACAGCTGTTTATACAGCACTGGATGAGGGTTTTTTCCCTGCAACTCTTTCCCACTAGCTTCAGGGGTGAAAAAAAAAGTTTTGTTGAAGACGATGCTTCACAGGAACGTGTTGAATTCAGCAATATTTTCCAAGGAAGAAGGAGAAACACTTCGGCAGTGTTGCTACACTTAAATCTGTCTTTTTGCTTTTATACTTCTCACTGTGTTTTAATTATAGCTTTATTCTCGTGTGTTGAATTCAAGGGTGTATTTAAGATTTTTGGATCATCTCATTTAAAGGAAAAAAAAAAAGTCAGATAGCACTGAGAGAAAAATGTTTTCTGAGATTTAGTGGCCCCAGTTTCACTCCTCCCTTCCCAGGCTGTCACATGCCTGCAGGGATGGGTGGCCCCAACAGCCTGGCGTGACGTTTCCCACCCATCCCAGCTCTTCCCACCCAAACCAGCCCGTTTCTCAAGGGTTTGGGCCCAGCTCCGCATGTCTGCCAGGAAAGGGGCCTGGAGGAAAAGTGGCTTTGGAGATGTTGCAAAACCCCTTTGAGAGTTTTTTTTTACAGTGTTTCTCATTTCTGTTCGGTCTGAAGGCATCGGAGAGGACAGAGAACAAACAGCCCACAGGAATCTCTCAACCTCAATTCCCATGCTAAAGTCGGGAGTCACACTGCAGGTCTCAAGGGCATTTTTGGGCTCCTTGGCCGTTTGCAGGGCTTTGTCTGAGCAAAACTCCAGCACTTCCAAGGGCAGCGAGGGTTTGGCTGCCACCTGAACTTCAGGGAAACTCTTGGGGCTTTGCTCACCAGCCACATAACCCAATGTGCTCACCCACCCCCTCTCCCCCACCATCATCCCAGACAGTTCCTGGGTGCAACCCAAGCCTGTTCTACGTGCTGTAGAGTGGGAAACACAAACAAAGTTGGAGTTTTCCCAGTTTATTGGAAGGTATCTGGATTCCAAGGCTCTTCTCTGGGGTTTGTACTGTTACCTCAATCGAAAAAAATGTTGAAAAGGTAGTTGGAGAGGGCCAGAGGCAGCAGAGCTCATCTTTTTGTGGTTATATATCGCTAGCAGGGTGTTATATCCATGTGAATTAGTCCCCGACCTGGAAATGGGAAAATTAACCAGGGGAAAGAATTCATCCTCTATTTAAAACTAAGAAATAAAAAAACCCTGGCGCGACAACAGTCTATTACTTGGTTCTGCCCGCGGAGAGCAGTCAGGAAGCACTTGGAGCAATCCCTATCTCTGCCCTTGGGAATGCAAAAACGTGCTGACTTGTGCAGGCAGGAGTCTTCAACTTTGACAGGCAGCGATATGCTGCAGCCAGTTGTTTGGAAAGGGAAATTCAATACTCGG
>JAWMRA010000090.1:66867890-66881128 GCA_035584735.1 Pseudotriccus pelzelni | reverse complement strand
TTTTTTCACGGAAGGACTGCAAACAGGTCCCTGCAGCTTTCTTCACAACTGATCTCCAGGAGCCTTCGTGGAACAGGGAGAAGCACTAAGCCCCTGTTCCAGAGTTACCTCCACAGCGGGGGTGTGAGCGCATGGAAAGGACTGAGATGCGCGACTAAAACACCGGGAGGAGGGACTGGCAGAGCAGCACGGGGGAGTGTGGGGAGGCTTTTCCCTGCTGCAGTGCCAAGGGGCTCCATCCGCGCTCCCCTCCCTCCCTCCCACCCCTCCCAGAGAAAGAAAACGGTCACTAGAAGCACCGCACACATTTTTCTGGCCATGCAATGGTACACTTATGTTCAGTGTTTTAGAAAGCTGGAAATTGAAGTATCGATCCCTTACCTACTCGTCTTGTAAAGTGCTGTCCAAACTGTTCTGCTTACAGGAAAAAAGAGATGTTTGTTACTGGCTATACTGGGCCGTTTTTCCTTTACGTGACAACACAGGCAATTCTATTTTTAATTTTTTTTTTTTTTTCTGCCCACAGGTGAAACTGTTGGAAGCCAAATAAATTTGAAAAGCAGCCAGAACAAAAGGAAAGCAGAACTTCCCATGTCCTGACCACCCCTGTTAAGCCTTAAATGATAAAAAAATCTGAAGACAGAGCTGTACAAAATTCCCGCTAGAAACATCCAGAATATGAAGGAACATCTTAATTGCACGATAGACTTTAAAAGTGAATAATATCATCCCGTTAGAAGTCTAATCTTTGGTTTTTGCCTTGAGAAAGGCTCAAAATGACAGATGAGGGGCAGGAATTTCCATATACACCACAGAAACCACAGCCTGCCAAACTGAGTAGTTCCACTGATTTCTGCAAATATTCTGGTAGAAAGAATCTGATTCATGTGCTAAAACAAATTCTGAAACTAGCAAAAAAGGCATGATTCAAAGTCATTTAGGCTAGAACCCTGCAGGGTGCAGATTATTAATTAAACACCAAAAAACCCCAAAACAATCACAACCTTAGGTTCTGATCCTGATCCTACAACATCTTTTAGGACAGATTTTTAAGCACTTAAGTGGCCCCATGAGTTTCTGGGAAGAGTCCCAGGTGAACACGGGCAGCTGACAGTGCTTTGCCAGGCTGGGGCTTTGGAATTTGCTTGTTTGTTGGTTTTGTTTTTTTTTTTCTTCTTTTTTTGAAATGGTGAGTGAAGCAAATAAGCAACAGGAGAAATGAGACTGTGAGCAAAACATTTTGTTTCTCTGTCTCCTCCGGGCAATTCTTGGATAAAGGTAACAAAGTTCAGCTATAATCAAAAAGAAGAGGGATGCTGGGCCTCTTTATTACCTTTTCCTGTGTTTTTGCAATAATCAGCTGCTACTAAGTCACTACTGTTACTATTTTAGCCATATCAAGCCATGGGAAATGATCAGTGAAACACAATAGTCAAGTAGACGGAAGATTCAGCACTGAATAAACGATAAATTATACTGAAAATAAAAATGCTTGAACCAAAAGCTGTTCAGTGCATAAGTTATGGGCCATTTGCGCTAAAGACAGTCCCTCCTGCTGGTAACATAACCAAATCAGCTTGGGTATAAACACTCTTGGCCCAAATTTCGGAAGTGTTGAATAACCCCAGTTCCATTGAAATCAGTGAGGACACACCATTTCTCAAAATCACTGATGCTCACACAGCAACACACTAACTTCTACTAAACAAACTCAGTATACTGATTAAGTTGAAAACGTTCTGGAGTTGGGAGGTGGGGAAGGGCGGGGGGGTGTAAATTTGCACACAGTTATTTCTTCAGATTAACACACACACACATGTTAGTAAACTGCAGATGTGTTTTAAATTTGGTGCTGTTAACTGGGGAGGAATCCCCCCCCCCTCTGAGAAGGCAAAAGCCCCTTTTTAAGTCATACTAAAACTGTACTACATTCTTGTGGACATGAAAAAAAACCCCCATTGTGAGTTTGAATTTCATAGTGCTGAGAACGGGGTTGGGGCGGGGTGGGGAGGTGAGGGGGGTGGCTCTGAAACCGAAGGTTTAATCGTGAACTTCTGTGCCACAAAGGGGAGGAGGGGCAGGGGACGGGGACACAGTGACACGGAATTACAGCAGGAATTTGCGCCTGGTGTCCTCGTCCAGGGTGAGGTCCACGACTTCGGGGGGTGACGAGGACCAGTTCTGCTGGGGAGCCACTGCTGCCCACGGCTGCGTTTGCTGGGCGTTAGCAAACTGAGAGCCGCGCTTCCAGGTGGCCACGCGCCGGATCACGCCTCCCTTGGGATGCACACACCTGCAGCAAGGCGGGAAAAAAACCAAAAAACCCACAGAGGATTAACGCCACCACTGAATTCAGGCACCAGAGTCTCAGCTGAAGGGTTTTATCACTTAGGCATCTGGTTGACACGTCCCTCTCCGAACCACCCTCATGGATTTGCCATTTGCAGAGTCCATGACATCTTAAACAACCCAGTAAACAAAAGCTGAGAGTAAATTTAAACTTGGGGGTACCGGGGGAGGGATTAAACTATTTATAAGAAATGGGTTTTGACAGTGAATGTAAAGTGATAACCCTTAAAAAGCACGTGAATGGATCCCAAGGATCTGGAAGAAGCCTGCCCCAACATGTGTAGTGCCATAATTCAGAAGCACAGTGTCCTGCTGGCAGCTTTACCCACTGGACTTCTAAAAACGTAAGTGTTTGAAATGAGCCTGCATGAGACAAAGAGAAAAGCCATCTTGCTATATTAAATGAAAGCCATGTTAAAATAAGGAGATAATGGTACTTTCACTGCAATAATTGCAAACGAGACGTTGTTAATTGCATTATGTCCAATTTTTGTTTTGGCTTTTTTTAACTAAAAATTACAAACGTGCTGGGAAATGCTCACTGACAACAGCACAGCCCCTCTTCAGCAAAACGTTTAAGCTTTCAGTGATTAAATCATGTATTTTAAGATAAGCACAGGCTCAAGTGCCTCAGTGAAGCACGATACACAGGTACTTATTTACACAGCATTTTTACCTATTATATTCATCCTAGATATGTGACAAATGAAGCAAAAGTTAACAGCAATTAGAAAAAAAGAAAAGCAAGATGAAAGATAGACTAATTTTGTTGCCTGATGAAGTGTTTACAAGAATTTACAGGAGGCTTTACGATGATCACTCCACTTCCAGCTGTAAATCTTAGAGAGGCACTAGTAAAACTCGATACCTAGTGCTCCAAAAATTGTTTTGCTCCTGGTAAGCTCTGGTGGTGGCTGTAGCTGCTCCTGGCTGCATAGATAAATATGAGGTGTTCTGGCTGCTGGGGTAACCTTTCCCCATTTCTTCGTGCATTTCAGGAACTCTAACTTTCTTCACTGATCAAATATCCCTGACGTTCACATTTCATTTATTCTAATTTAAGATTACGCCATTTATTCTCTCCAAAACTACCCAGTTATGCTCAGCTTTCTTGGTTCTGGTAGGATTTTCATGAAAATAGAATGAAAAATCTCATTCTCTGAGCTGTAACTTCTCTGAATATAAATGTCTCATTGTCTTCTCAGATACACTGTTTAGTTTTAGATGTGATGTTCAGAATGGCTCTTTTATTGCTTCTTCAGTCTTAAAAATACATACTTAAAGTGTACATCTAAAAAGAGTTAGCAATAAGGGACTGGAACTCTAAGAAATGGATGGGATTTCTTTCTTTTAAAGCTTTCTTAAGAAGAAATACTTTTAGGCATAACTGACAAGAAAAGGTTGTAGACAAAGCAAATTAAATATGATGTTTGGTCTCAGGGACTATGGTCCATCACTCTGAGAACAGTCCTCAGTGCTTAGGCAAATCTAAGACTAACTTTTCCTCCTGAAGATGACAAAAACCAAGACATAAATCATCTCGTGGGAATGATATCTCACGAAAATAAAACTGTTTATCCTCAAACAAGTCACTCAGGAAGCCGACAGCAAAACGTTCAGTCAAACACAAGCTCAGGGAACATCCTTCCAATCTGCAGCTAAGGGGGGATACCAAGTAAAGGCAACCAAAAAAAAAACCAAACAAAAGTGGGTAAAAAAAAAAAACCCCTAGGAAAAAAAAAAAAAAAAACAAAAACACAACAGAGGAAAATTGTTTTATACACATGCATGATTAAAAATTAAAATCTACCGGAGGAAAAATATCAAACAAACCGAAAACAATATGACTTGGTGTCCTAAGTAGATGCCAAGTAATATTCCAATGATGAGAAACAGCACCCATTCACTGACAAACCCCAGGGTGTCACGACTCACACCAGCCCGACGACGACACGGAGAACAGAGCACAATAAAAATGAGCAAAGGAACAGAACCCAAAACACCACACTAACTAAGCATGCAAAAAATACTGATCAAAAACCTAAACCTTGTCCAAACGACAACCCTGTCAGAAGCTCATCAATACTTCATAACTGCAAGCCTAGACCTGCAAGAGAAATAAAACTCTAAGTAGGATTCAGGCAACTGAAACATGCGAGAATTCAGCCGGTAAACACTGGTCTGTGAGAGGTGGGAGGTGGGAGATGGTTACAGGAACAAAGAAGAGCACAGAATTGTGCTTTTAGTCCAATTTGCTGAAACTATTTCAGTCCGTATCTACTAGAACTCATTTTTAACAGCACCTCTGTGTTTAGTTCCTTCCATTCCTGCACGTGGTGCGTATTATCAAGGCAGCAGTATGGGAAGCTTCCCAACAGGGCACTGCAGCGGACAGGTTATGTGTGCACAGTGCCAGACACGTTCACACCAACTAGTGCTGGAGGGCAAGTCCACACCCCTTATCATTAGCACAAAGATCCTCCAAGCCCTGAAGTCTGCTGGATAAACAGACTGAGGAATTAGCATCTTCCAAAAGAGTTGGCCTTGGGAGGACTTTCACTGCTCTAAAAGCAAAGACTAAATCTCTCTCACTTCAGGACCTGAATATTTCCCTTTTACACATCCAACAGCACTGGGCTGTGCCCACACTATCTTTGCATTTCCTGCACACCTTCCTTCTTTTTTCCTCAAGGAAGATGCAGCGAAGGGACATCAAGGAACAGCTCTGTTCCTTGTCCCTCAGGTCCCTCTTCTGCCTCCAAGCACCCACCAGGCAGCAGACTAGTTTGTATACTGTTTTATCCTGCGTTTAGTCCACCAAATCCACACTCCACATTATATGAAAAGGCCACTCTTGTTCAACTACTTCATAATATCTGAAACCAAGGAAAGATCATAGACTGAAGATGAAGAGCAAGGTCAAAAAACGCCAGTCAAGAATAACAGCTGGAGCCCAGCTGGACAGGTTTCTATCTGAGCTTGAGAGAAACCTCTGGCACCCTTATACTCATCTGCCTTGGGGATTTGAATTATTTTGTATCTGGAAATAAAAGCAAGATTCATAACGATCCCATTTTTAATCTAAAGGGGCTATCTTATGACACCAGCCATTGAAAAATTCATATTGTTTTTACAACTACTGATGAATTAAGCAAAGTGGAAGCTGATAAAAAACTTCATATTTTAAAAGGAAACAAGAACTAAAACAAGAACATAAATATTTTTGCATGTTCACATATTCCCTTAAAATCTGAATTCCTGATGTTATGTACATTTGGTATCTCAGTATTTGGTATTTAAATACTACATACCTTTAGCCCAGTTAATGTTTGACATCAAATATTATCAAGTATCAAAGATATCAAGATTAATCGAAGTTTAATCTGAATACTTATCAAGCTGGTCACGTTCCAAAGGGAAACACATTCTGACACTGCCGTGACCAGCAGAACAGAAGAAACAACTGCACTGTTTGCTCCCTTTTGGGGCATCGAAATAAATATTAGAGCAAGAAAAAATTATTCATACCTGGCATGCTCCTGAACTCCAACAATCTCTACTTCGCTATCAGAAGAGGCAATATTAATTTCTTCATTGGCCTGGGCATTACCAGAAGAGGTTACATCACCTGCAAGGAAGCTCGAATCCAAACCACCTGTGGATGGGGAAAACGGAAATACAGCCTATGTTCAAACAGCTTACGCAACTCAGAAACCACTGGAAAAGGAGTTTATCAACCTAACAACAAAATCAAACAAACAAACAAACGGACTGAAACACTGAGATTGGAAAATCTTATTAGACCAAATCATTCAACTTCCAGTTCGTCACCTGATGCACTAAATTTAACCAGTGTCAACAGCTCTGGTGATGGTGTTATGATACAAATGTGAACAAAGACCAGCTGGTCTTGATGCAATTAGAATTTCCAGACGCTATTTTGTAACAAGGCTAAGAGTTAGACTGTGCCTAAAAGCCTTTGACTTAAAAGATACAACACAATCTAATCAAGCTCAATGATACTGTGGTAAAGCAAGCCTATATGCTGGACAGCAACATCACACACATAAGGGAGAATTAATTTATTTTCTTTAAATAGAAAACGAGGGGAAGCTGGTCAATGAAAAAACACAGCAAACCCATCAGTTTCTGGCTGTGCTGCTTCACACATCTGCTCTAACATTATTAAAAATACTTGGAAAAAAAAAATCTGGTTTTTGTAAGTTCTGTATACAGCAGGGCTTTTCTAATTACAGTTCCTCCACACTATCCAGTTCATCAGTCTGTCAAAGAACAAGCCCTCTCTAAATCCAGCAAACATAGCAGGTTTTTGGCTTTCTTGCCAAGTACCACTAAGAAGGTTCTGCACTCCAATTAGCGAAGCTGTGTTGAGTCATGTTAAATAAAACCTGCGCAGAAAACACAAAGCAGACAAAATTATTATTTCTTTCACAGGAAATAGATTTTTTAAAACTCAATTAATGAAAAGATATAATTTCTACTCTTTTTTTTTTTTTTAAGGAAAAAGAGAAGACAATTAATTCTACTGTCTATCATTAGCCTGGGGAGTGCTGGGCAGCCCTGAAGTAGGTGACAGTGCTAACTTCTCAGAAACCACTTGCTCAGCTGCATTACCCAGGGGAACAAGCATTTGTTGAGCAGGCAATTTGAGAGGAGGTGAATATTTTATGTGTATCTAGTCTGAGTGGACACATCCTCAGAAGATGAGAGGAGGAGGAAGCAATAAGGATACGCAGGATTTCAAAGGTGTGCAAACATGCAGAACTGATTATACCCCCAGGCAGATCAAGAGGACAAAGAGAGAAGAAATTAAACTTGAAACAAGTGCCAGGGAAACCTTCTAATGACTGCTTTGAGTACTTGGAAAAGATGCAAATAGAATCACAGAATGCTTTGGGTTGGAAGGGACAATAAAGCTCATCTCATTCCACCTCCCTGCCGTGGGCAGGGACACTTCCACTAGCCCAGGTTGCTGCAAGCCCCGTCCAACCCTGGCCTTGGACACTTCCATGGATCCAGGGGCAGCCACAGCTTCTCTGGGCAACCTGTGCCAGGGCCTCACCACCCTCACAGCCAAGAATTCCTTCCCAATACCCATCTCTCCCTGCCCTCTGGCAGTGGGAAGCCCTTCCCCCTTGTCCTGTCCCTCCATCCCTTGTCCCAAGTCCCTCTCCTGGAGCCCTTTTAGGCCCTGGAAGGGGCTCTCAGGTTTCCTTGGAGCCTTCTCTTCTCCAGGCTGAACAATCCCAATTCTCTCAGCCTTTCCTCACAGCAGAACTGCTCCATCCCTGTGATCAACTTTTGTGGCCTCCTCTGGTCTTGCTCCAACAGTTGATATGGTGGATATTGAATAAAAGTGAGAAGTTTAAAGAGAAAAGACAACTCACAGAGTTGGGGGGGTGTGCTGGGTTAAAAGCAAACCAGTAGGAGAAGTGAACCCAGCTCAAGAGAGACCCCAAGGCAGAGTCACAGTTCACTAAAAAAGATTACAAGAAATACAGGGGCACAGAGAAAAAACTGGTTTTAACCCCCAAAGACAGATGTATAACCCAGCACCCTGGGACAAGAACAGAAGGATGTTCTGAGCACCACGTGGTGCCCCTGGGGGCAAACGAAAAAGGAAAGGAAACCTGTTGGTCCAGATGATGGTCACAGTTGCGTCCAAGTTCTGGTCCTCCTCTGGATCCAACAAGTGGTCCCAGAAGTGCCAAACCCTCAGGATTATATGTGCTCAGGTTGAGGTGGGAATTCCCAGGACCTCCCCCAGGGCGGGGAGTTTCACCATGGGCGATTTTAACTCCGTGAGCCGTGGGATAACTTCGGAATCTGTGACGGTCTGGCTCGTTGCAGCTGCCTCTTAAGCCAGTCCATTGTGGCCCATGAGCAGAGAGGACCCCTCAAGGCTGGGTCTGGAGGGGGGTTATCCCAGCTGGCTGTTGGTGTGAAGGCAAAGAAACGCTCCCCAGCCTCGTGGGGCGTTCTTCAACACCCAGCTGGGAGCTGAGGTGTCAGGTGTGTCAGCTGCTGAGGTGTCAGGTGTGCCCCGGGCAGCTGCTGCAAACCATCCATGTACGACCAGTCCCTCAGAAATGACACTGAGGGGGTACAACACACAGGTCTGGTTGCACCCACGGAGTGATAAACTGCTCCCAGCCCCTGTAACCAGGACAGGGGGGTTCCCTCGGTGTATTTAATACCGGGATTCCTTCACTCTTGGCACAACTTGGTCAGGTTTGATGGGGAAAAAAAGGCATCTTCGCTCCACTCAGCACGCAAGTCCTGTAGTACGAGCTGGTGGGATGAATTAGAGCTTTAAATACCACCCCATGCCTGGCTCTCACACAGAGCTGGAGGCACAGAGCCAAGGTACAGATTGGGTGAGACACACGCTGGCGTTGAACGGGCTGATTTTTCACACCACCCCCTGGAATCAGCTTCGTGTTTGAAGGGTTTTTTTCAAGCATTCCGGGGGATAAATATAGGTCTTGGAGGATTTGTTTGGAGAAAATATAATGTGGAAGAGCAAAGGTTTGTTTACTTGAAGAACCTCCATGTGAAATACAGCCTGGGACTGTGCAAGTGGAGGAGGTTGGGTTCTTGTAGGTGCCATCTTCAGTTCTTAAATCTGTAATTCTTTTCATCCATCTCATATCCCAACATCTGTCATATGGAGGTTTTTCCCCTCTGGCACTTTTTCTCCTGATTGAAGCATTAACCTTGACATCTTTTGTCTAGAACTTCACGTTAATTTTTTTGCCATCATCTGGAATAATTAATTGTAAGGACGCTTCATCTAATGAGTTACAACAGCACAGTTCAGAATGAGCCTTTCACTTGGGGCATCATTGTATGAGCTGGATCCTTCCAGCCTGCTTCAACGAAATATAAAATGCCAGGTTGTAGGAGCTGATGTGGCAGAAGCTCCAGGATTAGTCTGGACCTGACAAGGACACAAGAGAAAACTCAGTTCTGATGTGCAGTGCAATTCAAAGGAGTTCTCCCAGATGAGAGGGGACAGCCTCAAGTTCCTCCAGGGGACATTCAGGGAAAATTTCTTCACAGCAAGGGTGGTCAGACACTGGCACAGCTGCCCAGGGCAGTGGTGGAGTCACCATCCCTGGGGGGATTTAAATGACACGTAGATGTGGCACTTGGGGACACGGGTTAGTGTCGAACATGACAGTGCTGGGGGAACAGCTGGACTCAATGACCTGAGAGGTCTTTTCCAACCTGAGTGATTCCATGATGCCTTGGAGGCCTCCTGAGTTCCCAGCCCCTTCTTCCAAAGGTGATGAACTTTTTTTAACCCTGAGTTCCGGCCAAAGCTCTTTATTCAGCCAGGTCAGTCTTCTTCCCCTCATCCTTCTATATTTGCAGCTGAATTTGTACATGCTTTCCCACCCTGAGAACACTTATTGAGCTATCCATGTATTTCCCATGCCCAGATTCCCTGCTATCTTGCTTTTGTTCCCTTTGACATCTTTAACCTACTTGTAGATCCACAAAAACACCATTTCTTTGAGAATCTGACGACTGGCATTATTTTAAACAGGCGATGTTCTTTCCTAAGGCTGGCTGGGACACGACCTATTATTTTTAGGCTTTGTCTCTCACTACCTTTCATCTGAAAAAGGAAAGAAAAAAAAAAGGGGGGGGAGGGGAGTTTTGGGGTTGGTTTTTTTTTACTCTGAATTTTACTACTCTCAGAATGCAAACAGCTTGATGGTTTTTCCCAGGAGCCTCGTCTCTTTCCTCAGGAGCATCCAGAAGTCCAACATCCAACCTGCTGCCGGCGGCGCTGGGCCCACGCCGTGGCACAGCCGTCCCACGCCGACGGGGGGGGACAGATGGGCACGGCTCGGTGGCACGGAGGAGCCTCGTGTTGGGGTTTGGCTTTGGTTCCTCCTCCTCTTCTCAGTCCCTCAGCCTATTTTTAACACTCAGTGGGCTAAAAGTGGAGCTTCAAAGGCGGCTTTTTCCAGGTCTGGTTCAGCCCGAAGTGGGTCTGACAAGGGAGGCAGAGGGAGGTTGGAGTTTGAGCCGTCAGGTGACACCAGAGTTGATGCTCTGTCAAAGGTTGGACTGGATGATCTGGGAGGTCTTTTCAGCCTTATGCTTGCACATCCCAGACTGCAATGTCACGTGGAGGTTTGGGGAGGGGGGTGGGTGAAGTGACAATCATCCACAACGAAAACAGCAAAAGCTGGGAGTGTAGAGCACCACACACATCCGTGCGTGTCCTTATCCAGATCCCATTCCTGAATCGCTGGAGTTTTTTATAGTTTTCCTTCCTTTTCTTCTCGTGGAAATCCTGGAATCATGGGATGGTTTGGGTGGGAAGGGACTTTAAAGCCCACCCAGTCCCACCCCCTGCCATGGGCAGGGACATCTTCCATTAGACCAGGCTGCTCCAAGCCCCGTCCAACCTGGCCTTGGACACTTCCAGGGATCCAGGGGCAGCCACAGCTTCTCTGGGAAACTGTGCCAGGGCCTCCCCACCCTCACAGCCAGGAATTCCTTCCCAATATCCCATCTCACCCTGTCCTCCGGCAGTTTAAAGACATTCCCCCTTGTCCTGTCCCTCCAAGCCCTTGTCCAAAGCCTCTCTCCATCTTTCTCATAGGCTCCTTTCAGGTACAGCTTCAAGTTGTGCCAGGGCAGGTTTAGGTTGGATATTAGGACGAAGTTTTTATGGAAAGGGTTGTCAGGCACTGGCACAGGCTGCCCAAGAGCAGTGCTGGAGTCACCACCCATGGAAGTGTTCAAAAAACCACGTGGACGTGGCACTTGGGGACGTGGTTGTGTGGTGACCGTGGTGGTGGTGGGTTGATGGTTGGACTTGATGACCTCAAAGGCCTTTTCCAACCTTAATGATTCTGTTAGTTCATGATTCTCTTCTAGGTTTATCTCTTACTGTCCACACAGCCCTGCTGGTGCCACTCTGAGAATAAACAAATACAGAAAGCAAAGCCTTCTCCAAAAATGTAAATGTTCAGAGAGTCCCAAAGACATTCTGCCCAGCTGTGCCTTTCTTGTAATTAATACATGGACCTTTATTTCTTGCCTCTTGCAGGTCTTAATAAGAGGCAACAATTCACCAATCACAGCCTTTAAAAATACAAGAAAAACAATCAGTCCCTATTCTGGTTCCGATTGTTTCGTCTCCCATTTCGTTTTCACACTGAAAAGAATTTTTGAGCCTCATTAAATGAAGCATAAAATTCAGTTCCAAGATGAAGAACGTTCCTAATGTGGGACTGATCCAAGAAAGAAGCAGGAAATGTATTAAAGGCTTCTCTGCTGTTTCTTAGTGTTATTTACTTAGGGGATAAAAGTGGAATCAAAGGATGTTTGTTCCTCTCTGGTTGAACATCAATCTGCCTCAGATCACGTTACTCTTAGATTTTTGCTCATACAAACAGAAATTAGTCCAAGAAAATCTCTTCTCCCAGAGTCACCAACTCCATTTCTTCTGTTTCAGGTGACAAAGCTTGAAAAAAAAAAAGTCAGGGCTGAAACATTTCATTTCTCTGTGACCCTTTATTTTGGTCTGTTATTTTATATATTTACTTTGAAATTAGCCATGATGAGGCCAGAACATCATGCTGTGTATTGGAAAAAGAAGACAAAACCTGAAAGGAAGACAATTCCCTGTTTAGATGCTTCAACTTAAATATAATTTCAATATCTAGAAGGGTTGGGTTTTTTTTAATATCTGGAATAGAAGAACAGGATTTACTCATTTTTTCCCACCGTTCGAAGGAAATCTGTGCAAGGTATTGATTGCACAGCTTTTAATCTGAGTGCCACCTGAAACAATTGGTCAGTTAGGCAAACAAAACAAGCTATTTCTACAAGGAAAAGTTTGTGTTGGCCCCGTCCTGCCCTTCAGGGATAAAAAGTTGCCATCAGGAAACTGCGATGTCCTCAGTCCAAATATTTGTCTTGCGCTGAATCTTGTCGTGACATCTTTGTCCTGGCTGAGGTTTCAGGACTGGGAGGCCCCAGGAAAGGAGCAGCTTGTGCAGATTTCGACGTGGATGATGAGAAGGAATCCTCCCTGCAATGCTGCTCCAAACAAACTGGCAGCAGCTTTTCTTGCCCCAGCCAAGGGCCAGCTCAGCTGAGACCCACCAGCTGTGCTGGGAAATCAGGTGAACAAAGGGATCCCCCCCAGCCCCTTCCAACCAATTCATGCCTCGGGGTCAGCAGGGAAGGAATCCAAAATCACCGTGGGTTTTGCTGATGTCATCAGAAGGACCAATTTAGCTGCAGGCCAAGAGTGTTCCTTGAACGCCTCTGGGCCATGGCTTTGCACACATGGATGTACTCCCAGTGCTTCTGTCTGGACAGATTTCTTTCCCTTTCCCAGTACATTCAGTGCTGGAATCTGCTCTGCAGTGAGGAGTATTTAAAACTTCCCCACTGGGTGTGAAATCCTGACACAAATATAGAACTATTGCAAAGGGAGCCCACGTGAATGTTCAGTATGGCAGGTACAAGTCATGCACCTGCTGCTCTTCTCCCCTGGGAGTAGGTCCAAGTTTTCTTACGGGGTTTGGGATAGCCTGAAGAAGAACAAAACAGCTCTTATACCATCCCTCTGCTCCTCTCTGGGGAGATCCCATCTGGAGTCCTGAATCCACCTCTGGGGGCCCAGCACAGGAGGGACTTGGAGCTGTTGCAGCAAGTCCAGAGGAGGCATCAAGGGGATGAGAGGGATGGACAAAGAGGAATGGCTTCCCACTGCCAGGGCAGGGTTAGGTGGGATATTGGGAAGGAATTCCTGGTTGTGAGGGTGGGCAGGCCCTGGCACAGGTTGCCCAGAGCAGCTGTGGCTGCCCCTGGATCCCTGGAAGTGTCCAAGG